>VZQC01000343.1:1025307-1065745 GCA_009823505.1 Rhizomys pruinosus
TTGTTGTTCCCTCCAATTTATATTGCTTCAAAATATGCACATATATATATATATATATATATATATATGTGTGTGTGTGCATGTGTGTGTGTGTGTGTGATTGTGAATCTAAATTCTAGAGCTGAAAGCTTGGCTTCAGCTAACTCTGCCACCTACTTTTTGTGTGATCATGAAAAGTTATTTAAAGCTTATGCCTCAGTGTCTCCTTGGAAATATGGGGGAAAATAATGGTACCATTGTCCCCAAGGCTGTTTTTGGCATTACACTGGATAATGTAAATACAGGACTTAGTATGTTAACCAGTAACCAGTGAACCATTTAAAATTATGAACAGTATCTTCAGGGCTTAATCCACTGCTGGACAGCTATTGTTCTAATTACAGTGAACTTATTTAATTATAGGAGGGCAAACAAAATTATTGAATACTAGCCCTGTCATTGAATTATTTCTTTTTTTAAAAATCTTTTTTAAATTTTATTTATTTTTGTATGTGTATGAATGTACTGTCTGCATGTAGATTTGTGCACCCGTGTCGTGCAATGCCGCGGAGGTCAGAGTAGGGTCTCGGATTCCCCTAGAACTGGAGTTCTCCTAGAAGTGGAGTTGCAGATGGTTCTTAGCCACCATGTGGGTGCTGGGGATTGAACCCAGGTCCTCTGTAAGAGCAGCCGGTGCTCTTAACCGCTGGCTATCTCTCCAGCCCATTTCTAATCCACATGAGTGTTTCACTTTCTACAGCCTGGGTTCTGTGCAGGCTATTTTACTGCCAAGATTTGAGCTTAAAAGTAAGAATGAAATCCATGGCTACTGGAATAGTGAACAACTCAACTAGAAAGATGCAGACATGAAACTGGACTTTCATTCTAAGTCTTTGCCTTTAAGGAGTTCCAATTTGTGAATGTGTCTGCTCTATGCTACTCATTACCAATATTTTTTCCACAAGAAAAATGTGTCTGACATTTATTTTTCTAGATGGTATTAGCACAGCTCTGAGTTTAACAAGATTTGTTTCTATATGTTGAGTGTATCAATAGTCCACATTTACTGACTACTTCACATAACCAATTATTTTTCTTTACATTTCGTTTTTTTGTTTTGTTTTTTTGGTCTTTTTTGAGACAGGGTCTCCCTTTATTCCTAGCTGGCCTGGAGCTCACTGTGTAGACCAGGCTAGCCTTGAACTCACACAGATTGGCCTGCATCTGCCTCCCAAGTGCTAGGATTTAAAAGTGTGGGCTACCACACCCTGTGTCTTTACATTTCTTTATTTGACTATTTAATTATGTGTGTATGTGTTCACGTGGACATGCCACAGTATACCTATGGAGGTCAGATGACATCCTGCAGGAATTAGTTCTTTCCTTACTTCATGTGGGTTCAAAGGACCCAAACTCAGGCCCTTTGGCTTATCAGCCACTGACTTGACCCACTGAGCCATCTCATGAGCCCTAGACCCTACATAACCACTTATATTTCACCCTAGGGTTTATATATTACCATGTATCAATTGAGCTGGAGAGAGAGCTCCATCATTAAAATTTCAGGCTCACCAACTGAACACCAATTTCTCAATTATTACCATGCTAGGCCTTCTTTTTCCAGCCACTTTACATTATATTCCAAAGAAGCAAAATGTTAGAGTAAGACAACGTTCATCTAAAGATAATATCCTAATCATAAATATATCTTAGGACTTCTAAGCTGGTGCAGTGGTCAGCAAACATTTTCTAGAAATACCAAATCATGAAATTGCTCAGCTTTTTAGACAGCACAGTCTCTGTTGCAAGCTATTCATCCCTGTCATTGTACTATGAACATTGTCCTATGCAATACCTACATGAATGTGTATGGCTGAACTTTAATAAAAAAAAAAACAGTTATTGTGCAAGATTTGGCTCATGGGCAGTAGTTTTCAATTGCTGGCTAGTCAACTTAGAAGCAAATTGCCATTCTCATTTCACAGATGGGGATCATGAGGCAAAGAACTTGTAACTGGCTTGCTAAGAAGCTACATAGCTGGCAAGTAACAGAGCCAGGGTCCAAATACAGCAGACCTTGCTTTTCATCACAACCCCATGCTTTCCTTATGTCAACCAGAGGAAAGCTTGGCCTTTGAAATCTGCCTAGCTCATCCCTGCACATCTTAAGGCCCTATTCAAATACCATGTTCTTGGTCAGGTTATCTAGAAAGCCCTCACAACACACTCAATTCCTCTCATGATGTCATATTTGCTTCCATGGCATTTATTATCTTATAATTTACCGTAAGTTACTTATTTGCTGTGTGTGTTTATCTGTCATCTTCCACTGGCAGCTACATGACAGCATCGTTTTGTTCATTAATGAATCTTAAGAACTTTGAAAAGATCTGGCCTATGGAATTCGCTTGTTAGATATTTGTTGAATGAACAAGATAGGGTTTTACATCATACTACTGTGACATATTTGGATTTGAACACTCCTCAAATATCAGTAATATACCAAAGCAACCATGTAGATTGTTTTATTTTAAAAGTGTACTGTTTTTACAAACTGTTCAGAATTTTTTTTAATTATGCTTCAAATAAAAGAAATCCATCTTATTAAAAAAGTCCAAAATCAGTCAAGTGTTCAAATTGCATATCATAGTAAAAGTCTTAAGTCTCCCTAAGGTCTGTTGAGGAGTGGCAGAAGAAGTAAGAGAATTAAAAATAGAAAATATACTGTTCAGTACATAAAGTGATAGCACCTTTGAAGAGCCCACCCAGGGGCATGACGGCCACAAAAACACTCCCAGCTTTCCCCTGGAGCTCATGAGGAAGGGAGTTCCCTGCCATTGTAGTGTGTTTATTTTATAGTTATATAGGCCAAAGTAGACATTTTAGAAGTGGTGGTTATGGACATTGTATTTAAAGTCAAGCTAGTACATTTCGATTATCTGGGAAGAAATATTTACTATTTGTTACAACTAATTATTATTACATGACAGCTGGCCATCTTAGGAAAAAATGGAAAGAAATTTTACTTGTGGCATGAATAATCTAAATGACAGGCCACTTTGCAGGCCCTGGCCTATTTACCTTAACTTTGCTTAGGTTTCTTGCCTTCCTGGAACCATGGTCCAGCTGGAACTTAGAAAATTGTCTCTGACACATAGTACAGCCATTTAGTCAAGAATTCCATACACATTTCTTAAAGAATTTTTGGTGTCACTAAAAGATGGCAGACTTAAGATGGAGATACAAATTTAGAGTGGTGATTAATATTAATTATAATTTAAATTACCACTTACAGCCTGTCAGGAGCTAATAAGCCATCTCTAAGAAATCCATTTGCGTTGTCTTACCTCTCTCTCTCTCTCTCTTTCTCTCTTTCTGACACACACACACACACACACACACACACACACACCCCTAAGAATTCATTCTTCCTCTTTGTTCACCTATGGCTGAGAAAGCCAAAGCTCTGAGATGTACTGAATCTTGTCAAAGAGTTCCCATGTATTAAACCATAGGCTTGAGACCCTAATTTTTTAGACCTGCCTTAAATGTCAAGAATATGAATGTTTGATAGTAAGAATCTCTCCAAGGTGATTTACCTATTGGGTACATGGAGAACATTTTGAGTAACCAGCATCATTCCTTGCTGGTCCACATGGTCCTGGGTAGTTTATTCTTTGGTGAGGTTAAAGAGATTTCGTGACAAGAGTCCAGCCCCAAACATAACAGAAAACAATGTGTGCGGCAGAATTATTTTCATCTTTATTTCATGGGAAGATCAAGTGTGTGTGTAAAGATACAAATTAGCTCAGAATAGATCATAGATATTAGACTGCTCAGGTTTTAGTTTCCATTTTGATTTTTCTTCTCTATGTGGACCATACATTTCTGGTGGGAAAGAAAGCTCTCTTGTTAATACTGTTGGTAAGTTGTCTTCCAGCTAATCAAGATTCTATTTTACTGAGACTTCTGCTTGCTTTCTAAAACTTGATTGAGGTATTTATGTTTCTCAAGACTAGCTCTAAAATAAGTCCTATGATCATGCTTGTGTATATAACATATCAAATCATTGTATATCCATAAAATGTATAGTTCATGCTTTTGATTATAAATAAAATATATAAATGATTGTTGTTATTATTTCCTGGCATCATCATAGTTAAGGAACACTCTGTACTTTGATATTCATAGCAGATCTAATTTATGCTATTCCAGAGTTTCTCAACCTCTGCACTATAAATGTTTTGAATCAGAAAGATATTTATTACAGGAAGATATCTAATTCATAATAGGATAAATTGCCATATTCCAGGCTCCTCCATCTAGGTGCCAGGACCACAAATACATCTCCTTCCCCTCTAGTTGTGATTACCAAAATGTCTCCAGACACCCACCGCCAAATGGTAATTTCTGAAAGCTGTCAACCCACACCCAGACCTCTGTATTGTAGCCTTTATGTTACTTACATTACATTTCACCACTCACAGACATTGAGTCAGTTTTGGTTGCACCTACATTTATAGAAATGAACAAATTTGAGATATCCTTTAAATAGTATGTCATGATGACAACTCAAAAAAAAAAAAAAACAACGGAGTTCAGGGAACCTTCTAATGAGTCATGCATTTATGAGATAAGCAGTCACCAAGGAAGCAAGGAAGAGTGCTGACCTGAAGCATACATGTGAGAATTGAGAAACAGCCAGAACACAGTCTGTGTTTGTAGGCTTCAGTGGTGCTCTTTCTGAGTATTATTTTTCAAGTTTTAGCTCTTTTTTAATTTTATTTATTTTTATGTGTATGAATGTACTGTCTACATGTAGGTTGGTGCACCCGTGTCATGCAATGATGCAGAGGTCAGAAGAGGGTGTCGGATTCCCCTGGAACTGGAGTTCTCCTGGAATTGGAGTTACAGATGGTTCTTAGCCACCATGTGGGTGCTGGGGATCGAACCCTGGTCCTCTGTAAGAGTGGTCGGTGCTCTTAACCGCTAGGTCATCTCGCCAGCCTCCCCACCCCAGGATTCTTTTGTAATGTTCTGGTGACCTTGACTTTCATGTATGTCTTATTGCTTCTATGAAGTCTGATGGGTAGATATGGCTATCATGGATTACATCGTCCCTGGATTTCATTTCTCATTGATTCTCTATCCTTACATACTAGCATTTTTGTTTGGCTCATTAAATTATCTGTTCAACTAATTTGGCATTCTCTCCCTCCCATCTTTCCCCTTTCTCCGTCCCTTCCTCCCTCCCTCTCTCCCACCGTTCTGTCTCTGAGACAGTGCTGAGATCCCAGGTGTGCGCCATATCCTGCTGCCCTACATCTCTGCATTTGTTATCTCCTCACCTTCAACTTTCTCTCTCCTTTTGAAATCCCTAAAAAATTTCTTACCACTCTTCTACTTGTAAATCTGTCCGTGTTCCTCTTTCATTTAATGTTCTGGAATGACTGGCCTTCAACTATTCAGGAAAATTGAATCTGTTTGGCCTTGCTTACATAGAAGGCTCTAGAAGATCTGGTCCTAGCTCCTATTTGGCTCTATCTTCTGCTGTTTCCACCTTACCAGATGTTTGGACTAAGCTTATTCACTCAAATTAATTTACCTTGGCACCCACTGTTTGCGTTTCTAGTAAGCAAACCCTTATCCTTTTACTCAACTTTCAAGTCTCTATCAAAACTTGTCCTTCTCTACAAAGCCTTCCTTGATCTGCAGGCAGATGTTAAAGCTCTGTTTCTTAGGCACCCATTGTATTTGATACTTATTTCAAATATTATAACCAGTGTATTTGTAGGCTGTCATGTTCTTTCTAGGTGAACATTAACTCTTTGTGGAAAATGACTGTGCTTTCATCCAAATAATCTCAAATAGTCCCAAGCTTACTATAGTGCTTAGCATGTAATATAGACTCATTGAATAATGTTTGAATCAGCCAGGAATATACAGTAAATACAAATAAAATGTTACTTTTAGGAATCAGTTTATTACATTCATAATCTATAGTTTCCAGTTTGGTAAACTACCAGCCACTAGTCAATGCATCTTGCTATCTGATTTTGTAAAAAAAAGGTTTATGGGGGCTGGAGAGATGGCTCACTGGTTAAGAGTGCCAACTGTTCTTGCAGAATACCCGGGTTCAATTCCCAGCACCCACATGGTGGCTAAGAACCGTCTTTCACTCCAGTTCCAGGGGAATCTGACAACCTCTTCTGACCTCCATGCCAGTGCACAGCATGGGTGCATCAACCTACATGCAGACAGTATACTCCCATACACATAAAAAATAATAAATAAAAATAAATAAAATAAAATAAAGTTTTATGGAAAAATTTAACAACATCATTTATTATATAATATTATTGTGTTACTGATAGGGTAAAAATTGCTGATCCATTCTGAATCGCTGGATGGATTAACTATTATAAGGAGCAACATAGCACATCGAATGACACAGAATATTCTCTTGAAAAACTTTTGCCTCCCTATATCAGATATACATGTTAACAAGCACCAACAGCTTTTCCTGTTATGAAGATACCCAAAGTAAATTTCCTATATGTACGTCTAAGACGGAGGAAGTGGGATCCTCACAACCTCTTAGTTTTCTTTGGCCTATGTGTGCAACATCAGATGAGAATTTTTGGCCCAATAACTACTTCGATTTTGATTTTTGCAAATGACTAAAAAATTTCATGCTAAGTTAAGACACAATTTGGTTCAGGGACTTGTGAAACAGTTGTGGAAGACAAAAGTGAAATTTATTTGCATCAATTACTAAGAGAGCAGGTCCTTTGTGACACAAGGTGAACTGTGTAAATCTTGATGTTTTTTGCTTGGTCTACAGGGTGACTTCACCTGGAACAGCATGTCTGGCCGCAGTGTGCGGCTGAGGTCAGTCCCCATCCAGAGCCTCTCAGAGCTGGAGCGGGCTCGACTGCAGGAAGTGGCTTTTTATCAGTTGCAGCAGGACTGTGACCTGAGCTGTCAGATCACCATTCCCAAAGGTAAGGCCCCATTTGCCTTTGGGGGGGGAGTGGGGGGGCTCGGCAAGTAGGTCATCTGCTTTACAAAGCCACACGCTGCAGATCTTCCTCACACCTGATATTAACACAGGAAGGAAACTCCAACTTCTTGGTGGTTGGCTGGCATCTGTGTCCATTTTGACAGACATGTGCAAACGGGACAGTGTACATGTCAACTAACACATTTCTTAAAAGGAAGGTCAAGGTGGGGGCCTTACAAAGGAAAGTCTTGCCTATCTCGACAGTATGTGGCTTGTCAGAAAGGTCAAATGAAAGGGTTGGAAGAAAAATGGTCTGTTTCAACTCGATTTCAAAGTCAACATGAGAAGAATGCCTTAGCACTCTGTCAAACTTATGATTTTGATCTTATGCAAACTCAGAATCAGGGATGTTATGGCAGTTCACTCCTTTTGTAGCCAGTCTTTCCTGGTGGGCGTGTCGGGGGCTTCACCACGATAACACTTAAGGCCAGGTGCAACTGCTTGCCTGGTGCTTTGACCCAGGACTTGATTTCCATAAAGCTGAGAAGCAGGCATCGGAATTCTTTGAGTCCATAGAAGTCTGTCTCTGAATGATTACTGTCCTCTGTAAAGGCAGTTTATAATTGGTATTTGCATAGATCATAAAACTAAGTTGAGGCAAAATGAAAAACTGTCATTAATATGAATATAGTAAACCTGCCCAAAAAGAGTATCATTGACTATTGTGCTTGAATTGTGAAGGAAAACAGAAGATGGATATCAAGCTTTTTTTTTTTTTTCTGTATGTGTATGAATGTACTGTCTGCATGCAAGTCTGTGCACCCGTGTCGTGCAATGCCGCGGAGGTCAGAAGAGGGTCTTGGATTCCCCTGGAACTGGAGTTCTCCTGGAATTGGAGTTTCAGACGGTTCTCAGCCGCCATGTGGGTGCTGGGGATCGAACCCGGGTCCTCTGTAAGAGCGGTCGGCGCTCTTAACCGCTAGGCCATCTCTCCATCAAGCTTTTAAAATGTAGATGTGTCATGAATATTAATTTAGCAAATAATCCTTACTTGCATACATATGTAGATATTATAGTTGTATCTAAAAAGTCCACCAGACACTCATAAATTGAAGGCTTGGCCCCTAATCCCACAACGCAGAGGAAAGCCTTTTGGGATGTGATTGGATGACAAGGCCTCTGACTTTACTGGGGGATGAATCCGTTGAGGAAATGTAAGTGAATGGATTATTCAGAGGTGGTGAAAACTCTAGCGGGTGGCACCAGGTTGACGGGAGTAAGCCCTTGGGAACTGGGTCTTGTCCAGGCAAGACCTCCCCTATGACTCTCTGCCTCCTTGCCATTATGAGCTGAGTAGTTCTGCTCTACTACACTCTTATTATGATGCTCTGTGTCAAAATAGGTCCAGAAACAGGAGACACCAGTGACCATGGACTGAATCCTATGCCACTACAAGTCAAAATAAATATCTTTGTTTCTCTGAGGTGTTTAGTTGAAGTGATTCTCTGCGTGAAAGCAAACTAATATAATGTGTGTGTGTGTGTGTGTGTGTGTGTGTGTGTGTGTGTGTGTTTCACAAGCAGAGGAGATTTGGCTTCATATCCCCCAGGGGACATCTGCCAATATTTTGACATGGATTTGGTTGTCACAGTTTGTGAGAAGTTTCTACTCGCATCAAGAGGATTCAAACCAGAGGTACTGATAAATGCCATATAATACATAGGCCACCCTTCCTGAACAATCATTATCAAGTTCCAAATATTCAAGTGCCAAGGCTGAGCCACTTTACCTCATACACAACCGTATGCTCATATACTTTCAGTCACAGTGCTATTTTTCTTGGCTTGGCTTTACCTAAGGGGTAGTGTGCTGGCTCAGGAGTCTAAAGACTAGAATGTAGGAACTCATTCCATCATCCCTGTGTCAACATGAACTTAGGCAGTTCACCTCTGCAGTAGAAAAGTTGGTTCTTGATTCTACAAGGAGTAGCACAAAAACTCTGATGAAATAGTTTGCCATTGGATGGTAAGTCTCAGGGCATTGTTTTTTCTTTAAGCTGAAATGCAACACTTTGTTGGGGGCCATGAAGGAGGGAGATTCACAAGGCAGAGACAGGGGAGGCCTACGGACTGATGGGATGTACATACCAATGGCAGATGGCCTTACTCATTTGACTTAATTGTGTTGCCATCACAATCATAGTCAGCTACTTCATGCTTATTCTGTGTCATATCATTTAACATGAATCTCACACATAGCAACCGTGGGCACAGATTAGACAAAAAGTTCTTGAGAAGCTATGAAAACTGCAGTAGCAACTATCATGCTAGGACATGAAACAGGTCATGCCATGACTTATAGGCAGGTTTTCCTGCCTCAGCTAGTTTGCTTATAAACTTCAAAGGAAGCTTTTTCTTTCTGTCTTAGTTAGCTTATAAGATGGACCTTGAAACTCCCTCACCCCAGGAAAATCCTTTCTGTTTTTCATAAGCATAGGCATTCTTTTTTCTCTCCTTAATTTTTATTGAGCTTTTGTACATTTCATACAACATTTCTTAATCCCATAATGATGCAGAGCTTCAGAGCATACAAGTGATTCAACTGTGATTAGTAGCTGGAAATTTAGAATATAGAATAAGCTTCCTGGTAGTTAAGCACTGTTCAAACAAAGCACTTCATTTTTACTTTACAGTTATTAGCACTAATTAAAATCTCCTTTAATTAATGTTTGATTTGAGTTTAGTGAAGGGATGTCCATAACAATTGAGAATGTGTTCGTGGTCAGCAGAATAATAATAACATTCCGAAAATGGGCACATCCTCATCTTTGGAGCCTGTAAATAGGTTAAGTAGCATGTAAAAATAATTTTGCAAATGTTGGGACTGGATAGAGAGCTCAGCTGTTAAGAACGCTGCCTGATATTGCAGAGGATCTGCGTTCAGTTCCCCACACTCATATGGCAGCTAATAACCATCTGTAACTCCAGTTGCAGGGGATTTGATCCTCTTCTGGGCTCCGTAGGCATCACACACACACACACACACACACACACACACACACACACACAAATGCACTTATATACATTAAATAAAAATAAATCAAAATGAATTTTGCAAAGGTGATAAATTAGTAGCCTTGACATGGGGGAGTTGTCCTAGATTGTCTGAAAGGGCTCAGACTAATCATGTGAAGAAACTTGCAGTAATAGTGAAGAAGGAAATGATTAGGGAAAGATAGCCAGAAAGATGCAATTTTGTTGGCATTGAAGATGGAGAAAGAGGGGCACAAGCAAAGGAACACATGTGGGCATCTGAGAGCTGGAAAAGTCAACAGAATACATTCCCTCCTGAAGTGCCTCAAAAGGAATACAGTCCTGATGACACCTTAATTTTATCCCATTGATACTCATTCAGATTTCTACTTCTAGAGTTTCAAAATAATAAATTTGTGTCATTCCTCACTGTTTGTGGCCATTTATTGCAGCAGTGATAACAAACTTCTACAGTATCCAAGGGAATGATTCAAATATAAGACAATACTTTTTAAAATTAAATACTAAGAGGCATTAGGTGCTGGTTATGGTAAGCACCCACCTGTAATTCCAACACTCAGAAGGCTGAGGCAGGTTCAAGTCCAGCCTGGGATACATTAAAATCCCCTGAATAAAACAATTGGAAAGGGATAAGAAATACACGTTTCATTTAAAGAAGAATCAATAATATAAACATGCCAATTATGCTATCAGTTTTTTATAAGCTGGATGGGATCCTGACAAAGAGGACTGATGCAATTTTTTGAACTTTCACCAAATTTGTCTGAACATAATCGAAGCAACCAATCACAGAGGATTGTGATTTCTCATGGGCTAGGACTATGCATTGTATGTCTTTGGCTCTGGAACACCAGAACCAGAAAATCTCAGTAAATCTTTGAAAAGTGAATGAATGAATGAATGAATGAATGAATGTGTACGTATCTTTAAAGTTAAGCTCCTCCTTTTACTCTTCACTATCCTTGCCCAAAGCACCAATCAGCCTTCTCCCTTTTTTCTCAGTATCTCCAGTAATGATTTTGAAGTAACCTTAACAATTTCCTGTAGCTTCACCCTGTACTCATTTCCAACTTTAATTGATGGTTTATCAGTTAATGTGAGGTTTAAATGAAGTAACAACCATAATGAGTTGAAAGCATCTACTGACATCTCATACAATCTCCATAAAAGCTATCCATCATCATCAACATAATCATTACCATTGTCATTATCACTCTATCACTTTGTCGTGCATCTGCCTCCAACCCAATATCTCATCTTAATTATAGTCATAAACCTCTAGTTGCTCTCCTCAATTCAGTATATCTCCATCATTCTGTCTATCGCACATGAAACCACCAAAGGAATCATCAGCCACAAAGCTTACTCCTTGATTGGAGTAAAAAGCTCCTAAGGCTTCTTGTTGCCCTACTTATCTCACTGTTGAAGTTATTTACAATACTATTTCCTATAAAAGAAGAAATCCATTTAGCTGACAGAGTGTTCTGAGGATGTATCAAAATATCTAAGTTTTTGTGTCTTAAGAACAGCAGGCTTTCAATGTTTATCTACAATCTACCATGAGAAGTAGCACTGTATATCTCAGCTTTGGAAACACATGAGCCAAATAGTGTTCTCTTTGTCAGAGATACACTTCAATGCCTTATAGAAATCTCAAACATCCACTTCTGTTTAGTTCTATTTCCTTTTCTCAAATATTTTTGTACAATCTACTAAATTTTCTAGGTTCATTACTAGTGTATAGCTAGGACATAAAATTCACACATTCTTAGGGGGCAAATGGACTGGAAAACAGATCCAGAAGAAAATAAAAATGTTATGACTATGAAGAAAATGAATTGTATGAAATTCTCAATGAACTAATTTAAAAACTAAAACCTTTTAATCATGCTTTGCTGTCCTCTAGGGAAGTTGATAAGTCAAAAGAAACATTTTGTTTCTGTAGGGCTGTGGAAATGAAACTAAGGCTTACAACCGTACACTAAGTAGGAGTGTGCATTTCAGGGGCTTTCTAGACTCTTCACTGTTCTCTTCAGTAATAACAAGCTTATACCATAACCCCAAAGAGATAGACATATATGTAGCCCACTGAGTCTAGCAGGAAAAAATATTTCCATATTTCAGTGACTTTTCAGTTACTAAATTAATGAGGCATAGAAGTGACCTACTTCTAAATTATTTATAAAGTGAGATGGTGAGATATTATTTATTATTTAAGACATTTTTGAACTTCTTTAATTTTCAGGCAAATCATGTTTAACAGTGCATGATCCAAAACTCTGCTATGTGGTGTTTTAATATGGTTAAGTCCAGCAGACATGTCATATGATGCCAAGTAATCCTAATGAAGGGCGTTCACAGAAATTTTGAATCTGTGTGTTTGGGACTATTTGAATCTGTGTGGCCCTAAGACAGGGAGAGGAAAGGATATCTGTCACCTGTATGCTCTATATAACACAGCATTTGGTATTGCTAAGGAGAGAAGCAAAGCACCATTGAAAGCCCTCTAAGGGTTATTTCCCACAGTTCAGTCCTAGATGTTTAGGGTCCAATTCCTGGTTCAGGTTTATTCTTATAGCACTATAGGAATATCCATGTCAAAAGTGGTCCATGTCCTCTGGGAGTACCAGATGACTCAACAGAGAAAATATAAATTATAACAAAAGACAAAGTTGAGTATTAGCTTTCCATGTTGCTTTTAGTGGCCTTTTTAGATACAAACTGCTTCATCCACCTACTCTAGTAAAACCCAGAAATGACAGACAGACTTTCCTACAAGCGCTTTTCTAAATTTCTTCATAGATAATTTCCTCACTTGCTCGGAATTTTTTCTGTGTATAGTTCTCAAAGGTGTGCTGCTGTGTGATTCAGTACTAGTACAGAGCAGGTACATGATTCTTTAAGTCATAAAATATCTGCCTTGAGCCGGGCTTGGTGGCGCACGCCTTTAATCCTAGCACTTGGGAGGCAGAGGCAGGCGGATCTTTGTGAGTTCAAGGCCAGCCTGGTCTACAGAGCGAGTTCCAGGCCAGCTGGGGTTACAAGGAGACCCTGTCTCGAAAAGATATATATGCCTCGATAGCCTCTAATAGCTTCTTTTATGCCCTGGGAAAATAGTTTTCTATCCAAGGTCTTATCTCTACTGATCACATTAACGCGAACATGCACGCATGCACACACACAAGTACACACACAAACATATATTTATTTGTTTATTCATTGGAACAATATACACTATTTCTGGAAACTTTCAAAGATTTTAACACTATCCTATTCTCTGTGGGGATCACTGCGTCCCATCCTTGAAATACAGAAATAGTTGTGGATTATTTTCTTTGTTTCCCCATAGCTAAAATAAAAGTAAATGAGTATCCATTGAAATTAAATGGGTTTTTTTTTGTAACTAATTAGGCTTTTCACATCATTTGAAATCAAACTTACAAGACTGTTTAAATTTTAATAGTATTTATAATATTATTGCAAGTGGAATGCTCTACGAGAGTAAGTGAAGAACTCTTCATTTAAGATAGGAGTAGCAAACTAAATTTTATTAAGTCTCAGTCATTATCCATTTGTTTCTCTCTTGTGTATGACTATTTTGTAGCTCTCCAATGGTAGAGTTGAGCAGATTTAACAGACTGTGTAGCTCACAAAACTGAAAATATTTAATATATGGACCTTTACAAAAGAGCTTGTCGACCTTTGATTTTAAAATTTCTTATTAAGTTTATATAGTAATTTATAGCTACTTTCCTTTCAGTTAATTATCTATATTGTCCTATGTAGTGTAACTTCTTCATTATTTTAATTTTATTTTATACTTAGGTGCTTTTAATGATAAGATCTTTGTGGTTCTCAGATTGTAGTGCCTACAGAAGTTAATAAATGTTTTTTTCTGAAGTATAATAATAAATATTTTTGCTGGAACTAAAGAAGAAAGATAGGTTATGGTTTATGAATGTCTTAAACAAATAATGTCAGCATATAATCATAGATGCATAATATATTAAACAATTGATTTCAGTAATGAGTTAATGTAAAAGTACGGTTGAGTTTTTCTGGTACTTTCTGGTTTGATGACTGACAAGTTAGCACCATTTAACTGTAAAGAGCAATTTGTAGATTTATAGTTCTTAGCAATCTGATCTCTTTCCTCTTACCCTCCCTGTGTTAGACACACAGATTCCAACACACAGATCAAAATGTCTATGGATGTCCTTTTTTAAGTATACCTGGCATTGCATGACATGTATGCTGGACCTACAAGTAAAAATTCATGGCAAACTTTTGGACTATGAACTGTTAAGATGCATTGACTGCAAATTATGGAAGCTGGACTGAAAATGGTTTAAATAATATTACTTTATGAAGGGTCCAAAAGCAAGCTACTTCCATGACTCATTAATTCACTGGCTTTCTATGCTTCTCTCATCAGTGGGTTTCCTTGCTGTTCCAATGGCTTCACTCACCACCACAGACTAGCTACAGCAACATCTGACATTATTGTATCTGTAGCTGCATGATAAAGCAAAGAGAAGTATTGAGTTTCCAGCAAGTATTTCTATAAGAGAGAATCATTTCCTCTCCTATATCCCAAAAGACTTCCTGACTTCTCATTCCATGGAATTGGAACATCTACTGGAGCACAAATCAGTTCTTGAAATCAGAAATAAATCATACAGATTTCTGTGCGCTTAGAATGTTTTCCCAAGGGTCGGGTGAAGGCTTGTTCTAGGAGGCGTGGATAGTGAGCAAGTAAGAAATTGGGGCAAGAATTGAGTGAGTAGGTGAAGGGAAGCAGGGTAGATGGACTTGGATGGCATACATAGTAGCAATGGCATCATCTAGCACTACACACAGGAGGTGGGGGAGGAGTATGGACTGATAGCTTCCATCCAGTTGTGTCATCTTCCCAATTATTACTGAATGTGAGAGAGCTATTTTCACAGGAGCAACTGACCAAAATGTTTAGAAGTTTCCAAGAATTAAAGTTTATGGATTAATGATATTTGACCAGCTTGTCAATTACTTGTTATTGAATGATATCAATAAAAGCAAAGTAGGTGGAATCAGTGCCTCGCATAAGTCAAAAATCAAGCTCCAAAGAAGCACTATTGTCAGACTCCATCATTTTAACCTGAAATACAAGCTTTAGGTTTAAAACAAGAAATGCTGAAATGGCAAAATTTTGGAGTTTTATTTACTTTGTAAGTTTTTTTTTTTTTTGAGACAGGGTCTCATGTAGCCTAGGCTTGCCTAGAGCTTCCTATATAGCTGATGATGACCTTGAACTTCTAATCCTCCTGTATTCACTTCCCAAGTGCTAATAATACATACACTTGCTGTCACCCCTGGTTTTACACCTGGTGGAGACAGAGCCCAGGGTTTTGTGCATGCTAAGTACTAAATCTATGAAGGGAGGTCCATCACCAGTGCATTGCCTTTATTCCCAAATTACCAATTCAGAGTATTCTAGTGTTCTTTTTTTCTTTTTTTTTTTTTTTTTTTTTTTTCCCTTTTGAGACAGGGTCTCCCTATAGACCCAGCTGGCCTGGAACTCACTCTGTAGACCAGGTTGGCCTTGAACCCACAGAGATCCTCCTGCCTCTGCTTCTCAAGTGCTAGGATTAAAGGTGTGCACTACCAAGCCTTGCTTAAAGACGGTTCTTAGCCGCCTTGTGGGTGCTGGGAGTCCATCCCGTGTCCTCTGCAAGAGCAATCGATGCTCTGAAGTGCTCCTAACCGCTGAGCCACCTCTCCAGACACTCAGTATTCTTTGTGATGAGTGAGTTTTATCTTTCTGTTCTCCTACCTACTTCCTCTCCTTATATTCCAGGAAATAGTTTTAGCTAAAAGAAATGACTTACTGAAAGCCTTTTTTTTTTTTTTCTGGTTTGATAATTGGAAACGTCTGTGTCTGAAAATGCAGCGCCTACCTAGACCAAGTTAATAAGTATTGTTTCCTCTGTAGGGACTATGAGATGAGAGCTGCAAATTCAGAATCGTGGAATAATAGGCTTGCTTCTGGTTTCAGAAAAGACAGCAGCAGCCCCGCCCTTTGGACATGTGTGATTATGGCATTTAATTTTTTTTAACTCACAGAACTTAAATATGGAAAAAAGGAAAGCGAGTAAATGAACCTTCTAGGGTATAATTTGATCACTACCATGTGTTGAAGAAAGGAATGATGACAAAGAGTGCCTAGTTAAGAGAAAAATCTTAGTTGGGCTTTTAAGCCCATGGCATTCAAACTGTGACATCGGCTTCGTACCTCACATTTTGACAGAATGAGGAGACATGTATAATAAATCAAATAACTTAACGATTTTCTGAAATAGGAAAACACTTGGTTGGCTTGTAGACTCAAGAATCTGTGGGGATATTTTTCCCTCTTGAAGAACATAAAGAAAGGTTTTTAGAACTAATTTCTCTGCCATAACAAGTTACACAAAACAGATTTTTTTTACTGTTTAATTGAGCTGGAAGCATGGTGACCTCCAAGAGTTGACTCCCACTACAGCAGTGAGAGACACATAGAATGTTCTTGTTTTGTGACTGCAGCTTTGTTAATTTCACCACCACTTCAACATATAAACTGTGAGGATTACTACATTTCACAAGTACTTTGGGAAGCCTCTACTCTAAGGAGAGGCATCTCTGTTGCTTAAGAATACAATAAAACATTTCCTTCTCCAGGGAAATGTAGACACTTTGGAAACAAATTCTGGAAATCTAAACCCACAAGATGCTAAAAGGATAAAAAAATAATGTTTAATTCAATGGGTTTTGTACCAAGAGAAGTTACATGATCCGTCTATTCTTTTTTTTATTTTGATTTTTTTAATAATAAGTAATAAGTAATGAATACAAGCATCCTTCATGTAAAACCAATTTGCAAGCAGCTATGCCCAAACTTATACAGCCTGAGGCCCCCATTGTCCAGCTGGAGGGGCTTGGATGTATGAACACGTTGATTAAATAAGAGTCCAGTCTATATTGCTGTACTTTCACAAGTCACCCCAATCGCAGCCCTTACATTTTACCACGCCCCCTCTTCCACAGATTATTCCCTAGGCTTTAGAAAAGGGGCACAAGTGAGCGAGAAGCAAAACAGTCTACTTTCTCTGGAGATGTCGTTTTGGACTCTGATCAGTTCAGGCTCTTTACTTTCATGGGTTGGCAGTTTATCCAGGAATAACCTTTTAATCCTACTAATGAAGCACAAGCAAATAGATGTACAGGCATTTAAACAGTACTAACTGTTATGGTAGGTTACGTTGGTATAGACACAGATGTTTGGATGGTATGCTAATCCATGAACTATAGCTTTTCTATAAAAGATGACAAGGTCTTACTGTGGCTTATAACATCTCCTAACCACTAGAGGACGTAAGCTTGTGGCATCAGTCATGAATTATTCCTCCAAGGAGAGAGCTACTAGCCAATTAGATTTGGGATATACAGACATATGGCTGCCACTGCTGCACACTTTTTCCAGATGGTGACGGAGGAGTCTTGCTTGACTCAAGGAGAGCAATATTTGCTTTATTGATTTAATGGCCTTTAAAGGGAATGCTTCTGTCGTTTCCCCATTTAGGATGATATTGGCTGTGGGTTTCCTGTATATGGATTTGATTATATTGAGGAATGATCCCTCCAATCCAATTCCCTCTAGGACTTTAAGCATGAAGACATGCTGGATTTTGTCAAAGGCATTTTCTGCATCAATTGAAATGATCATGTGGTTTTTGTCTTTCAGTCCATTTATATGTTTGATGATATTTATTGATTTTCGTATGTTGAACTGGCCCTGCATTTCTGGTATGAATCCAACTTGGTCATGTTGGATGATCTTCTTGATGTGGGTCTGTATGTGATTTGCAAGTATCCCGTTTAGAAGTTTTGCATCTGTGTTCGTTAATGAGATGGGTCTATAGTTCTCCTTTTTGGTTGCATCTTTGCCTGGTTTTGGTATTAGAGTGATGCTGGCTTCATAGAAGGAATTTGGGAGAATTCCCTCTGTATCCTTCTAAACAACTTGAGTAATAATGGTTGTAAGTCCTCTTTAAATGTTTTATAGAATTCTGCTCTGAAACCATCTGGGCCTTGGCTTTTTTTGGTTGGGAGGCTTCTTATTACATCTTCAATTTCTTCATGTATTATTGGTCTATTTAGGCTGTCGATCTCTTCTTGGTTGAGCTTTGGCAATTCCCAGGATTTCAGATATTCATCCATTTCTTCTAGGTTTTCAAACTTAGTAGAGTATAGGTTTTTCAAGTATTCCCATATGATTGTCTGGATCTTTTAATTGTGTCTTGTGATACTTCCCCTTTCATCACTGATTCTATTGATTTGGAGTTGTTCCTTCTTTCTTTTGGTTAACTGGGCTAGGGGTCTTTCTATCTTGTTTATTCTCTCAAAGAACCAACTTTTGGATTAATTGATTTTTTGTATTGTTTTCTTTGTTTCTATTTCATTGATTTCTGCTCTGATTTTTGTTATTTCTTCCTGTCAGTTGCATTTAGGGTTCATTTGTTGTTGTCTCTCAAGTGTTTTTAGCTGTAGTGTTAGATCATTCACTTGTGCTCTTTCTGTTGTTCTAATGTAGACATCCAGGGCTATAAACTTACCACTTAGGACTGCTTTTAAAGTATCCCACAGATTTTGTTGTGTTGTATTATCATTGTCATTCAGTTCCAGGAATGCTTTATTTCTTCCTTGACCAATTCATTATTCAGGAGTGTGTTGTTTAGCCTCCATGTGTTCTTGTAGATAGTAGGGCTTATCCTGGTGTTGATATTGAGCTTTATTGCACTGTGTTCTGAGAGAATGAATGAAATTATTTCAACCTATTTACATTTGTTGAGGTTTTTTTCTGTGTCCCAGTATGTGGTCAATTTTTGAGAATGTTCCATGAGTTGCTGTGTAGAAAGTGTATTCTCTGATATTTGGGTGGAATATTCGTTCGAGGTCTGTGAGATTCCATTTGGTTGTATTTTTCAGTTACAGTGTCTTTCTCTGTTTATTCTTTGTCTCATTGACTGTCAAAGGGCTAGTGGGTATTGAAGTCCCTCTACTTTAGAGTGATGTGGGTATCTGTGCCTTGAGGTCCTGAAGAATTGTCCTTTATAAGTTTGGGACCACAGACTTTGCGTGCATATATATATATATATAAGTATATTCATACTAATATATTTATTCATGATTGTGAAGTCTTCATGGTCAATGTTCCTTTGATAAAGATATAATGGCCCTCTTTGTCTCTTTTATTCTTTACTTTGAATCTATTTTGTCTGATTTAAGAATAGCAACACCTGCCTTCGTTTTGGTACCATTTATTGGAATATTTTATTATCCAACTTTACTTAAGTGGTGCCTATCGCTTGATATTGAGATTGGGTTACCTTGTAGACAGCATATACATGAGTTTTGTTTCCTAATCCAATCTCTAGTCTTGTCTTTTGATTTGGAATTTGCCATTAATATTACAGGTTATAATGAAAGATGAATGTTGGCTTCCTTTCCACCTTATATCCATTTGCATTTTTAGTCTACGGTTTCTACTTGCAGTTTATGTTTTATTAGTTTATCTTTCTAGGTGCTTGGGGGATAGTTGCTCCTCTCTTCTACCTTTGGTTGCTTCAAGTATTTTAGAAAAGGTTGGTTTTCCAGACATGTTTCTATCATCTTGTTTATGTCATGAAAGATTTTTCTTTCTCCTTCAGTTATAATCAAACTATTGCTGGGTATAGTAACTTGGGTTGGCATCCATTGTCCTTTAAACTGGGATGCTTTGCTCCAAGTTCTTCTTGCTTTCATGGTTTGTGCAAAAAAGTCGTTGTAATTCTAGGGGTTTCCCCTATATGTGACTTGTTGTTTTTCTTTGTGGCTTTCAGAATTTTGTCTTTGTTTTGGGCATCTAGCATTTTAACTATGATTGGCATGGGAGTTTCTTTTCTGATCTTGTTCTGTTTGGAGTTCTATGTCCTTCTTGTTTGTAAGGTTGCTTTTTTTAGTTTTGGGAAATTTTCATTCTATTTTCTGTTGAATCTGATCTTAATATTCTCTTGAGATTCTTCTCCTTCCTCTATCCTAAGATGCGGGGGTTTGATCTTTTCATAGTGTCCCATATTTCCTGCTTGCTCCACCTTTTGTGCATTTTTAAAAATTTTCATATTCTTTCGTTCATTTTGAGCTTTTTAGTTGCTCTGTGTTATCTTCCAGGTCTGATATTCTTTGTTCTGCTTCCTCCATTCTATTTCTGAGGCTTTTTCAATTCCTTTCCTCTTGATTGGATGAGTGTTCTATTTCCTTTTTCATTTCATCCTGTGATTTCTTTAGTATTTCCACTTCCTTTTGGAGCTTCTCAATCTCTTCTTGGTGCTCCTTACTTCGCTGGTTGGCTTCCTTTTTCAATGTTTCCACTTCCTTCTGGAGTTTGTCATTTTCTCTCTGTAGTTCTTTCTGGAGTTTGTCATTCTCTCCCTTTCATTCTTTCCGAAGTTTGTCATTGTCTCCCTCTAGGTCCTTCTTGAGTTTTTTGTTCTCTCTCCTTAGTTCTCTGACTTGTTCTTTTTATTCTTTAATTTCTCTGAATAGGTCTGAAATTTTTCCTGTAAGATCTGTTTCTTGGGTCACCTCCAGGGTGATCCCACTGTACCAATCTCCTACAGGGTTGGTAGAGCTTGGTGTGGAATTATCCTGCACTTTTCCCATGGTGTCCCTTAGTCGTGTCCCTGGCATGTGGCTTTCACTTTTTTGGACTGTATTCTGATGCAAATCACAAATGTCTTTTGACTGTGTTGAAGGCTTGCTTTGCTTGCCTCCTTCAGATGCCTTTTTTTTCTCCTTGTTTATGGAGTGTTGACTTGTCTAGGTTTCAGGCTTTCCATTTTCTTTATATATAGGAAGTCTAATTCACTCTTCCCTTTCTGTTCTTAAGGTTCTCCAAAAAAAATCCACTTGGACCCTCTCTCAGCAATTCCAGTTGGGGGGAGTATGCCTGACATAGCCCACCCACGCCCTGGTACTCTCTGCTTCAGGTGGTCTTGGCAAGTCCCTGACCTAACCACTACACACTCAAGTCTCACAGTGGCAACAGGCCCACTTTTACCACCAGCTACAAGGGTGACTCCACCTGGACAGCCACACCTCACAAGGGTTTAACAGGCCCACCTTTGATCCCAGCAAGCAGGGCCATTCCACCCCACCAGCCTTGCAAGACAAAGATTTAGCTATCCAATAAACCAACAAATCAATTATCCAGCAACCTAACAGTAAAATCTGCCTGGCTGAAGTGCCCATCTCCTACCTGTGCTTTAGGTGGTCCTGGCAAGGCCCTGACCTAACCACTGCACACTCAAGTCTCACAGTGGCCCATGATCCATCTATTCTTTCATGGATTCTTGTTGAGCTTAATTACAATTTTTCATCTTTTTAATATAGGCTGTTTTTTTCCAGAAATTTTAGTGGCATTCTCTTAACTCTGCTTCTTAGTAATATAACTATTACTCTATTCCAGAATTTGTTATATTCTCACATTTTCACCAATATAATGCTTATCCAATAAAGGATCATATTACTAAGAATTAAAATTTTCCCATGTGATTTGTTGATGGAAACACCACCAAAATTCAAAACCCCTTGAGAAGAATAACTTTATACCCCAAAATATGAATTTAGCATTTTTGTTTGCAAGCACAGTTAGGCTTACCCCTCTCTCATCTGTCCTAACGCCTTGTAAAATCATAAGAGACGCATTTGTAAATATTTTGTTGTAATTAGAGGTTCACGTATCTATCTCTAGCAATGAACTCAAAAGTCCTCAGAAGAACAGATAGTGACAGTGCAGCTAGCTTCATAGTTTCTCCTATAATGTGTGGTTCATCAATATTGGGTGGACGGATAGATGAATAGATGGGTAGACACAAGGATTGAAGATGACCCCACTTTCTTTTTATTTTATTTATTTATTTATTTTATTGATGCTTTGTGTATTTCATACATCATTTTCCAATTCAGTTCAGGCATATTTCCCTTTCCCTTCCCCCCCATCCCACCCCACCCCATCCCAGATCATGCATTCCGCCATAACTGTCCTGCATCTTTCTCTCCGTTTTTTTTTTCATTTTTTAGCAATAAGTGATAATTTATGAGTACAAGCATCCCTCATGTAAAACCAATTTGCAGGCTGTTCTGCCCAAACCCCCACAGCCCCACCATCCAGCAGGGGCAGCTTGTATGTTCAATCACGTTGATCAAATGAGTGTCCAGACTATATTGCTGTAGTTTCACCATTCACCCCAATCACAGCCCTTACATTCTACCACGCCCCCTCTTCCACAGATTGTTCCCTAGGCTTAGAAAAGGGGCACAGGTGGATGAGAAGCAAAACAGTCTACTTTCTCTGGAGCTGTTCTCTTGTACTCTGGTCAATTCTGGCTGTTTCCTTTCATGGGCTGACAGTTTGTCCAGGAATAAACTTTCGATCCTACTAATGAAGCACAAGCAATTAGATATATAGGTATTTAAACAGAACTAATAGTTATGGTAGGTTACTTTGGTATAGACACATATGTTTGGATGGTATGTTAATCCATGAATTACATTTTTTTTCCTGTTAAATATGACAGGGTCTTACTGTGGCTTATAACATCTCCTAACCTGTAGAGGATGTAAGCTTGTGGCATCAGCCATGGGTTATTCCTCCAAGGAGAGAGTCAATAGCCAATTAGATTTGGGATATACAGGCATATGGCTGCCTCTGCTGCACAGTATTTCCAGGCAGGTGAGGTGTAGCTGGTGCTGACGGTGGAGTCTTGCTTGACTCTAGGAGACCCGTATTTGCTTTATTGGTTTAGTGGCCTTTGGTAACACTCTCTGGTATTCCAGAGGCCATCTATACACTTCCATGTGTGGAAATGACCCCACTTTCTAGAGACAAGATGAAGTGTAAGCAGAGAAGTATTGTGGTGGCAATAATATTCCCAAGCCAAGGAGATCCATCATGCACCTAGACAGAAAATCCTTGCTTTAGAATGGAAAAAGTACCTCTACATTATCTCCTCTCCTAAATCCCTAGTGTAGATCTCAGGTCCATCTGTGGACTAGTGCTTAACAGTGGCCTAGGTGTTCCCCTTTAATGGGTAGCTACTTCCTCTTGGCCGCCTGAGATACTCCCTTTCCATTTCTTGGGGTGGACTTTAACTATGGAGCAGGCAAACTCAAAGTAGAAGGAGAAGTTTGAGATTCATTCTACAAAAAATGATGATCACAGAGAATATCTCGTACATTCAGTTCATTTTTTTCTAGGACACGATTTTCACTGGGATTTTGTCTGCCTCACTTTCATCAGTTCTTATATATCTTCCAGGATAGATGGACCAGGCCAATTTAAATTTCACGGCTATGTCTAATCATTGGAAAACATCAAAAGTTAAACATGGGAGCAATAAATGGCTCCCTTGTAGCAGAGGTCATTAGTAATATAGAAATATAATTATTTCCTTAGTAAAACTCCAGTTCCACACTAGAAATACATGAACCTTTAGGGGGATACTTTATATCCAAGACACAATACCACCTTTCTGGTAATGTAGCCTATGTTTGTGTGAGGATGGGGTCTAAATGAGCACCACAAATGGATGTCTATGGTTATAATTTTTGACGCCATACTCCACATCCAGGTGTACTTGCGATGTAAGAATATCTACACAAAAATCCTATGACTCTGTCATGAAAGAACAAGAGCCGTTTTGCCCAGCTAGCTATGTTTGTGTGAGGATGGAATCTAAATGAGCATCACAGATGGATATCTATAGTTGTAGAAACATCTCATAAGTAGAAAAACAGCAAACTATCTCACATGACACAGAGAAAAATTGACCTTAGAAGTGAAATAAATCAGACACAGAAAGATAAACATTGTGTATTTTCTGACATATGCTGAACTTAGATTTAAATTATATATGATTATATTTTTATGTATGTGCATAGATCATGAAACTAGAAATTAGGGGATCATGAGGGGTAAGAAAAAGATCTTGAGGGGGAGGAAATAGAAATTGTAATGGAATATAGGTAATAAGAAGGCAGAAGGAGAAATGAACTGGAAGGAGGGGAAGCAGTGAGACAGGGAGTGTGGGTGGAAGAGGCTAGCAGGGAAACACAATGATTGTAAACAAAGTGTATTGAAGCATATGAAAGAAGTTGCCAGAGTGAAATCCATTAGGCTGTATTTTATGCTATAAAATTAATTTTTAAAAAGATACTTGTGATTTGTCATTGTGGCCATCTGAGTTCTGCTCTTATTTTGGGGGGGGGTCTTTTTGAGACAGGGTCTCCCTGTAGCTCCAGCTGGCCTGGAACTGGCTCTGTACACCAGGCTGGCCTTGAACTCACAAAGATCTGCCTGCCTGCCTCTGCAGTGCTAGGATTAAAGGCGTGCGCCACCAGTTCTGCTCTTAACCATACTTCTCAAGATAGAACTTTACTTGGAAAGAGCTTTGAATCCAATTCCCACTATCCATCACTTCTGTGGCTTACAGATAGTTCTGCTTTAACGCTTTGATTTTCAATTCTGTCACCTATTAGATGAGTAAATCAAAAGGCTACGTCAGTGGAGTGTCTATTGGTGTATATTAGGTAATATTACATAAATATAAAATTGAGTGTCATTATAAATCATGACTTATGCTGGTCTTCATGCATATTCAAAGGTTAAAATCACTATATTCTTTCTTCTCTGAGTCTAACTTCATATTACCTTGGGCATGTCAAGCTGTATGTCTGTTCTGACAAGCACATCCCTCAAGTAGGTACTATATGTCCTTCCTTGCAACCTAGCCAGAGGTTAAAAGCATCGCCTTTGATATTAGAGAGTTCTTAATGCAAGTACTGAATTTACCACTTTCTACGGACAAGTCATATAACCTCACCATACCTCATTGTCTTCATCTGTAAGTTGAAGACATAATAGTTTTGACTCTAAGAACTGAAATAAGGGTTGATAGGGTGGTAGGTACTGAGTACTTCACCTATAGTACATGAAAAATAACTAGTATTTATTCTGTTCTTTTTGCGCCTGTATCACAAAGAAGTTGAGGTGATTAAGTAAGATCACAGATATTCAGAAATTTAGAAGAGGGAAACAAGCTAGAATTGTCTTCTCCACAACTTTGTTGCAGATTTTTTAGTCTCATTCATTTACTCTCCTCTCAGGACATGAATGATGACTATGCCTGATGAAAGGAGGATGCCTGGGAGCCAAACCTGAAACACTTGTACCAAGATGCCCTTGGTCAGGGCATGTTGCCCAAGTTCCTCCTACAAGTTATTATTGTCTATGAGACAACCCAGAAACATATGGCCATCCCCACTTTCATCATACCATCAAAATGTTTTATGAACATATATATTTGGATAGTTTGAGTTTCTCTAGAAGGCTGCTATTCTTTGAATTAAAAAATTCCAAAAAGCACCTGTTGGAAACTTAATTCTCATTGCAATGGTGTGGAGAAGTGAGAGCCTAATGGAAGGCACTTAAGTACATGTATCAAACTTGTGACTGTATTAATGACCACTAGAAAAGAGTGCTCTTCTCTCTCTTTTCCCCCTTTCTCTCTTTCTTTCTCTCTCCACAATGCTAGGCAATAGTAAAGCCCTCACCAGAAATAGCCTGTCAGTCTTGGACTTGATACTCTACAAACCTCCAGAACCACAAGCCATATAAACTCCCATTGTATGTAAGTTGTCTAGTAGGATGTATTCCTTTACAGCAGCAGAAAACAGATTAAAGCATATGTGTAATGACACTTAGCACATTGATCACTAGCCAAAGAGCTAACTGAATACAAACTAGTTTATATAGTACATATACAAAACATGTTAGCCTCTTGGTCAAGTTTTCTATCTGTGCTCTACGAGAAGAAAAAATGAGAAAGTGTTTTCCAACTGGATACGCCAAGGTAAACTTTTGAATGACTGCATTGGAGAAGCAAATGAGTCAGTAGTTTCACAGTGCAACATTGATAATTTCTCTGAGGATCAGAAAAGAAGAAATGGCTGGCTAAGTCATTGCCCCACCACCATCTTGATGTCTTTTGTTAGCAAATGGAAAACTCCATACATCTTACATAATACCTCCAAGCTGGGCACCAAAGAAATCATATGTCATTAGAGTGTCAATGATCTATAATTCTCACAGAGGTATGCCAAAGAGGGCACTCTCTTTCTTTTGTAGTTGGTTTGGGGTCAGGATACAGCCAGGTTACTTGGAACGAGATTTTCATCATACTCAGACCCCCTCTCCATCTTCATGCCGTTTACTATCCTGTTTCCCAATTTCATATACCATTTATAGAGATGGCTGGGGGGGGGATGACTAATGAGTAATGAGTCAAATTTGTGTCCCCAAATGCCCTTCAGTGTAAGTACCTGGTCTAGCTCTTACAATCTTTCTGTCCCTTCTTCTTCAATGATCCCTGAGCCTTGAGAGGCAGATCTTCCATATAGGTGTTATCCCTGTCAACTCAGGGATAAGTACTTTGTAGTCTCTTAGTCTGTGCATATTGGCCAGTTGTGGGTCTCTGTTTTATTAGCTATGTGCTGCATGAGAAAGGTTTTCTGGGAAGATATGAGAAAGGCATTAATCTATGGGTATAACAATAATCCATTAGGAGTTGGTTTAATACTATGTCCATTTAGCACAATAATAATAGTAGGTTCTCCCCTATGGTCTATCTAGCCACAGGCACTTAGGCTTGATATCAATGTCATGTATGGGCTCCATTTTGTGAAGGAGACCTTAAAAACAGTAATAAAGTTGTTAGTTAGGCCCATAACATTTGTGCCATTATTGCACCAGTGAGCATACCTTCCCAGGCCAGTTGCTGTTATAATTCACAGGATTCACAACTGGACAAGACTGATGATTATTTTTCTCTTCTGGTAGCATGCATAGAACCTTGCGGGACAATGAATGCTAGCCAGTAGAGATGAAGCTTCTATAGAAGCATGTTTCCATATGGCCTGTTTTCTAAAGGCCTTTAGTGTTTGTTATCCCTCCCCATAAAATATATACATAAACAAGATAAATAGAGATTAAAAGGAGCTACCCTATAATGGGGGACATTGCCTCTACTAGACACCACAGGCTAGAAAATTTTAAAAAGATTAATGTCAGGAATGGACTCTTTCTTTTGAAGCTGATTATCAGGGGTCCCTTCCATCCTCAAGCAATACTGGCTATTGCCCCTGCTCTTAGTTACCCACTATAACTGGATGGTAAGACCTTATTACTGAAGATGCTACATACATGAGCTACAGACAAAATGAGAAATTGAGTTGGTACTTCAAAGTTGCATCTCTATTGGATAGCTTTCATAGTACTGAAAAGTGTTATGCATGTTAATGGAAGAAAAAATTAATAATTAACCATACCCAGCAACAACTGTCCTAGCAAGAAAAAATAATAATCATGAATTGTACCCAACAACAACTGTCCTAGCCAGACATGACTTCTCATGCCATAGAGGCACAAATATTATGGGAGTAATCAATCAATTTCTAGTTGGATTTAAAGACCAATTCATAAGACAAAGCCCATACCTGACATTGATATTAGGCTTATGGACATGTGGCTCGATATTCCACAGGCCATAAGAGAGATCCTAATACTATTATTCTGCTCAATAGATGTAGTATTAAAGTGACTCCTAATGACTTATTCTTATACCATATATAATATATCTCTCAAATCTCGCCCAAGAACCTTCCTTACGCAGCAGATGGTGAATTACACAGAAATTCACAACTGACAAACGTGCAGAGAATAAGAGACTGTAGAGTGATTATCCTTGAATTGGATACCTGTATCAAAAGTATGCTCCAAAGGCTCGAGGTCATTGAGGAGGAGGGTGCAGAAAGATTGTAAGAGCTGGAGTTGGCAGATGACCACAAAGAAACAGATTTCCAGACAGCTGGGAAGTTACTCATATAAATGCACAGTAATGGTGACAGGCTACATAAGTACCATGTAAGCTCAAGCCAGACAAAATCCTAGCATAGATGTGGGAAATCGAGTCCAAAACCCCAACACTACCACATCTTAGTTTACTTTTCACAGGTCATAAATATCTAAAAATTCATCCATTTTCAGATTTCGTTTAGGTTTTCAAGTTTACTAGAATATAGTTTTTAGACATTTTATTGATTGATTGATTTTGTTTTATGTGTATGAGTGTATTGTCTGCATGTATGTAAGTGTACCCCATCATGCAATACATATGGAGGGCAGAAAAATGTTTTGGATCCCCTGGAACTGGAGTTGTAGATGGCTACTAGCCACCAGTTGGGTGATGGGAATCAAGCCCTGGTCTTCTCCAAGAGCTCCCAGTGTCCTTAACAGCTGAACCATCTCTCCAGCCCTAGAATATAGTTTTTTTCTTAAAGTACATTCTCATGATTCTTTGAAATTCCTTAGTATCTATTGTAATGTTTCCCTGTTCAGATCTAATTTTATTAACTTGGGTCTTCTCTTTCTTTTGTTTAACTTTTTAGATGTTTGTCAATCATCCTATTTTATTTTATTTTATTTTACTTACTTTTATGTGTATGAATATATTGTCTGCATGAATGTAAGTGCATCCATGTTGTGCAATGCTCAAGGAGGTCAGAAAAGAGCATCAGATCACCTGGAATTGGAGTTACAGATGGCTATTAGCTGCCATGTGGGTGCTGGGAACTGAACTCAGGCCCTCTGGAAGAGAAGTCAGTGCTCTTAACTGCTGAGCCATCTCTCCACCCCCCATCTTATTAATATTTTTGAAATGACAATTCTTCATTTCATTTTTTGTATTGTTTTATTATTTCTAATTT
The DNA here is from genome assembly GCA_009823505.1 of Rhizomys pruinosus. Taxonomy (NCBI): domain Eukaryota; kingdom Metazoa; phylum Chordata; class Mammalia; order Rodentia; family Spalacidae; genus Rhizomys; species Rhizomys pruinosus. The sequence continues at coordinate 1,054,219 of VZQC01000343.1, forward strand.
ATTAATTTCAGGCCTCATTTTTATTATCTCATCTCTTCTACTATTTAGGTATTTATTGCTCATATTTTTCTAAGGTCTTCAGGTACATCAATAAGTCCCCTTCCTGCTCCTACTAATAATCTTGCTCTGCCCTCTTAGCTCCCTTCAATTTTTATATGTTAATCTTATACTACTAGTTTATGTTTGTGGGAAGATAAATTAGAATAATAACTTTGAAAGATTTTACATTGCCTAGTAAAACGTAGACCTGCATAGAATTTTGGTTAGTTCTTTCATTTTCATTCAGTTCTAAGAAGTTTTAAATTTCCTTCAGGTTTTATTCATGATTTATTTTTGTTTAGTTTCCATGAGTTTGTGTAGTTTTTCCCACCTCTAGTTTTGATATCCAGCTCTATTCATTTGTGGTCAGATAGGATACAGAATGTTATTTTGATTTTCTTTTTTTAAATTTTTTTAATTAATTTTATTTATTTCCGTATGTGTATGAATGTACTGTCTGCATGCAAGTTTGTGCACCCGTATCGTGCAATGCCGCGGAGGTCAGAAGAGGGTGTCGGATTCCCCTGGAACTGGAGTTCTCCTGGAATTGGAGTTTCAGATGGTCCTTGGCCGCCATGTGGGTGCTGGGGATCGAACCCGGGTCCTCTGTAAGAGCGGTCGGCGCTCTTAACCGCTAGGCTATCTCTCCAGCCCTATTTTGATTTTCTTAAATTGCTTGAGACTTGTTTTATTGTGTATTAGTATATGTCCAATTTGGAGAAATTTCCATGGACTGCTGAGAAGAACGTATATATTCTTTGATGTTTTAGTGTAATGTTCTACAACTGTCTCCTAGGTCAATTTGATATATGGTGCCATTTAATCACAAAGCTTTTGTGTTTACTTTTTGTCTGGATGGCCTGTTAGTAAGAATAAGGTACTGAGGTCACCCACTATCACTGTATTAGAGTCAATCTGTGATTTTAGATCTAAATGTTTCTTTTATGAAATTGGGTGCCCCTCTGTTTGGTGCATATATGTTGAGAATTGTAATATTTTCTTAGTTAATTTTTTCTTTAACATTTCCTTTTGTATATCTTCTTATTAGTTTCAGTTTGAAGCCTATTTTGTCAGATATTATAATAGATACAATTGCTTGTTTCTTAGTCCATTTGATTAGAGTAACGTTTTCTATCCTGTTACCATAAGGTGGTGTTGATTATTGATGGTGATGTATTTTTCTTAGAGGCAGCAAAAAAAGGGATCTTGTTTTCAAATCCAATCATTTCATCAGTGTCTTTTTATTGGGGCATTGAGACCATTAATATTGAGAGTTGTTACTGATCAATATTTATTCGTACCTGTTATTTTGTTGTAGTGATGTTATTTTCTTTGGCTTCTTTGGGTTAACTGCTCTGAAATCGTTTATTCTTTATTTGTGCTCTCTTGGGTATGTTTAATCTCTTCTTTAGTGAGAAATATACCTTTTAGTAACCTCTGTAGTGCCTGATTAGTGGATGTAAATTCCTTAAATCTGTTTTTATCATGGAAAGTTTCCTTTCTCATTGTATTATGGCACAGTTTTCTTGGGTTGTATAAGCTTGTCCTGGTATCTTTCATCTTTAAGAATTTAGAGGACTTCAGTCCATATCCCCATAACTTTCAGAGTCATGTGTATTGAAAAGTCACATGTTATTCTAATAGGTCTGTCTTTATATGTGGTTTGTTCTTTCATGCAGCTTTCAGGGTCTTTTCTATATTATGTATATTTAGTGTTTTGATTGTTATGAGATGTAAGGAGTTTCTTTTCTGATCCTATTTGGTATTCTGTATGATAATGATAATATTTAGTATAGATAGACAAGCATTTTTATTAAAGACAATAAGTCACAAAACAACACTTTTACTATTACAGAGAAGCAGCAAGATATTTTTTGGAGTTGTGGGAGATTTTCTGGACATTTTCACTCATGTACATAGGTATTTTGGTCATAAACATACACACACACATACACACATACACATACACACACCCTGTTAACTCTCTCTTGTCCCCCTCCCCCTCCTACTAATTCTCTCCCTTTTCCCTCTTAACTCCCTTTCTATTTTTACATGTTATTCTTGTAGTGCTAGGTAATGTTTATGGGAAGAGAAATGAGCATAATATGTTGAAAGATTTTACATTGCCTAGTAGAGCCTAGGACTATATGGAAACTGACCCAGCAATGTAGCTTTTAGATGATAGATAGATAGATAGATAGATAGATAGATAGATAGATAGATAGATAGGAATGATGGCTATCAGACATTCTTGTGCACCAGAATCCACAAGAGGTCATCATCAAGTATACACTGCGGTACACCATCCCAGATTCAGTAGGTCTGGACAGAACCATCTGAATCTCTAACATGATGCACTGCTCATTTCAGAAGCACACTTTCAGAACCACCATTTTAGAGAGGTTCTGGGACATGAATGGAATCATTCAAAAATATTTTTCCAAATTTTGCCAAACTAGAAACAGCAAAATTTACATCTACAGTTCAGTTGGAGAATTATCTATGGTATATCCATACATTAAAAATTCTTAGCCATCAAAGTTAATTACCTGTAGATACCTACCCACAAGATCTACAGGATGAATCTTAGAAAAGTATTCATGAACAGGAAATAAATGAAGCAAGAAAGAACAGCTTCCTGAAAGAGGAAAAATAGAAAAAGATTATCAGAGTCTTCTTCTTATTAAGACAGAGACTCAATATATATCCCATGGTGGTCTGAAATTCACTATGTAGACCAGGCTAGGCCAAAATTTACAGAAATCACCTGCCTCTGCCTCTTGAATTTTGGGATTGAAGGCATGCCTCACCATTCCTGGCCAGCTACATCCTTTATAAGTGTATGCATAGATAGTCAAACTACAAAGAAAAATGAACAATTGATTATTGCAAAAGTCAGACATGTGAAGTGAGGAGGAAGGAAGGAATACACTGGTAGGTCCTTAGAATTTGCAACACTCTACAACTCAATTTGGCTGTTGAATATGTCAGAGTGGGAATTTTAATTACTCTTTAAACCATACATTTATATTTATTATCACATGTATAATATTCAAATATTACTATTTGTATAAACTATTATATATTCTATATTTTTAATTAAAATCATTCTATCTGAAAAGAAATTACCCCAGTTATGTTTATATTGTTTTATCAGTACCTTGTTTAGAGTTTAGGATCTGCACTCTGACTAAAAATAAATAAATCTTAGACTAAGAGATGCAGCTCAGTGGTAAGATCATTTGCCTAACATGTATAAGGTCCTGGATTCCATCCTTAGCACAGCAGAACTGTCCGTTGGGATTTTTTGTATATATGGTTTAGCTACTCAATTCAGTCAAGTATTGAAATTAAGGAATTAGACAATTTTCTAAATGAAATTTTACTACTGACCTAAAAAATGTAGTGATTTGCACTAGCAAGGAATAAAGCTTTGCAAAATAAAAGCGCCATTAATCCTCTTTGTGTGCCATTAGTGTGTTTTATCATCTGTGGAAGTCACGGCAGTCCCTAGAAGCTAGATCAACTGTTAGATGTTTGTGATATGAACACATCATGAATGAAAGAGATCAAAGGCCGTTGGGCCAGTGTACAACCAATTTGCATGTTTTTCCCCTTATACAAACCTCACGACTAAAAGAGTGAAAATTTCCACTATTTTCACTTTGTAGGAAGAAAATAAGTTCTGGAATTTGGAAATGAAGGAGGGATGAAAGGTGTTCTTAACTGATGTTACTGTGATGTTCTTTCAGTTCTACAAAGCCACAGAGCAGTAGTTGGCAACATCTGCAGCCCCCAGAAGTACCAGGAATGCTCATTACATTCGCAAAATGATAACTGTGTCATTTCCTGCTATCAGAGTCATGTTTTGTAAATTTTATTGGGTGGTGTATTTTTTTACTCTGTTTCTTGTCCTGTAAGATAACTCTTAATCCACTTTTTAAAGTTTCCTTGTGGAATGAATTATACCATCTCTATTTATTTGATCACAGTGTGTAGATTCTTGATCCACACTTCCCACACCTATCAACTGATAGCTGCATAATCCCAAAACACATTCTCGAATTGATGAATGCCAGTATTTTATGATGTTCCTGGAATTTCATTGCAGCTGCCCCTCCCCACCCCCGATATCTGCTATTTGGTGAGTTCATCAGAACATTAAGTATATTTGTTAAAAATAACAGATGCTGAAAGGAAATATTCCCCCACTTATTAACAACTCCAAAACCCATCAGTGGGGAAATAATTAAATTATGGTAGAACCATGCTTTGAAATATGATGCAGCCCTAGCTAGAAAGTAGAACTGAATTTATGGGGATGCATCAGGCTCTATATTTTTTTCATTTGATTCTTACAACAAATCCATGGAATTTGTTTCCAGGTAGTGGTACTGAGCCTTGTCCAAAGTCATGCAGGTTATAAATGGTGCAGCCATAGTAAGGACTGAATTTTGTGGACCACCAAATCCATTTCCTTTTCCATGAATGTCAACACTGTATATGGATTGTCGATTATATGATAGAAATTTGGTACAAAATGGACAGTGTACTACATAACTATGGAGAATATGAACAGACTTATGTAAAAGCACATCTGAATGCCAAAGCTAAGTTACATCTAAAAGACAGATAGTGCTAGTTCTTCCAGTGAATGAAAGAACATTTAAGAGCACATTCTAATGCCAGTTACATGTGATAACCAAGTCAGGGGTTTTCAGGTTTTCTTCAGAGCTGATTCTCTTTTAAAATGCCAAATTATGAATGGGGTAAGAAGCCATGCTTTTGCTCAAATAGCTCATAATCACTGGAATGCCTGTTTTTATAACCTCTTGTTTTGTTAATGTTTACAGATGGACAGAAGAGAAAGAAATCATTGCGAAAGAAACTGGATTCACTCGGAAAGGAGAAAAATAAAGACAAAGGTAAAAGACAAAATAACTAAAGCAAATGTGTCTTCCATAGAGCATAATGGTTGAATTTGGAGGACTTTTTGAATTTTGTAGATTTATGTGTTTCAATTCTATTATGAAAACTAGAGTTCTGGGGATCTACTTTTCTGTTTTTGTGTATCCCAGTGCTGAACTGATTAATTCAGCTACTTTGAGCAGTGTGAGTGACTATAGCCAATTTTGTGGTTCCAATTATTGTCTAACCATCTATGCACTAAGAGGACCTGGGTTGGGTAGTCATGGATACCATGGCTAACACTAACCAGCTGTGTGGCAAATCTAGAGAATTAGGCAGGACTAGTTGAATGATAAAAAGTTTGGATTTGCCTACTACAATTGAAGGAAAGAAAGTCTCCACCTCATGATTTACTATTTTTATGTTAGACTACAGAATGCTTGGTTGGTGCCCCATACGTTTGGCAATTATTGATTTTCATCATAGTGATTTGTGTCCACTTCTATTACTGTTTAGGAAAATGACATTTCAGCCACCCTTTGAGGTCATTTTGAACTCTTTAGTTGTAAAGGACACCTGGACCCCATTAGTCCAGGTTTAAAATAATTTTATACTGATTTTTGGAGAATTTTGATCATATTCAGACCCATTCTCCATCTCTTCTCAGATTCACTCCCACCTCCTTTCCCTTCCCCACAACAGAATGGGTCATGTTAAAAAGTGTGAATCCAGGACAGAAGGCAAAGTAGAACAATAGAATTTTTTAAATATTTTTAAATATTTTTTAAATATGTGAAAGGAACACTTGGGGACACCAGAAAAGCACTAAATTTCTATTTAGGAGAAGGAGAGGAATATCATAGAAAATATCTTCAAGAAAATCATGGAAGAAAATTTCCCATACCTAGAAAAAGAGTACAAAGCACCAAGTAGACATGACCAGAAAAGAAATTCTCGATGACACGTTGCAGTTAAAATATCAAAAATGCAGAGTAATGAGAGGGTATTGAAAGCTGCAAAGAAGTTCAGGTCACTAAAGGCAGACCCATTATAATTGTTTGATACAGTTCAATTTGGTAGATTATTGAATGGTGTAATTAGTGAATGTGGGTTCATTTTATGTTCCACAGTGAATGACTGCTGAATGAGGACTTCTCACATATTGATTTTGAATGAAAGTGAGGGTTTTGAAAATAGACGCATTATATGAACCATATTGGATAAGCCAATACCAATATTTTATCCCTGAGTTTGGATATAAAGAATTCCCAAGAATGCAAAACCATTACTAGGCTGTGCAGTATGAAATGTAACTACATCGTGGTAGTGCTCCCTCCAACCAAAATATGTTCAGATTTTCAAGGGCATTGAATATTGAAAATCTGCATTGAATATTTGGAGCAAAAACAATCTCAGCAGAACCAGAATTTACAAATTAATTGCGAATTTCTTAAAATATATTTTGATCATATTCAGACCCCTGTGCCCACCTGCATGACATAGACGACATAGACGACAGACACCAATGACAGATGACACCGACGACACACACAGATGACATCAACGACATACATGGCATAGACGACACAGATGACATACACGATGCCGACAACATACGCGAAGCCGACGACACCGAATGACACAGACAACACCAATGACACAGAGACGCCATAGACGATATAGGCAACATAGACGAACGACATATGCGACATAGACAACATAGGTGACATAGAGGGCATGCATTTGGCGACATAGGCGACATAGGCGACATAGGTGACATAGGCGACATAGATGACATAGACGACATAGGCATAGATGACACAGTGTGCCAAGAAAATGGTCAGGTGGTTCCCCACTATGGGACATCATAAATAAACTCCATATCTGTGCAAATTTGAACAGTCTTCCAGAAAAGAAAGTTCCTCCCCATATTGGACCCTTCCTTTTGTATCACTGTCTCTCTATGAAGACTTTTGCCCATGACTTTTTAATAGTATTTTTTTAAACCTCAAAGTTAGCATCCATTTATGAGACAACATGTCTCTCTGATTCTGGGTTAGCTCACTCAGGATGATTGTTCCTAGTTGCATCCTGTGAAGTTCATAATTTTGGTTTCTTTTTTATTGTTCTTAAACTTTTTCCATAAATCTTACATCATTTTTCAATTGAATTTAGAGTCACTTCCCTTTCTATGCCCCTCACCCTTCCTGAGTCCCTGCACTCTTTTCTGAGTCTTTCCAGCATTTTTTTCCAGTTTTTTGTTGTTATTGTTCTCTGTAACTTGTAACTTAACAATATATATATTTATGTATATATGTATATTATGCATATATAATATATATTATGCATGTATATTTTATGTATATATACCCATATCTCCTGAATTGGAGGATTTTTTTTGCTAAAAGATGCCGTGTTTTCCTTAAGGAAGTGGCAGAGCATTTACTTGTNCTGTCTGGAGCAAAACCAGGAGCCCTGGAATGTGGAAAGAGCCAAAGTACTCAAAGATCCAGGTAGGTTTTTGTTTTGTTTTGTTTTGTTTTGTTTTTCCTGCAAAATATCTGAGGAGCATTTTCTTTTATATATAATATATAATATAATATAATATAATATAATATTTACAATGTGGTATAATCATATTCACCCTCATCTATCCCCTCTTATCTTCCTCTCACTTCTTATCCTCTCTCACTTCTGCTGACATTTTTTTCCCTCTCCTACTTTCTTGTCGTATTTACACATGTCTTTTGCAGGCAACAACTACAGTGGCTGCAAGTTCATGATTACAAAGGGCATGTCATCAGCAGAAGACAATATTTTACAGCACTCCTCCCCATCTTTCAGCTCTTAAATTTTTCTGCACCCTCCTCCACAATGTTCCATGGGCTAAACATACAATACTTTTTATTCTCAGCACTTTGACCAGTTATAAGACTGCTTCATCAACCACCTATTCCCAAAGAACCAAGGCTGGAGCATCATCGTCATTGATCTATGAGTATAAACATACATATTTAAATGGCAGTTTGACATGATCATTTGCAAGATAACAATAGTTTGACCATTTATAGCACCGGATAGGAATTCCCTCCTGTGGAATTGGTCACAAACCCAATCAGAAAGTGGTTGGGTCACCACAAAACCATCATGCCACTATTATAATAATGGCTATATCTTGCCTGGAAGGTCAGTATTGTGGCACACACATGGTTCATAGCTGGGTAAGACTGTTCATGACTACATAGCACCTTCTGGTACTCTCATGCTAAATCACAGGGAGGAAACTTCCAAATCAGTGCCAATTTGGTTTCTTTGTCCTGTATCCGAAGGACATGGCATCTTCAGCAACAGGGTTTGATCATCTAGTTCTGATGAGCAATTGTAATAACATGTATTATTTTGTGAGCTTTCGGTGGCTCAGTTACCAACAAATCAGATGGAGGTAATACACATCAAGTATTAGGATCTGGATATTAATTTTTAAAAGTATTCAACATTTTAGCCATCATAAAAATGAAAATAAGAACTACTCTGAAATTCCATCTCACCCTAGACAGAATGGCTGCTGTAAAGAAAACAAATGATAATAATTTTTTATGAGATTTTAGGGAAAGGGTAATAGTTACCTACTTTAGTGCACTTTGGAAATTGGTCTGAAGACTTCCCACAAGCTAATAATAGAACTAATAGGACCAAACTATATCATTCCTGAGAATATACACAAAGAACTCTCTACCTCCTCTCCAATATAAATACCTGTACACCTGAGTTCACTGTTGCTCTCTTTATAATAGGTAGTAAGTGGAATTAGCTTAGATGCTCACCAGCTTATGAATGAAAAATATAAATGTGATATGCATATGCAATCAAATATTACTCAGTTGCAAAGAAAAAATTAAATCGCAAAATATTTCAGGTAAATGGAGGGAACTGGAAAAAAAGTGATACTGGGACTACAGGGAGACCCTGTCTCAAAACAAACAAACAAACAAAAAAATAATGTGATACGGAGTGAGGTAACCCCAGAAGACCAATACCATATTTCTTCTCATATATTGATCCTATCTTTGAAACTCTTATATTCCTAATTTTAAGTTAGAGTGAGTAACTACAGTGGCTAGGAAACAAGAATGGAGCCACAAGAGGTCTTAAGGGGCTGGAGGGATAGTAAAATACAAATGATATGTAAGTACTGGGGGAATACTAAGAGTGGAGGCATTGCTGGGCATGGTGACGCACACCTTTAATCCTAGCACTTGGGAGGCAGAGGCAGGCGGATCTTTGTGAGTTCAAGGTCACCCTGGTCTACAGAGTGGGTTCCAGGACAGCTGGGGCTACAGGGAGATGCTGTCTCAAAAAGGAAAAAAAANTGGTGGCGCACAACCTTTAATCCTAGCCCTTTGGAGACAGAAGGCCGTGCGGATCTTTCTGTGAGTTCAAGGTCACAGCCTGGTCTACAGAGTTGGGGTCACAGGACAGCTGGGCTACAGGGAGCCCGTCTCGAAAAGACCAAAATAAAAAAAAAAAAAAAAAAAGAGTGGAAGGGTTTAAAGGGGGATGGGAGTTTGAAGATGGGAGAAAAGTAGGGATTGTGGGGGAGCAGGCATCAACCAAAACTAAGAATGTATGACTAAGCCATATATAAACTTACTACTCTAGAAGCTAACTAAAAGCCATAATTAACACAAATTTTGAATAGATGGATAATGCTACTCTCAGATGCCCTGATTTTAATGATCAGAATGCATTTTTCTTCTACACTAGAGATTCTGCTTCATTTCCCTAAATTATAATATTTGTCTGTGGATATGTATTTTTTTTAAGGGATCACTCAGGTTGCTACACTAATCTCACTGTAAACAAGGTTTCTCCTTTATGTATTAATTTTGGTGTTTAAAAATGGGAAATAAGCCTGAACTGAATTGGAAAAAATGTATGAAATGCACAAAGCATCAATAAAAATTAATTAAAAAATAAATAAATAAAAAAAAATAAAAATGGGAAATCCTAGGCTCAGCTGAAGAGTTGTTCCATAGCATCTCTTTTAAGCTTTGTCCATACAGGACCGGGAGCTATTCCATGGATATCCTGAGAACCATAAAACATGGGGGTGGCTGTGTGCCGGTCTGGGACAACTGTGATCAGTTCCCATTATTTCCTTCCCATTGAATATTAGCATTTGGGTTCATAACAGCTGCACAAGTGAAAAATGATCATCACCAAAACCCAAGAGTGAAAGAAAGAAAACAGGAAACTCTAAAAGGCCTCTTGGTTTAGGTCACCTAAAAATAAAGAGGAGCAACTTTCACAATTGACTTGCTCTCCCAGTAAAAAGTGATTCACAAATATTTGATATACCACTGAATTAATTGATTCCATCAGAATGCATCATGTCTTACGGGATAGTGATTGCTATAATGTACAGAAAACCATGTCACACTCCTGTGCCCCTGTTGTCATTTACATCATGTCCATGCCATTTTAGTTCCCATATAGAAGCTAATTCAACACTGACATGGATTTGGAAATCATTTTCATACTGAAGAATTCGAAGTCCCTAGTTTCTCTTAGTTTAATGTCTTGGCAAACAAAGGGTTTTTTTAAACTTTCAAAACTTCAGAAAATGTCTTTCTTTGTCTCAAAGATACAAGATTTTGAGGAAAGGTTTTAAAAATAGCTACTTTGTTACAGTCCTGTGCTCCCTAATAAAAGCACTAGGGGGTTAAAAACAGCACTGGGCGCTGTTTAGATTTTACTGTGGCCTAACTCTGTCCCTCAAGACATTATAACATTATACCATATAGTTACCAACATAAGCACAAGATGATTTCAACTATAGCACCTTTCTTTGTACCAAAATCCTATTGTAATTATATCATACATTATTATTATTCAGTCTCTAAATCACTATAAGGGAGATGTGAATTAAAATCTATAAAAGAAAATTTGCTACAATTTCACTTCAGTAGCAATAGGAAAAATTAGGAATCAATTATATGCTGGGTGTGACGGCACACACTTTTAATCCTAGTACTGGAGAGGCAGAGGTAGGCAGATCTCTTTGAGTTCAAGGCCAGCCTGTTCTACACAGCGAGTTTCAGGCCAGCTGGGACTAAAGGGTGACCCTGTCTCAAAAAGATAAAAAAAAGAATAAATTACATGTAAAGATTATCTAAGAAAATATATTCAATACTACTATTAAGAGCCATTATTAGGGGCTGAGAAGAAGGCTCAGTAGATAAAGTGCTTGCCCACACAAGTGTGAGGACCTGAGTTCAGATCCCTAGAACCAACATCAAAAGCTAGCTGTGCCTATAGTTACAGAGGAGGCAAGATGGGAGGTGCAGACAGGCAGAGTCAGGAAGTTCACTGGCCACCTAGCCTGGCCAACTTGGCAATATTTCAGGGCAATGACATAACCTGTCTCAAAAAAAAAAAAAAAAAAGGTAGAAAGTGCCTAGCGAGAGACACCAAGGTTGTTTTGTAACTTCCATATGCACACACACTCCCATACAAATGTGCCCCCACCTTCATAATACACACACACACACACACACACACACACACACACACACACACA
>VZQC01000343.1:1066279-1146489 GCA_009823505.1 Rhizomys pruinosus
AACAACAACAAGACTGGGTCAAAGAACTGGCTGAGGGCTGGAGAGATGGGCTAGCGGTTAAGAGCGCCGACCGCTCTTGTAGAGGACCCGGGTTCGATCCCCAGCATCCACATGGCGGCTGAGAACCGTCTGAAACTCCAATTCCAGGAGAACTCCAGTTCCAGGGGAATCCGACACCCTCTTCTGACCTCCGCGGCATTGCACGACACAGGTGCACAGACCTGCATGCAGACAGTACATTCATACACATACAGAAATAAATTAAATTAAAATTAAAATTAAAATTAAAATTAAAATTAAAATTAAAATTAAAAAAAGAGAAAGCCTGACAAAGAGGAATAAACATTCTGTCCTCAGTGGCCACATCTCTTGAGTGAGAACAAAAGAGGAATAACAAAATGGGAGAAAGTGACTTCATGTATTTCTTATTTAATTTGTATTAAATTATCACGATTTATATATACAGTGACAGACTTTCAGGTATCAATTAGTGATTGATTCAGGAGGCCAGGGGAGATGGTTCACTGGTGAAGAACGTGTACTGCTCTTGTAAAGGACGTGAGTTTAATGCCCATCACCCATACTGGGTGGCTCAAAACTGCCTATAATTACAGCTCCAGAGAATCCAATGCCTTCTGACCTCTAAAGGTACCTGCTCTCACATGTACATGCACACAGACACACACACACACACACACACACACACATGCACACGCACACATAATTATAAATAAATCTGCTTAAAAAGGTAGAATCCAAAGGAAACTGTCTTTCCTATTTTTTCCAGAGATACCATAAATCTCTAAATGAGTCTGGTTAGGTTTCCTAGTTTGGAAAAATGGCTGTGAGAGGACTGAAGAGTCAGTATCTTAGCAAGCCTATATTAGCATATCCATGTCACGTAGTACATTTCAAAATCCTTTTGTTTTTGTCTTTTTGAGACATGATATCCCTACAGCCCCAGCTCAACTGTAATTCACTCTGTAGGCCAGGCTGGCCTTGAATTCACAGAGATCAGCCTGCCTCTGCCTCCCGAATGCTAGGATTAAAGGTGTGCGCCACCATGCCCTGCTTAAAGACGGTTCTTAGCCACCATGTGGGTGCTAGGAATCGAACCTGGGTCCTCTGCAAGAGTAGTCAGCACTCTTAACTGCTGAGCCATCTCTCCAGCCCCTCAAATTCCTCTTTATTGATTCTATCACCATCTTCATCTATATGTTTCATTTAGTTGTCAGCTTTATCATCTACATGTCAAAACATTTTTAAGACTATCTGATTCTTTCTACACAAGATAGTACTGGTATGTATAAGAAGAGATCTTTTGAGTGCACAACCTGTGGTCTGGTACTGCCCTCTTTACTTCCTAATTTTCCTGCTGTTTTAACTTAAGTCGAAACAGAAATGCCTAACTTTTTTAATCATCTTCCTGTACTTCATTGATAGAGCAAGGACCTCCAAAAACCCCCAAATGAACTTAGGACATTTTACTAAAACAAATTGCATCTTTTAATAGGACCAAAGGTACAGGTACTTAAAGTGCCATTTCTGTGCTTAATGGAGACTTGGCCATTAGCCTAGTTTAAAATGTTGTCGTGAATCAAGCAGACAAACCTTTTAAAGCTTCTTTCCACCTGGTTTAATGTTAGCTTTTTTGTTGGTAGAACAAACAGCCTTAGAGTTATTTTCTCTTGATCACTCTGCCTTCATTCACAGGGCTTACAAAAACAACAGAGAGCCTGGACTCCAATTTGTGACCACTGCTAGGAGATGTAATTTTGTGCTTAACAAGAATAATGGATTTAATTGAATTATTAATGCTTTTAGTGTGAATCTAAAATACTACTAAGCTAATATCCATCTCTGAGGATCCAGTATATATTGATTGTCCTAGTTTGTCTTCCATTGCTGTGACAAAACACTCTGACCAACACCAACTTGGGAAGGAAAGGGTTTATTCAGCTCACATCTCCTGGGTCACAGTTCATCACTCAGGGAGCCCAAGGCAGGAACTCAGGGCAGGAACCTGGAAGCAGAATCTGAAGCACAAGCCATGGAGGATCGCTGTTTACTGGCTTGCTCCCCTGTCCCATGCCCAGCCTGCCTTCTTATATGGTACATAACAACCTGCCCAGGATGGCACGACTCATTGTGGGCTGGGCCCTCCCACACTGCTCCACCATCAAGACAATACTCCACGGATGTGGCCACAGGCTAATCCAATGGAGCCAATTCCCCAATTGAGGCTCCCTCAACCCAGGTGTTTCAGGTTGGCACTAAAGCTATCCAGCACTATTGACCCCTTGTCAACTTGACACACAAAACATCACTATTAAACCACCACCTTTCCAGTTCTTATCCCCAAAGTATGATGTTAACATTAATCACAACCTAAGACAGTACAACCTTAAAAGCCCCACAGTCCTTAAAATGTCCAAACACTTAAAAGTCCAGTCTATTAAAAGTCTCTTAACTGTGGGCTGCTGTAAAATCCAAAACAAGTACTGTCTTATTTCAAAGGGAAGAATCAGGCACTCTCAAACAAAACCTAAGTCCAGCAAGTAGCTCAAGGCTGGACACCTGGGATTCACTCACGATCTTCTGGGCTCCAAAGGGTCTCGGCAGCTCCCCCTCTCCGACTCTGCCGTCCGTGGCACACTCATCTCGCAGGCCCAGGCCGACTCCATTCTACACCTACCGCTGCTCTTGGTGGTCGTCCCAGGGTACCGGCATCTCCAAAAAGCTGGGGTCGCTACTGAAACTGAGGCAGCACCTTCACCAATGGTCTCTTCTGACCTCTCCTGGTGCAAAGCCTCAGCTTCTCTCCATGACCCCTGCAATCCTGGGGTCTTCACAGCAACCGAGGTGCACTTCCACCAATGGTCTTTCCTGACCTCTCACAGTGCCAAGCCTCGGCTGCTCTCTGTGACCCCCTCAAATTTCAACACCGGAACCATATAGGAGACTCTTACACGTTACCAAGTCCGGCTTCTGGCTCGAGATGGAGGCTCAGGCCCTTTCTGGGTCACAGCTTCTGTGTGCTGACCTTGAAGATATTCTCCCCAGAAGATTTCACCTCAGTGATGCTGGTCTCTTGTTACTTACAGCTGATTTTTCAGCCCCAGCTAACCAGCATCAATTGCCCCAGTACCACAAAAGTTTCACTTCAGGTTCTGGTCTCTTGTTACTTACAGCTGATTCTCCACAGCCCCAGCTGACCAGAACCCACAGATTACACAGTCCTGATGATCTCTGCTCTCCTTTGAAACTAGAAACTTCACAAGCCAGGCCTCCATCTTCTACAACTCCTTCAGCAAAACTGCTCCAAGCTCCACAGCAACAATCTTTAGGCATTCAATGATCTTCCCAGCCCAAAGTTCCAAACGCCTCCACAATCCTTCCCCAAAACACCAAGGTCAGGTCTGTCACAGCAATACCCCACTCTTCTGGTACCAATTTCTGTCCTAGTTTGTCTTCCATTGCTGTGACAAAACACTCTGACTGACACCAACTTGGGGAGGAAAGGGTTTATTCAGCTTACATCTCCTGGGTCACACTTCATCACTTAGGGAGCCCAAGGCAAGAACAGAGAGCAGGAACCTGGAAGCAGAAGCTGAAGCACAAGCCATGGAGGAATGCTGTTCACTGGCTTGCTTCCCTGTCCCATGCCCAGCCTGCCTTCTTATACAGCACTCAACAACCTGCCCGGGGTGGCACTACTCTTTGTGGGCTGGGCCCTCCCACACTGCTCGACCATCAAGACAATACTCCACAGATGTGGCCACAGGCCAATCCAATGGAGCCAATTCCCCAACTGAGGCTCCCTCAACCCAGGTGTGTCAAGTTGACACTAAAGATATCCAGCACATTGATACACATGGATTTACTACAGTGATGCATAAAACAACTATTTGCACATTGCCAACTGAAGCCAGAGTGCTGCATTGTGCCAGTTCCCCAAAATGGACCCCTAGGATTTAACAAACTGTATCCTGTACGTTTGTAAGGATATGATGTGGTAGAGTCAACTTCTACTTGTGGTCACCATGGAGCTTAAGTATAGATCATAAAGGGAGAGCCTAAACACAGCTGGCTCTCCAGCTAATAGGTAGGACACAGAGCAAAAGGAAAGAAAGTCCAAACTTCTCAAGTTATTCCCAACTTGCTTCTCTGCCCGTGGATTATCATTTTGTGTGCTGGCTCTGTTACTGGAAACCTCACATTGAATTTCAACCATTTATTCATCACCTCTCTGTTAATCACATTAGAGTCACTCTATAATTGCTTACATGCCTGTCTCTATACTTCTGCACCCTACCCCCATGCTTACAAACTCTCATGAGAAAGGACTGGAACCTTTATAATCTCTTGCATTGTGAAATTTGACATGGAACTAAGTAGGTGTTCAATAAGTGCTCATTTAATTAATGGATAAATGCTGTTTCCTCATGCCTTGCAACCTTCAGGGCCTTGCAAAACACATCAAAACTGTTTCTAGGGGCTGGAGAGATGGCCTAGCAGTTAAGAGCACTGACTGCTCTTACAGAGGACCCGGGTTTGATCCCCAGCACCCACATGGCGGCCGAGAACCATCTGAAACTCCAATTCCAGGAGAACTCCAGTTCCAGGGGAATCTGACACCCTCTTCTGACCTCCGTAGAATTGCACAACACGGGTGCACAAACCTGCATGCAGACAGTACATTGATACACATACAGAAATAAACTGTTTCTAAAGCTGTGTATTCATGAGCATAAAGTATAAAATATTATTTATATTCTGTCCAAATCTCAAGGTTCATTTTTGGAGAAAAATTAGAAACCTACATTTACAAAATGTGTTTTTGGACGTAGTAGCTTTCTATGTTGAAATGGAAACTTTGGCCATTCTGTTCAACAACACAAAGCCGTCTCCATTTGCTGATTGATTAACCAATGCTTCAGAAAAGAAGCATTTGAATATTTCTGCTCTTAAGGCTAAGTATGAATAAGAGTTTTACTGGTATAGATCATCTCTGACTATGAATATCTCGTTTTTTCTTTTCGTGCAGAATTCATCCCACAGGCATTCGGAATGCCCTTATCACAAGTCATTGCCAACGACCGGGCCTATAAACTCAAGCAGGACTCACAGAGGGAGGAGCAGAAGGATGCATCCGATTTTGTGGCTTCTCTCCTCCCATTTGGGAATAAAAGACAAAACAAAGAACTCTCAAGCAGTAACTCATCTCTCAGCTCAACCTCAGAAACACCAAATGAGTCCACATCCCCAAACACACCAGAACCAGCTCCTAGAGCCAGGAGAAGGGTGAGTGTCCAGGATCTCCTTCGGTCTCTGAGAAAACCAAAGATGAGTGGGGTTGTACTTTGAGTCTTTGTTCATATGAAAACTGGATGCATTGTGGGTGTCTATTACACTTGGGAATAATAAGCTAGCACTCCTTTAAACATTCCCCTGCTGTGTCATTCCTCATTACCTTTTTGTTTGATTTTTGTTTTTGTTTTTGTTTTTGTTTTGGTCTTTTCGAGACAGGGTCTTCCTGTAGCCCCAGCTGTCCTGGAACTCACTCTGTAGACCAGGCTGGCCTTGAATTCACAAAAATCCACCTGCCTCTCCCTCCCGAGTGCTATCCTCATTACCTTTGTGCCCAAATATTTTGCACTACTCTCATTGATGCCTGCCTGCCTGCCAGTTGTTATCTCCTACTGTCTTGCTAGACTTCCAGCTAGAATGGACATGTTCAACCTGAAGCCTATGGGCTGCAAGCAGCACAGGATAGCTACTGTAAATTGAGACACAAAACTGTAAACTTACTTAAACATTATGATGGGGATTTCTGCAATTTATTTCTAATTCAGTTGTGTGGTTCTTGAACATGGACTCTGTAGATGGCAGCATCCTGTCATGATGTCACACTCAATATATATATTTTGTTCTTGCAACTTGAGGGCTACAGATTGGACACTTTCATACTAGATGCTGAGGTTTGAGGGCAAGGTCCTGTGTTTCGTGTTCAATTTTCTTTATTTTTTTTTTTTTTTCCGTGCCACTGAGAATATGCCTGGACCAATAAATTGGATGTGAGCATTTTCCCTTAACTATTGAGTTTGTCTTCCCTTAAATAGAAAAATAAAATCTTATATGCAGTCTCTCAAATCCATACTATAGGAATACCGTACTGGTTATCAACTAAACACTATGATCTAGGCATTGTGTTCTTTGACATGTCATAATGCAAACTTGAAAAGCTGACTTTCTCAAGACAACTGTTTGGAAATTGACAAAGACACTGCTAAGCGTCTCTAAGACTTTCTAGGTCATTGAGAGGTCTTCTTTTCCTTTCCTTTAACCTGCAGGCCTTATAACGTTGCCACCAGCAGATATTAATGACTGCTTTAGTTAAAACTGCAGCCACACTTCCATTTATAACTTATCTTTCTTAATCAACTATCAGCATTCAGTACTTCTTCCGAAGTATAGCAAGACCTGAGCTCTCATTGTTTTTTTATGATAATGACTCTGAATCAAAGTGAAATACTAACAAAATTACAGAATATTTAAATATTCTAGATAATTTGTGCTTCTTCGGTGCCTATCATTGTCTGAGAATGTCTATAAACCCATATTACAGGAGCATTAAAACTCTAAATTGGAGATTTCTGGGAATCTAAAACGAAGGCACTGAACTTCACAAATGCTCTCTTCTCTGTCCGGGGCCTGCCAGTACTCCAGTAGCTAACTTCTTACAGAACACATCATCGAGGATGGGTGGTTGTAACACCCATGTTACATGCCAGCTGCCC
The DNA here is from genome assembly GCA_009823505.1 of Rhizomys pruinosus. Lineage (NCBI taxonomy): Eukaryota > Metazoa > Chordata > Mammalia > Rodentia > Spalacidae > Rhizomys > Rhizomys pruinosus. Next base: position 1,073,080 of record VZQC01000343.1, read on the forward strand.
TCCATTTGTCTCTAATGACCACAGCTCACATGGGTATCAATAGAAAACACACACACACACACACACACACACACACCCCACATGCATGCACACACATACAGCCATGCAGGCACACTGAGGAGATACCATCTCCACTGTGCACCTACCATAAGAGGCTGTCCTTACCCAGTACATAAATAAATACTCCAGTTCCTTCATCCCTTAGGAGGGTTACCTCTGAGGTGCATGCTCATCATTGTCTACTAGGAAGATTGATCTCCAGTTGTTCACAATGCTGACAGGTTTGAAAATGTTCCCCTATCTCCTACCCCCACTACCTTACAGCTGTTTTCTGGGACTGCCTCCCTAATAAAGTACACTATACTGCTTCTGAGTAAAACTAACCTAAGACTGTTTTATATGAGCTTCCTTTTCTTTTTAAGATAAGTGTCTCTCACTCAGGCTAGCCCCAAATCCCTTGAAAGATGACCTCAAATCTCTAATCCTACTGCCTCCACCTCCAGAATGCTAAGATTATATAGGCATGTGCCACCATGCCTGGTGTGAATCTTCAATATTTAAAATGTACTTCCAAAAAAATAAAAATAAAATGTACTTCCTAGAGCCATAGTTGGGTATTATTTTATTCACAAGTCTTCTCTGACTACCTCATTCATTGACTATGTATTTTTTTATTGTTTCAGAAAATTAAGTGGTTGAGTCAAAATAATTTAATTATATGTTTTTTCCTATTTCTTGTTTTCCATTTGGAAAATTCTATCTATTGTTGAAATTATAACTAACAATACTTTATGTTATGGATATTTCCTCACTTTTTCAAAAAGCATTTCATTTTACCCCCTGATATGACATCAATAAACAAATATGTAAACAATACAATTAAATCAAGTGGTATTATTTTGCAAAGTGATGGTGCTTACTAAACATTTATTGTGTAGCATTTGGTAGTGGCTACTTTTCCATTGGCTGCCTATGTGCTTCAAGTCTGTGCATCATTTTCAGGGTGCCATGTCAGTGGATTCCATCACCGATCTGGACGATAACCAGTCTCGACTCCTAGAAGCTTTACAACTCTCCTTGCCTGCTGAGGCCCAGAATAAAAAAGAAAAAGCCAGAGATAAAAAACTCAGTCTGAATCCTATTTACCGACAGGTCCCCAGGCTAGTGGACAGCTGCTGTCAGCATCTGGAAAAGCATGGTAAGTAGCCTTCTCGTCAACCATTGATTATCATATTTTTATACACCCAATTTCAAATCTGTATTCTTTTGAGCAAGCTTGGGATCAGAACTTCCCCTTTTGACTAACATGTGCCAATCTAAATGCTGACTTAAGAGGTTACTGGATTCAGCGAAACCAAGAATTTTGGCAGTTTTGAAGTGCTTAGCTCCCAAGAGTCTTTAGAATTGGCCACGAATAAACAATTTAGGAAAAGTTCACTTTTGTTGCACTAGGACCCCTGTTCTAGTTTGTCTTCCATTGCTGTGACAAGACACTCTGACCGACACCAACTTGGGGAGGAAAGGGTTTATTCAGCTTACATCTCCTGGGTCACAGTTCATCACTCAGGGAGCCCAAGGCAGGAACTCAGGGCAGGAACCTGGAGGCAGGAGCTGAAGCACAGGCCATGGAGGAATGCTGTTCACTGGCTTGCTCCCCTGGCTCATGCCCAGCCNAATACTAACAAAATACAGAATATTGTAAATATTTCTATATAATTTGGCTTCTTCGGTGCCTATTCATTGTCTGAGAATGTCTATAAACCCATATTACAGGAGCATTAAAACTCTAAATTGGAGATTTCTGGGAATCTAAAACGAAGGCACTGAACTTCACAAATGCTCTCTTCTCTGTCCGGGGCCTGCCAGTACTCCAGTAGCTAACTTCTTACAGAACACATCATCGAGGATGGGTGGTTGTAACACCCATGTTACATGCCAGCTGCCCTCCATTTGTCTCTAATGACCACAACTCACATGGGTATCAATGAGAAAACACACACACACACCACACCACACACCACCACACCCCACATGCATGCACACACATTTACAGCCCATGCAGGCAAACTGAGGAGATACCATCTCCACTGTGCACCTACCATAAGAGGCTGTCCTTACCCAGTACATAAATAAATACTCCAGTTCCTTCATCCCTTAGGAGGGTTACCTCTGAGGTGCATGCTCATTCCATTGTCTACTAGGAAGATGATCTCCAGTTGTTCAAATGGCTGACAGGTTTGAAAATGTTCCCCTATCTCCTACCCCCACTACCTTACAGCTGTTTTCTGGGACTGCCTCCCTAATAAAGTACACTATACTGCTTCTGAGTAAAACTAACCTAAGACTGTTTTTATATGAGCTTCTTTTCTTTTTAAGATAAGTGTCTCTCACTCAGGCTAGCCCCAAATCCCTTGAAAGATGACCTCAAATCTCTAATCCTACTGCCTCCACCTTCCGAATGCTAAATATATAGGCACTTGCCACCATGCCTGGTGTGAATCTTCAATATTTAAAATGTACTTCCAAAAAAATAAAAATAAAATGTACTTCCTAGAGCCATAGTGGGTATTATTTTATTCACAAGTCTTCTCTGACTACCTCATTCATTGACTTATGTATATTTTTATTGTTTTCAGAAATTCAAGTGGTGAAGGTCAAAATATTTTAATTATATGTTTTTTTCCATTTCTTTTTACCATTTGGAAAATTCTATCTATTGTTGAAATTATAACTAACAATACTTTATGTTATGGATATTTCCTCACTTTTTCAAAAAGCATTTCATTTTACCCCCTGATATGACATCAATAAACAAATATGTAAAACAATACAATAAATCAAAAAGTTGGTATATGTTTGCAAAGTGATGGTGCTTACTAAACATTTATTGTGTAGCATTTGGTAGTGGCTACTTTTCCATTGGCTGCCTATGTGCTTCAAGTCTGTGCATCATTTTCAGGGTGCCATGTCAGTGGATTCCATCACCGATCTGGACGATAACCAGTCTCGACTCCTAGAAGCTTTACAACTCTCCTTGCCTGCTGAGGCCCAGAATAAAAAAGAAAAAGCCACATAGAAAAAACTCCAGTCTGAATCCTATTTACCGACAGGTCCCCAGGCTAGTGGACAGCTGCTGTCAGCATCTGGAAAAGCATGGTAAGTAGCCTTCTCGTCAACCATTGATTATCATATTTTTATACACCCAATTTCAAATCTGTATTCTTTTGAGCAAGCTTGGGATCAGAACTTCCCCTTTTGACTAACATGTGCCAATCTAAATGCTGACTTAAGAGGTTACTGGATTCAGCGAAACCAAGAATTTTGGCAGTTTTGAAGTGCTTAGCTCCCAAGAGTCTTTAGAATTGGCCACGAATAAACAATTTAGGAAAAGTTCACTTTTGTTGCACTAGACCCCTGTTCGAGATTACTTTGTCTTCGCATTGCTGGGACAAAACACATTCTGACCAACCAACTTGAGGAGGAAGGGTTTAGTCAGCTTCACATCTCCTGGTCCACAGGTTCATGCACGTCTAGGAAGCCCCAAGGCAGGAACTCAGGGCAGGACCTGGGCGGAGAGCTGAAGCCAGCGGCCCTTGGAGGAAGTGCTTGTTACTGGCTTGCTCCCTGGCTCATGCCAGCCCACCTTCTTTATGTACACAAAACTGCGCACAGGGTTGGCACCACTCTTGTGGGCCGGCCCTCCCCGACACTGCTTGATCCATCAAGACAATACTCCCACAGATGTGGCCACAGCCAATCCAATCGAGCCAATTCCCCAATTGAGGCTCCCTCAACCTCAAGGTGTGTCAAGTGACACTAAAGCTATCCAGCACAATTGGACCTCCTTGTCAACTTGACACACAAGCAATCACTATTAAACCCACCACCTTTCCAAGTTCTTATCCCCAAAGTATTGATATTAACATTAATCACAACTTAAGACAAGTACAACCTTAAAAGCCCATAGTCCTTAAAATGTCCAAACACTTAAAAAGTGCACAGTCCGTTACAAGTCTCTTAACTGTGGGCTGCTGTAAAAATCCAAAACAGAGTACTGTCTTATTTCAAAAAGGGAAGAATCAGGCACACCAAACAAAACCTACGTCCAGCAAAATAGCTCAAGCCTGATACCCACCTGGAATTCACTAATGATCGTCTGGGCTCCAAAGGGTCTCGGCAGCTCCCCTTTCTCTGACTCTGCTGTCCGTGGCTCACACAGCTCATCTCCAGCCCAGGCTGACTCCATTCCCACACCTGCCACCATCTTGGTGGTCGTCCCACAGTCCTGGCATCTCCAAAAGGCTGGGGGTCGCCACTGAAACCGAGGCAGCAACTTCAAAATTGGTCTCTTCTGACTCTCCTGATGCAAAACCCTCAGCTTCTCTCCATGACCCCTGGAATCCTGGGGTTTTCACTGCAACCGAGGTGCACTCCCACCAATGGTCTTTCCTGACCTCTCACAGTGCCAAGCCTCGGCTGCTCTTCTGTGACCCCCTCAAATTCAACACCAGAAACATATAAGAAACTCTTACACATTACCAAATCCTGCTCCTGCTTTGATGTGCAGCCTTGGCCCCTCTATTCCACAGCTTCTGTGTGCTACCCTGAAGAAATTCTTCCCAAAAAATTTCACCACAGTGATGCTGGTGTCTTGTTACTTACAGTGATTTTTCAGCCCCAGGCTAACCAGCATCAATTGTCCCAGTACAACAAAGATTTTCCTTCAGGTTCTGGTCTCTTGTACTTACAGCTGATTCTTCAACCCCAGCTGAACAGAACCCACAGATTAAAACAGTCCTGATGATCTCTACTCCCCTTTGAAACTAGAAACTTCACAAGCCAGGCCTCCATCTTCTACAACTCCTTCAGCAAAAACTGTTCCAAGGCTCCGCAGGCAACGATCTTTAGGCATCAATGATCTTCCCAGCCAAAGTCTCCAAACTCCTCCACCATCCTTCCCAAAACACCAAGTCAGGTCTGTCACAGCAAAAGCAATACCCCACTCTTCTGGTACCAATTTGTGTTCTAGTTTGTCTTCCATTGCTGTGACAAAACACTCTGACCGACACCAACTTGCGGAGGAAAGGGTTTATTCAGCTTACATCTCCCGGGTCACAGTTCATCACTTAGGGAGCCCAAGGCAGGAACTCAGGGCAGGAACCTGGAGGTAGGAGCTGAAGCACAGGCCATGGAGGAGTGCTGTTCACTGGCTTGCTCTCCTGGCTCATGCCCAGCCCGCCTTCTTGTACAGTACACAACAACCTGCCCAGGGTGGCACCACTCTTGTGGGCTGGGCCCTCCCACACTGCTCGACCATCAAGACAATACTCCACAGATGTGGCCACAGTCCAATCCAATGGAGCCAATTCCCCAATTGAGGCTCCCTCAACCCAGGTGTGTCAAGTTGACACTAAAGCTATCCAGCACAACCCCTTTCAAACAGCAATGTCCCTTGAATGTTTTTACATGCTAAGATTACTTACAAAGTTACTATTGAAAAGAAAGGATTTTATGTGACTATTTTTCATTTTGTAAATGTCTACTTTAAATGACTCCAGCCATCCCTTTGCAACTCGGTGTCTGTTACTATGAAGACTTTGAAATGATGAACAGTTCTTTAACCCTTTATCTGAAATTTAGATATTTAGTTCATCAAAATGCCATATCCATAATATAATTTTGTCTGATATATATTTATATAAATTGCATACTTTATGAACATGGGAAAAGTTTCTTAATTGCTTCTTCACTCTAAAGATAATATCCCCATTATGATTTTTTTTAAAAGAAGAAGCTGACTGTGTTGACACAGTCTCTTCATAGCTTGGAAATGGAGGCAGGAAGATTTTACATTAGATGTCTTTCTGGGTGATAGAGTGAGTTCAAGGCCAACCTGGGTAACATAATGAGACTCTGTCTCAAAAGGAAAATTGCAAAGAAAGCTGAGGATATATTTCAGTGTGTTCTTGTTTGCATTCAATTGCTCGGACAAAATACTCTGACCAATCCCAACTTGAGGAGGAAATGTCTTATTTGGCTTCTATCTCCTGAGTCACAGTTCATCACTGATGGAGATAGGAACTCAGGGCAGGAATCTAAAGGCAGTAGCTGAAGCCCAGACCATGGAGGAATGCTACATACTGGCTTGCTTCCCTGGACCCTGCTCAGCCTGCTTTCTTATATAATACAGAACAACCTGCCCAGGGGTGGCACCACACACAGTGGCCTGGGTTCTCCCACACTGCTCGACAATCCAAAATGTGCCTCACAGATGTGACCACAAGCCAGTCTAATGGAGGTAATTCCCCAACCAAGGCTCCTTCTACCCAGGTGTGTCAAGGTGACAACTAAAGCTATCTACTACATAATGGCAGAGGAGTTGCTTACTTGCACAAGGCTTTATGTTCAATTTGAAAGGAAGAAAGGAAGGAAGGAAGGAAGGAAGGAAGGAAGGAAGGAAGGAAGGAAGGAAGGAAAGACAGAAGGAGAATAGGAAGAAAGGAATGAAGGAAATGAGAAAACAAATAAACAGAACATTCTGAACTTATCTTGTAGACATAACTGTCAACATTGCCATTTATCAACTAATTATGAAAATAAGATTTTGTGAAAAATGTTAAGAATTCATTTAAATTGCTTAATCAATTCATTATATGTGGAAACCACTAGACAATGAACTTACTTAATAAATTAACATATTAAAATCTTAGTTGTATATATAAAATTGTATACATAATTTATTTTTTTCATGTTATCTATCATCTGCCTATGTATCACTTATGTATTTTGAAAAGTCTTCTAATTCTCGCTTCCTCCCTCCCTCCTCATATATTTAGAATATATATTTTTCTGTTTCAGAATATTTAATGTGTACTTTGAGGCCTAAAGACAATAATATAAGCTGATCAGTTTTCCAAAGTCCTGATTCTATTCCAGGTTTGCATGGTATTTCTATCAGAGGAATCCAAGGGTCGGGGGTGGGGGAGGGGAGAACAGGACATACAGTCAAATTCAAATAGGTATTAACTTGACCACTCTACACCACTAGAAAACAGGAACTCCAATAACATTTCTTGCCCAGCATGGTACCACATGCTTAGAATCTCTATGCTTGAAAGGCTGAGACAGAAACATCTCAAATTTGAGAACAATCTGGTACAATGAGCCTGAAGCCAGTGCAAGTCATAGAGTGAGACTGTCTCAAAAAAAAAAAAAAATAGAAAACCAGCATCTTTCACAACACACTATTTTCATGGTTTTTACATGAGTACTAGAGGACAAGAATCACTTTAGTCTAGTAAGCATTTGCCAAGAAGAGTTCTTTCAGGCTGGAGAGATGGCCTAGCGGTTAAGGGCGTAGACTGCTCTTGCAGAGGACCCGGTTTTGATCCCTGGTGCCCACATGGCAGCTGAGAACCATCTTTAACTCCAGTTGTTCCAGGGGAATTTATGTGTACATTCATACACATAAAAAAATAAAAAAGAGAAGAGTTCTTTCACAACTTCTCCAAAGTTGCTCTTGAAAGTATTCTTTGACTTCATTTACATTCATGTATCTAGCATTTCAGCATTTATATGTCATTCAAATGCCTTCCATGTCCTGATAGAAAATCCTTAAACATCTTTTTTCCAGAAGTACACATTTCCAGAAAGAAGACAAAATAATTATAGAGTCAAATGATGCTGCATGGATTTAGGTGGATTTTAGGAGACCTACTGCTTTTCATACCTGTCCTCATTTCCCAACATCTCTAAGCTTGAGACTCAGCCGCTTCCAGGTCTCATTTCCATTTCAATTTCCAATGAAAAATAGAGAAAGATGATCACATCAATTTCTGGGACAGGATTCAGCAGTCACAAATCTTTGTTATGTCCATGCCTTTCAATGTCCACATGTTTTTATCAGTGACTTTCTTAAGTTCCGGTTATTGAATGTCTAAACTGTATCTTCTCTCTGAAGAAAATCATTGTGGTTATATAAGAAAAAGTCCTTGGCTGTCTATACACTGTCATTTGGTCTACCTTGAAGAGTTAAATTTTTCTGGGTGTGGTGGCGCACACCTTTAATCCTAAATCTTGGAAGGCAGAGGCAGGCGGATCTTTGTGAGTTCAAGGCCAGCCTGGTCTATATAGAAAGTTCAAGGACAGACAGAGCTACAGGGAAACCCTGTCTCAAAAAGACAAAAACAAAAGGAAAAGAAAAGAAGGAAGGAAGGAAGGAAGGAAGGAAGGAAGGAAGGAAGGAAGGAAGGAAGGAAGGAGAGAGAGAGAGAGAGAGAAAAGAAAAGAAAGAAAGAAAAAGAAAGAAAGAAAGAAAGAAAGAAAGAAAGAAAGAAAGAAAGAAAAAGAGAAAGTTAAATTCAAAAACAAAAACATATCATACTCAACTAGGGCCTTTGGAAATTACAATAATGAATTTCTAGTTAATAAAATTGTTCTTTTGGGGCTGGAGAGATGGCCTAGCAGTTAAGAGCGCCAACTGCTCTTGCAGAGGACCCAGGTTCGATCCCCAGCACCCACATGGCGGCTGAGAACCATCTTTAACTCCAGTTCCAGGGGAATCCGACACCCTCTTCTGACCTCCACGGCATTGCAGGACACGGGTGCACCAACCTACATGCAGACAGTACATTGATACACATAAAAAATAAATAAAATAAAATAAAATTTTTCTTTCAATTGCAGTTTGGCCTAGTGGGAAAGTACTATAATTGGAGTAATGCCATAGAAATGGGCATTTCTGAATGCCTGGGAGAAATTCACCCAAATGAATAATCCTATCTGTGTAGAAAGTTCCCTTCTAATACTTTGCTTTTATGGACATTTCAACTATTCTGAAGACATCTCAGAATAACAAAATATAAATTTAGCAAAACTAAAAATTCCCAAGATGCTGATTTTCATTTTTTCTACCTTGTATATAGGAAGAGTCATTGAGCCCATTCAGAGTTTTAATCTATGTAATAGTAAGTAACAGATATTATTACATGCATTCTATATGCATTAATTAACTGAATCAGAGCATATATTTTGGATTTTTTTGTCTTTTTCAGACAGGGTCTCCCTTTAGTCCCAGCTGGCCTGGAGCTCACTATGTAGATCAGGCTGGCCTTGAATGCACAGAGATCCATCTGCCTTTAGCTCCTGAGTGCTGGGATTAAAGGTGTGCACCATCATGCACGGCTTTATGGCATACATTTTGAAGGAGGCACTTAAGTTCATTTTGCAAATGAATAAACAGCATTCTATATTTTACTCTAAATAATTTAGATTGCTTCTCCTCTTCTGGGTTTCCCAAAAACATAGAAGAGATAAATTGGGCTTGGAGTTGATGTCAGCTATAAGCAGAGAAGTTCTTAGCAATACCAACGAGAGTACAGAATCCCATTGAAAGATGTTTCACCATTTATAAAAAAGCACAAATATGTGCTTATGTAAATCAGCAATAACCAGCTTCTTACCACAATTCTCTCAAACCCTCAGAAAATTTAAGAAAATACTTTGAAGAGACAAAACTGATAAATGTGGTGTTGTGGGTATTATATTTTCTAACTAAAAGCTCTTTGCAAAATCAACTGAAAAGCATTAATACTCAAGGTTGAAGTTATGGCTTAGGGATTAAAGAACACTTGGTGGATGCTCTTGCAGAGGAGCTGAGTTCGATTCCCGGCACCTACATCATGTGGCTTACAACTGTCTATAAATTCTGTTCCAGGACATCCAACACCTTCTTCTGGCCTCCACACATACCACATATGTGGTGCACATACATATATGCAGGCAAATACTAATGCACATAAACTTTTTAGATATTAATAGCTAATATGACAAGATCATAAACTCAACATAAAAATTTAGTTCCAAGATAAAGCAACAACCAGTTATGTGCTATAACAATAAAATATTCATATTAATATCAAAGGAATACACAAGATATAATGACACAGGATTATGTCAATGGTATAAATAATTCTAAGATGAAGAAAACTGTAAAACTTTACTTAGTTGTTTCTAGATGGAAAGAAAGGTGTAACAAAGTTTAAAATTCTTTCCAATTAATGATATATTATATGAACGACAATTATTTCTGTGGCAGAAGAGTGAAACCCTGATGGAACTAGAGTGAGCAGAATGTCTTCTTCCCTGCCCCACTCCCCAGCAACACTTATGTTAATACCAGGAGGCTGACTGCAGTATTTAAATGATGTTTAAATGACTGTTCTGTTTCCTGGCTTCACTCTCAAAGCAATTGTATTGATGTGATTTCAAATGGCCACCAGACCTGCATGATTCTTAGAACTGATTAACCCAAATGAAAAGAAAATGAACTAAAGTAAATGTAGATGATGTTCTTCAATATAGATGATTAGTGGCACTCAAGAAAGTGGAGATACATTTGCACATTCTCTGTCCCCTGAAGGAAGATTGCAGTATCTCTCATATAATATTTTGTTGTTGGCGGTGGTGGTGATGGTCTTTTTGAGACAGGGTCTTCCTGTAGCCCCAACTGTCCTGGAACTCATTATGTAGACCAGTCTGGCCTTGAACCCACAGTGATCCACCTGACTCTGCCTCCTGCACGCTGGAATTAAAGGCGTGTGCCACCATGCCTGGCTGATATAATATTCTTAATCCTCAAAATCATACCTGACTATAGAAAATCTTGCTTTAACTATCATGTTATACAAAATTAAATGGAAAGAGGAAAATATAAACAACATCATAAAATGCCCAAATCTGGACAGTGGAGAGATCTACAGTGGGAACTCAGTGCTAATTCTTCATCAAAATCAAATGTGTGGGAGATGAATAAACATAGAGAAAGGAAAAGACGTAGACTAAGACACTAAAAGGAACCTGATTATATCATAGTTAGTGAACCTTATGTGGATATAGACTGAAAATTCAATGTTATTAAAGCACTGTTGTTGAAATATCTAATATATAACTTGCTTTTTTTTTTTTAGGTCAGAGAGATATTTCTTAGGCCTTGGCCCTATAATTCTAAAATTAGGACATAATCTAGAGATGATAAGTAGTGTTAACAAAGACATATACACAAAGGTGTTCAGAGCAAGACATATATAATAGCACAACAAGCATATGTATGTGGAGTAAATTGTGGTCTATTCATATAAAAAATATTTTGCATTCATTTTAAATGATATTTATAGGGAATTCTTAATAGAAATGAAAGTACTTGTGCTCTATTTTTTGCCTTAAATTTTTAATAAAGTATTTTTATTGATTTTTTGTGTATTTCATACATCATTTCTCGGTCCAATTTAGACACAGTCCCTTTTCCATGTCCCCCACCCCACCCCAGTTCATGCATTCTGCCATACATGTCTTGCATCTTTTTTTCAGACTTTTTAAAGTTTTTCTCTGCAGAGGTTTATTGTGTTGGCAGAAGTTAACTGTTTCAGTCAGTTCTTTGACCCAGTCCTTTTGTCATTGTTGTTCCCTCCCATTTGTATTGCTCCAAAATATGCCTATATATACATCACATATATACCAAAATTATGACCTCTGAAAATAAACTGTATGTTAATTCCAAAATATGTTTAGGAGTTCACATTTTTCCCTTTAATTTTATATTACTCTAAAATATGAATACATACCCTCCACCCCTATACTACAAATTACAAAGTCTGAAAATAAGTGGTAAGTTAATTCTAGAGCCCGTTAAGGGATTCATATTATAACAGCACAGTTGTTTTCAGATAAAAAGAAATATAACATTAACATTGCTCAGTTTGCCTTTCAACTAAGCATTTGGTGCTAGCATCCACAAATGAGGGATACCATTCATTATTTGTTTTTCTGGGAATTTGTTACTTCACTTAGCATAATTGCTTCAAGTTCCATCAATTTACCTGCAAAGTTCATGATGTCATCTTTCTTCACCACTGAATAGAATCCCATTGTGTAGATGTACCACATTTTCTCTATCCACTCATCAGTTGAGGGGCACATGGGTTGCTTCCAGCTCTTTGCTATTGTGAAGAGAGCTGCAATAAACTTAGATGTGCATGTATCTCTGCAATAGGTTGAGTCTTGTGTTTATATATCCAGGAGTAGTATGCCTGAGTCAGGTGGTAGGCTTGTTTTCAGTTTCTTAAGAATTCTCCATACTGCTTTCCATAGTGGTTGTACGAGTTTACATTCGCACCAGCAGTGGATGAGTGTTCCCCTTTCCCCACAACCTCTCCAGCATTTGATATCCTTTGTTTTCTGGATCATAGCTAGTCTTACTGGAGTAAGATGAAATCTTAAGGTGGTTTTAATTTGCATTTCCTTAATTATTAGCAATGTTGAACACTTTTTAAGGTGTTTCGCAGACATCTTTACTTCTTCATTTGTGAAGTCTCTGTTAGCTCTTTACTCCATCTTTTGAGTGGGTCATTTGTTTTCTTCCTCCTTTGTTTTTTTTTGAGTTGTTTATACACTCTGGATGTTAATGCTCTATCAGATATATCACTGGTGAAAGTTTCCTCCCACTCTGTGGGTTTTCCCTTCACTTCTTTGATTGTTTCTTTCAGTGTACAGAAGCCCTTGAGTTTAATAAGGTCCCATTTGTCAATTGTTGACCTAATTTTTTGAGTAGCTGCTGTCTGATTTAGAAAGTCTTTTCCTATGCCTATGTCTGATAGGTTACTACCAACATTTTCTTCTATCATTTTTATAGTTTTGTGTTTCACATTCAGGTCTTTGATCCATTTGGAGTTATTTTTGTACATGGTGAGAGGTAGGGGTTTAGTTTCTACAGGTGGTGATCCAGTTATGCCAACACCATTTGCTGAAGATGCTGTCTTTCCTCCATTGAGTCTTCTTGGCCCCTTTGTTGAATATGAGGTGACTGAAATTGGATGTGCTCATGTTTGGATCCTCAGTTTTGTTCCATTGATCTATGGGTCTGTTTTTGTGCCAGTACCAGGCTGTTTTTATGACTATGGCCCTGTAGTATAGTTTGAAGTCTGGTGTGGCAATCCCCCCCTGTATTGCTCTTTTTGCTCAGGGTTGCTTTGGCTATCTGGGGTCTTTTTTGTTTCTCCATATGAACTTTAGGATTTTTTTTTCTAGATCTGTGAAGAAGCTTGTGGGAATTCTAATTGGGATTGCATTGAATCTGTATATTACTTTGGGCAGAATGGTCATTTTTACTATATTGATTCTTCCAATCCATGAGCATGGGAGGTTCTTCCATCTTCTGTTATCTTCTCAATCTCCTTTTTGAGGGCTTTAAAGTTTTCTTCATACAGATTTTTAGTGTATTTGGTCAGGTTTGTTCCTAGATAATTTATTTTTGTTTGGAGGCTATTGTGAGTGGGAAAGTCTCCTTGTATTCCTTCTCCAAATGCTTGTTATTGGCATAAAGAAAGGCTACCAACTTTTCTAAGTTAATTTTGTATCCCACCACTTTACTGAATCTGTTGAGTGAAGGCCATGGCATTGTCTCTATAGATAGATATAAATAGATAGATGGTAGGTAGGTAGGTTGGTAGATAGATATAGATAGACAGATAGATAGATAGATAAATAGATAGTAAAAGCAAAATTGAAATAAATTGGAATTTAAGATAAGTGTTTTCGCCCAGTATCCTTTAAAGTACTTATTCACATTTTTGTACATTTTAAACATTATTTCCCTTTTTATTGAATTTTGTGAATTTTCATACAATATATTCTGATTATATTTATATTGTCTTTCATATCTGCATTCCCCTTAATTATACACACCAAATCTCCTATACTCAGATAGATAGATAGATAGATAGATAGATAGATAGATAGATAGATAGATAGATAGATAATGCACCCATAGAGTTAGAGTTAGTCAAATGCCCTTCAGTGTGGGTTCATTCACTGGAGCTTGGTTAACCTACCAAGAATCTCACCTTTAAACAATACCAATTCTCCCCTTCTCAGCAGTCATCTATTGCCAATAGTTCCTAAAATAGGGTTCTGGTTTCTTACCCACTTCCTGATGTCTATGCTGGGATTTTGATATCTGGCTTAACCTTATATGAGACTTGCCTATGCTGTCACCATTGCTTTGAGTTCACATGAGAAACTGACCAGCTATTGGGAAAACTCTGTATTCTCTGGTCATCCACCTCCTCTGGCTCTTACAATTTCCCCCTCTTCAGCAATGATGCCCAAACCTTGGGAGGCAGAAGATTGATGTAGATGGCCTATTCAGGAATAAGCAGCCTGTAACCTTATTATCTGCTCGTTGGCCAGTTGTGGTTGTCTATGTTAATCACTATCTGCTGTATAAGATTTTCTGGGGTTGGAGAGATGGCTAAGTGGTTAAGAGCACTGGCTGACCTTGCAGAGGACCCAGGTTCCATTCTCAGCACCCACATGGCAGCTAACAACTGTCCTTAGCTCCAGTTCCAGGGCCTCTGATTCTCTATTCTGACTACTGTGGGCATTGTATGATATGGATACACCTACCTACATGAAGTCAATACACTCATACACATAAGATAAAAAAATAAATAGGGGCTGGAGAGATGGCCTAGCGGTTAGGAGCGCTGACCGCTCTTACAGAGGACCCAGGTTCTATCCCCGGCACCCACATGGCGGCCTAGAGCCGTCTGAAACTCCAATTCCAGGAGAACTCCAGCTCCAGGGGAATCCGAGACCCTCTTCTGACCTCCACGGCATTGCACGACACGGGTGCACAGACCTGCATGCAGACAGTACATTGATACACATACAGAAATAAATAAAATAAATAAATAAAGTTTAAAAATAAATAAATAAATAAATAACATTGAAAAGGACATTTTTCTTCTGATTAAATGGGTATACATATTTCAAAATTTATAAAGAACTAAAGTTCCCATAAAATTCAGCTTTAGGTAATTATTTATGAATGGTGAAAAATACTATAGTATTTTGTTCCTTGTGGTGAAGTTGTGGGAATACACAGGATCATACAGGAAAAAAATATATCCCAAACATTTCATTTGACATGCTGCTGCTGCTTAAAGTACCACCTGTTTTGAATCTGAGGAATATGAAAAGTGTGGCATATTTCACTACAGTTCTGCACATACCAGCTGTGTACAAGAAATCTGCATTGTTTCTACTTTGATTTCCTTCAGAGTCTCAAACCTTCAAAAACAATGTTTGTTTTATTTATTTACAGGTCTTCAGACTGTGGGGATATTCCGAGTTGGAAGCTCAAAAAAGAGAGTAAGACAAGTAAGTAAAAGTGAATGTTATATTGTCCATTTTACTTGTTATTTAGTGAAATTACTACATGCAAGTTTCAAGGTTTTTTTAGATCATGCTTTATTTTGCATACAGAAATATAATTTACATATTCAGTAACACGATAATAGAATTATTCGATATAGCTTTAAACAGGAAAAGGGGAAATGTTCATGTTACAAAACAAATTTAACCAAAAGAAGCCATGTTTCCTAAGTGGATCAATGCAAAAAAAAGTGTGTTCAGTGGATAATCATGCCAAAGTTCACGTTTATGTAAATTCCTTTCTGAATGTTTTCAGAACCTTCCAAGCAATTATAGTCTAATTCAGTCCTGGGAGATGAAATATAATTCAGAAGGTTAGAAAAGTTAAATTTGGATCAAACAACTGAAAAAAATGTTTGGACATGTCCATGCCATGTTCAGCAAAAGAAAGCTATTTCATAATCAGGTTACTGAAAGCGCAAAAGCAAGAGATTTGGAAATTGCAGAATCATCAAGTATTAGTAAATAGAAAATAATTATCAAGTGGCCAGTGTTAACAGAATATACTGTACTGTGAAAATCCCACTCACACTCTCGTCACATCTGATGCTGCATTTATGCCTTTACTTTTGCAAAAAAAATTTTTTTAATCTCTTTTGGGGGCTGAAGAAATAGCTCAGCAGTTAAGGGTACTCCTGCTCTTGCAGAAGACCCAAGTTCAGTTCCCAGCATCCATAAGGTGGCTAACAACTGTTTGTAACTCCACTTCCAAAGAATTTAATGTCCTCTTTCAGCCTCCGAGGGCATCGGATACATGGGTACATTGCTATATGTGCAGGCAAAATAATCATACACATAACATACAAATAAATAAAATAAATTCAATAGACCAATGTTTTATGTTTTCAGAACATCATACACAAGTACTATATTTACAGTATTTTCATCCTTTTCTCACCCCCTCCACTCTTCCCACTCACCCCAACTTCCTCTCAATTTTATGACCTCTTCCTTTAATTATTATTCTTGCATACACACACATATACATGCAAACAAATAACACATAAACAAACGTGTATATACATAGTAAATTTACTGTCTATTTAGTGGTGCTTGTATGTATAGGTATTTAGGCCTCACCACTTGAGATTGAATAATGTATCATAGAACTCGTTCCTGAAGAAAACTGGTTCACTCTCCTTCAGAGAGGGATTGATTTCTTGTAGCTCTTCCCCTAGGTACAACCATGTGAATTCTTCCCCATCAACTGGGAATATCATGCAGCTCTCCACCATCTTGTGGAAATTTCATGGGTGCAACATCCCTTGGGTGTCTAGAATACACTACACTATCTGTCAACAGGCAACCTAGTTCTCTGGCTCTTATAATCTTCCTGCTCCCTCTTTTGTGATGATTCCTGAGCCTTATGTGCTTTTATAACTTTCCAATGGAAGCATTGGTCCATGCTTTGTTTTTCACGCTAAGACTATAGTCCTGATTTATTTCAGCACTGTGCAACATTCTTGCAGCAGAGGTTTGGTGTTATATTATCCAGAATAGTGTTCTGGAATCAATGAGAGATTGAGGACAGTGATGAGTAATTCTCATCAGGCAGAAAGATGATGAGCGCCAGCAATTACTCCTCAGCTTTATCTGGGTCCACAAAAAGGGGAAAACACTGCCTAGGGATTTACTTAAGTATACTCAATAAAAATGAAATTAGTGGTAAGTTAGGACTATATCCCAAGTATGAAATATGCTTTAACCCACTCATTGTTTTAATTTTTATGTCACTTTTCAGAACCCTGCACGTTTTCTCCAAAAAGGAAAATCTAGGGCTGGGGAGATGGCATAGTGAGTATGAGCACTTGCTATGCCAATGTGAAGACCTGAGTTCAGGATCCAGAACCCATAGAAAGAAAAACAAAAACTTGCATACGAAATGCACAAAACTTAATAAAAATATACATTAAAAACTGTGGACATGGATGCACAGCTGTAACCTCTGCACCGGTTGGAGCTGGGGGTAGAAACAGAAGGATCCCTGGAGCTCACTAGCTTCCAGCTTAGACAAAAACTGGTGAATTCTAAGTTTAGCCAGGACCTTGCTTCAACAGAATGAGGTGGATAATGATAGAGAAAAATACCTGACATCATGCTAGGCTCCCACATGCATGCAGCTGCACGAACACATATGCACATACCCCCCCACACACAATTTTTATTAAGAACTAATTGTTTGTAAGATTACCTTGTCTTTTTACTAGTCTTAGGGACAGAGAAACCATCAGGTCTTTGCATCTTTATATTCATTTAATTAATTTTATGTGTATATTTATACTCATTTAATTAATTTTTATGTGTACTTATGTAAGTGCACCTGTGTCCTGCAGTGCCCTTGGAGGTCAGAAGAGGATTTCAGATCCATTGCAACTGGAGGTACAGATAGCCACCATGTGGGTGCTGGGAATCAAACCCAGGTCCTCTGCAAGAGCAGCCAGTGCCCTTAACCACTTAACCATCTTTCCAGCCCCTGCATCATTATTTATAAGTGTATTTTGAGGTCCCTGTAATAGGGCCTGAGACCCAATAAAATGCAATGAGTCTTTACTGAATGAATACAAGAAGTCTTTTTAATTATACTATTGAAAGTTTTGGTTTTTTGAATTTTTATTCAAAAAGATGTTATGTGTTTCATACATAACATCTCAATCGATCTTAATGGGCTTTATACCCTCCAATGGCACCCCCCATACACACACCCCTGGAATTTACACATTCTATCATTAATTTTTATTTTTATTTTATATGAGTGTTTTGCCTGCAAGTGTACCATGCAATGCCCAAGAGGCCAGAAGAGGGCATTAGATTCCATGGAATCAGAGATACAGGTAGTTGTTAGCCACCATGTGAGTGCTGGTAACCAAACCCAGCCAGGTCCTTTGCAAGGCCAGCACTTGCTTTTATACATCAAGCCAGCTCTCCAGCCCCTGAAGTAAAGAAGTTTTACAGACGTTTGTTACACTGTCAGTTCATGAACTTGAAGAATTATTTCTCCAAAAGAGAACAATGCATAAAGGAGATTGAGCTGTCAGAGATGAAAAGAGGGTGTTGAATTATTATTGCCTTCTGCTATCATATTTTCTGCCTGCTATACATGTTAATAGATTTTGGATAATAATTAAGGCAGAGAATATGTCTGATAATTGCTCATAAGCCAACTCTGATTAATTGAAGATAGATTTTTTCTTGATATTGTCATCTTTTAAGCCTTAATCATGAATATCTCATCCATATTGTTGGTTTCATGATGTGCAAAACAATCTTCTTGGTTTTGTTGATGTTGCTGCTGTTGTTGTTGTTACAATGTAAACTCTCAAAATTCAAATGTGACACTGGTGGCATGGAGAAGCACTGTATAATAGATCAGTTTCTCCCACATTTACAATTGACCTAAATTATCTTCTAATCTTTAGCCTTTATTCCCAGCTTTCAAGTTGTTGTTACTAAGCCCCTCTGTATAGATCCTCAACAGCAAATCCACTTCTAGTTTTTTTTTTTTTTTTCTGTATGTGTATCAATGTACTGTCTGCATGCAGGTCTGTGCACCCGTGTCGTGCAATGCCTCAGAGGTCAGAAGAGGGTGTCAGATTCCCTTGGAACTGGAGTTCTCCTGGAATTGGAGTTACAGACGGTTCTCAGCCGCCATGTGGGTGCTGGGGATCGAACCTGGGTCCTCTGTAAGAGCAGTTGGCGCTCTTAACCGCTAGGCCATCTCTCCAGCCCCACTTCTAGTTTTATAATCACAAATTAAAATACATATATATGTATGCATTCATAACTGGGGCATGTAGACTCTGTATACATTGAGGTAACAGGCTTTTGTTGTTGTTGTTTTGTTTGTTATATGTATAGACTTAATACCAGAAACTCTTCTCCAAAAAATTTCTTTTGTTGAGCAGTAAATATTGAGGTTGGATGGTTATATGGTGTCCTTGATTATAGGGTGCTTTTTTTTTATTTTTTAACATTTTTTTTAATGTTTCAAAATATTTAGATGCCAAATGAGCTGGTAAAGCCTTTTCTAACATGGTTCTCTCGTCAGAAACAACACATAGTATATACCATTAAGCTAGCTTTGCTTCAGGCCAACATTTTGTACATAGGAAATGGCAAAAGCAAGGTTATAAAAATTGCTTTTGACTAAAAACAATGTTCTCAAGTTCCAGCTAACAATACATACAGGTTAAACTTCATACTTTCTTGAGCAAATAGTTTCAAGGGGCCCCAGAGAGATTATTGTCAAATTAAGCTATCTTGAGAATTTCATCCAAAGAGATACACACTTTAGCAGTTGATTTGATAAGCGTAAAAGTCTACAGATACACAGGTATAGGGTGCTTTTTGTCAAAGTATCTTTATGTGCCTTATACAACTAACAGTTGAACGACTGATTTTCCAGTTACGTGAGGAATTTGACCGTGGGATTGATGTCTCTCTGGAAGAGGAGCACAGTGTTCACGATGTGGCAGCCTTGCTGAAGGAGTTCCTCAGGGACATGCCTGATCCCCTTCTCACCAGAGAGCTGTACACAGCATTCATCAACACTCTCTGTACGTAATACAGTCAAATTTGTGGGAAAATGTCTCTGGAATGCCAGGATGTCCAGCTCACTCATGAAAACCTTGTGCATGTGTTTTCTGATAAGTGGTTCTGTTGTTATTTATAGGTCTCAAATGAATGCACTATTTGGGGGATTTTCTGAGTTTTACCCTCTGGAGAATTAGCAAGAAGAAAGTTGCAAGGAAATGAATGGGAAAAGCCAGGAAGAATTTGAGAAGTTTTCAAATGACCTCAGGACAGTAGAAAGTGCTATAAGTTGATGTTTTGAAGTTCTGGCAAGAACTCATGTTGAGTCTGTGCCTAAAAATGAATTGGGGCTTCTGGTATGAGGAAGGAAGAACTCAAGGAAGTCAGAGTGAGAAAGAGGACAGGCAGCATCTCAGCAGAAGCAGGAGGGCATAGTAGTGTGGGGGTGCTTTCAAAGGAACTGTTCCTGGCTGTGCATACATAGTCCACAGAGAGAAAGCAGGGTGAAAAGGTGAAGGGGTATGTCAGAGCTGTGTCAGCCTGCGCACACTTCTTCCTGCAATGGAGAAATCACTGCTGAGAAAGAAGTGTCCTTGTTATGTGCCTTGGTACTGCCCCCAAAAGCCGTCCCTTGTGAACTTTTCAAGAGAAAAAAAAAGCTTTAAATGTACTATAAACTCAGATTTCAGAGCATTCTCCAATGATCAGCCATTGTTACTAAATATTTATTAATGTGCACTAAAATCCAGTAAGTTAGTATGAGTAACAAATAAGAGAAATGAAGGTAAAAGAAATTTGAGCAGTGGGTTATCTTTCTCATGATGTTTCTGGATAGGATATTTTCTTAGGTCTATGTGCTCTCTGTATCTTCCATAAGGCCATGTAGCTACATTGAGAAGTAGTGGGAAAATTGGTGAAAGCATGAAATAGGGTTGGCCTGGGTAACCTGTTAGGGAAATTGAGAGGAGTAAGTACTCAGTAGCTGAACAGTATCAACTCCTCTTGTTCTTACTTCGACTGCCTCCCTCTGCTTTGTGTAGTGTTGGAGCCGGAGGAACAGCTGGGCACCTTGCAGCTCCTCATCTATCTTCTACCTCCCTGCAACTGCGACACCCTCCACCGCCTCCTTCAGTTCCTTTCCATTGTGGCCAGGCATGCAGATGATAATGTCAGCAAAGATGGGCAAGAGGTATGCTACCATTAACACCGTGACTTCCTTTCCTTGTTCTTCTGTTATTGTAGCTGTTGTCATTAAAGTTCAAACAATCAATAGGACCCCACATTTCAAAGTTGACAACTCCTCATTTGCATTTGTCACTTGTTTCAGTGACTGCTACAAAGGACATGACAAAAACAGGTTAAGGGGGCTGGAGAGATAGCCTAGCGTTTAAGAGCACCGACTGCTCTTGCAGAGGACCCGGGTTCGATTCCCAGCACCCACATGGAGGCTGAGAACCATCTTTAACTCCAGTTCCAGAGGAATCCGACACCCTCTTCTGACCTCCGCGGCAATGCATGGGTGCACAAACCTACATGCAGACAGTACATTCATACACATAAAAATGTAAATAAAATAAAAAAAACAGGTTAAGGAAGGAGTGTGTTTCTGGCTCACAGTTCAGTGGTAAAGTCCATTATGGTTGTAGTGACTGGAGCAGGAGGTAGATACATGTGGGACCACATATTCAGTGTGGGACCACAGTCCTGGGAATGGTACCATCTACATTTAGGGCAGGTCTTCCCATCTCAGTATAATGTAAATTATCCCTTGCCGACATGCCCAAAGGTTGACTTGTTTCCATGGTGGCTATAAATCCCACACATCGTCCCTGAACCATGCTTCTATGTAAAATGGCGCCTTCTCTGGGGGGACGATTCCTGAGAGCATGTAAGCTTTTGACCTGATAGTGCATCTCAAGGGTGCTTCAAAATGAGGCTGGCATTTCCCATAAAGATACGTGGTTCTAAGATATTAAATTTCCATTTATAAAAGACAGATAAACAATTAGCTACTGGGGAGTTTGAAATTACATAAAAATGAAATATGAGAGTAGGAGGAGGTTACCATTCTTTTTTTTTTTTTAAATTTCTTTATTTATGTGTATGAATGTATTGTCTGCGTGTAGGTCTCTGCACTCGTGTCGTGCAATGCTGCGGAGGTCAGAAGAGGGCGTCGGATTCCCCTGGAACTGGAGTTCTCCTGGAATTGGAGTTACAGACGGTTCTCAGCCGCCACGTGGGTGCTGGGGATCGAACCCGGGTCCTCTGCAAGAGCAGTCGGTGCTCTTAACCACTAGGCCATCTCTCCAGCCCCAAGAGGTTACCATTCTTATAACCGGCTTGATTTGTTCCTCTGACGTGCAGTCAAAATAAGACATCTTCACTTTAGTTTCTCTAATCTGTCCCTGGAAATCTCATCTGCATTAGTGAAGAGAGATCCTTTTGTGCCTTAAATCTCTCCTCCAAAATCAGGATTTGTTGAATGAGCTAGGGGTCTATTCTGCTTCTAAATCAGGTATAGAGGAAACTAAAGGTTCTGCTCTTTGTCATTGCAACTCAGTGCTACCTAAGGGCAATTTCCGGAGGCATCTTTGCATAGTCCTGTGGACCGGTTAGACATAGTCTAGTTAAAACTGGTTCTTACTCAGATCCCGTGTGATTCCTCTTCCCATATTATCTCTGTGGATCTCTTTGGTCACACTCACACAACAATTCTATTGTTGGACAGAAGCAACATTGCTTTCCATTTTATTTTTTTTATTTTTTTATTTGTTTTTTAAATTTTATTATTTTATGTGTATGAGTGTACTGCCTGCATGTAGGTTGGTGCACCCGTGTCATACAGTGCTGCAGAGGTCAGAAGAGGCCCTCAGATTCCCCGGGAACTGGAGTTAAAAACGGTTCTTAGCCACCATGTGACTGCTGGGAATTGAACCCAGGTCCTCTGCAAGAGCAGTTGGTGCTCTTAACCACTAAGCCATCTCTCCAGCCCCTGCTTTCCATTTTAAATGGCCTAATAGTTGGCACCCTATTTCATCTTTGCCCTCACAAGAGGCACCTTCCCTTCTTTGAGGTCATGCAGTCATGCTTCTCTCTGACACTGGTTTTCCCAGAAGGTCTCAGACCTGTTAATAGGTTAACATACACTCCAAATCAATAAAAAAATGTGAGGCATTCCAAACTTACTTAACCACAAGAGCTAAATCTTTGTTAAGCAGAGCTCAGCTGTATAATGGATTCAGTTCTGTACTTGTCAAACTTAGTTCCCACAGGGGATGGACATATATAATTTTTTTACCATAATCCAAAAAAGGCAGTTCTGCAATTCTCCCACTCCTCCCCATCCGGAGTGTGAGAACGGAACTTTCCCAACTTAGCTATTTCTCTCTATAGGAGTTATAATTAGTGCAAGGCCTGCTGCCTCCACCTTTCATCATATGGCCCTGACACCTTAATTCAGCACACATGAGAATACTATAATTCTCATAATTGTTACATAGTTATATTATCCGTCTGGGTGTCAGCTTTTATCCACTGCAAGTATAATAGTA
The DNA here is from genome assembly GCA_009823505.1 of Rhizomys pruinosus. Classification (NCBI taxonomy): domain Eukaryota; kingdom Metazoa; phylum Chordata; class Mammalia; order Rodentia; family Spalacidae; genus Rhizomys; species Rhizomys pruinosus. The sequence goes on from VZQC01000343.1 coordinate 1,096,431, forward strand.
GTGGTAGAGTCATCGGCCTGGTGACTGAGTAAAAACAGAGCCCTGAGTTGGAAAGTATGCCAATTGCCTCTCTGATGTTTCTTTTTTTTTAATTTTATTTATTTCTGTATGTGTATGAATGTACTGTCCGCATGCAAGTTTGTGCACCCGTGTCGTGAAATGCCGTGGAGGTCAGAAGAGGGTGTCGGATTCCCCTGGAACTGGAGTTCTCCTGAAATTGGAGTTTCAGGAGGTTCTCAGCCGCCATGTGGGTGCTGGGGATCGAACCTGGGTCCTCTATAAGAGCGTTTGGCACTCTTAACCGCTAGGCCATCTCTCCAGCCCCTCTGATGTTTCTTAAGTACTATGTGAGAAGGAGAAAGTTGAGTGATTAAGATGGTACTAAGGGATGCAAAAAGTCCAGTCAAACTTGCTACCAGATTTCCATTTTGGAATAATTTTCAGACATCCTTTCAGTCCAAAGTTCAACAAGGCTCCATTAACTATGCCAAGGAGAAGACATCATTCCTGAAGAAAAGCACAGATGAACCAGAACATGCTAAGATCCTAGCTACCATTAAGGACTCCCCTACTATGTGCTGGTTTGGTATCATAGTACCTAGTCCTAATAGGCAAGATATTATTATGCTCACTTGTTAGATGTAGAAACTGAGGGAAAGGGATTAGATAATTTAGCCCATGTTCTACATGGAACTTCCACCAAGGGTCATGTAAGTGGCACACTAGTACAGTTCACAATGCTAGGGAGGTGTCATATACCCTATAATCACTGTAGATTTGCAATTTTACTAGGACACTCTCCCAGCAGATAAAAGTAGAATCTTTGAGAAAGGGTCTTTTACTGATTCATACAAAATCATCATACTGGTTAGTGGTCTGATGGACTCTGTTGACTAGTCAATAGTCAACTGTGCATCACAGTCCACCCAGTCTAAGTTTCTTGTTAACAAGTGAAACACTAGCTCAGGGTTCCTCAGCTTCTGCAGAATTGATTTTTATTGCAAAGTATTCATTGTGGGTTTGTTCTATGCATTGTAGGTTGTGTAGCAGAGCATCCTTGGCTTCTACCAGTAGATTCCAGCTGTATTACTCCCTACACATACAGAGAGAGAGAGAGAGATAGAGAGAGAGAGAGAGAGAGAGAGAGAGAGAGGCAGTGACAACCAAAAACATCTCTACACATTACCAATTCTCTTCTTGTGTCAAGGGGAGTCATAATTAACTCTGGTTCAGAACATCTGGTAGTTTTATAATTCACTGACTTGAATGTTCTAGAAAAAAAAATCTATTAACTTTCTGAAATCTGGGCTTCCTAATCTGAATTTGACAAAAACATTCAAGTGAGTTGGTGGAAACAGGAAGTCCCAGCTGCATGTGAGGCTGATGCATGAGGATCAAGTTAGCTCAGTAGTTTGAAACTTCGAATGTCGTTATCTCAGTAACACTCTGAGAGACTAAGTTTACTATAAGGAAAATGAAATATCACGGGGAACAGAATAAATGAACAAGGACACAAGTTATTTTTAAGGGTTTCCTAATGATATTGGTTTAAATCTTGCATCAAAATGAAAGACAGGGGCTGGAGAGATGGCCTAGGGGTTAAGAGTGCTGACTGCTCTTGCAGAGGACCCGGGTTCGATCCCCAGCACCCACATGGTGGCTGAGAACCGTCTGTAACCCCAATTCCAGGAGAACTCCAGTTCCCGGGGAATCTGACACCCTTTTCTGACATCTGTGGCATTGCATGACATGGGCGCACAAACCTACATGCAGATAGTGCATTCAAATAAATAAATAAATAAATAAATAAATAAATAAATAAATAAAATGAAAGACAAACAACCAGTTATTAAAACACCAGGGAAAGTGTAGGGATAGCATTACTTCCTTGAAAGGCCTAGAAGTGACTGGAAAACAAGTAGTTATCTTGAAGGAAATTGGGCCAGATTCACAGAGTCTGAATGCTTCTGTGGGTAAATGTTTGATCCTATTAAGAGATGAATTTGAGTAGGGTTTTTTGAAAACAGATTATATAATATAGGTTGTAGCTATGTTTGAAACATATATGAGGGGGAAAGGAGGGCAGGAGAGAGAGAGAGAGAGAGAGAGAGAGAGAGAGAGAGAGAGAGAGAGAGAGACTTAAGAGGCTTTTATATCAAAGGCAGTATAGGAAATAGAAATTCTTTAACAAATGTTTCCATGTAAGGATTCAATTGTTTAAAAGTTCCTTATGTCCTAAGCACCTGCTACCCATCTCTAAACCAGTTTTTATTGTTCAGGGTTTTCCCAATGTCTGTTCTGAGGATGCTGTGGCATCTAGAAGGTGGAGGAGCTAAAGACTCAAGATAAACAGAATTTAGTGTATGTAGTACCAGTCCCTTTAGACATTCAGAGAAGGGCTTGGGCTTGAAAAGCTACTAATGGCTTCATAGAGCAGACCAAATAAAGGGCACACTTCAAATGGCCTATCGGGGATTGGCTAGATGGGCCACATCAGCATCTTATAGGGATAGGAGATAGCTAAACTCCTAGTAGAAGCTATGGGCAGAGGAAGAGGAATAAGAGAGAGGTTCCTTGCTTAGTATTCTTTTAGTTGGCTTGGTGTGAGCAGGCTCAGAATACAGAAAGGGCAGAGTAGAATGAGGCTAAATATCAAATTGTAAATTATGGTCACGAAGCAAAGCATTTTCAAGTTGTTCTCCTACCTATTAGTTAGTTCACATTATACATTTATGAGGTCATGCTCTGTCGTGGGTTGCAGCATGGAAGAGACCTTACCCAGATTTCTCAAGATTCCCAAAGGCTCACAAGGCTTTGCCAGGGCCTTGTCTTTATGAAAGAAGAGGAAGGAAAGCAGAGTTGAGGTCAGGGAAGGACTGAGTGTTCTCATGTACAATATGAAAATGACATTTCCTTTCTAATAGGTACTTACATCTTAATGCAATCTTAATTGGTAAAATCATGAAATGTGTAAACAAAGAATAAATATAAAATGATGAGAATAGTTGACTGATTGATTGATTGATTGTGTTCTGGAGAAAAATAGTGATATCTTACTGAATTGACTGTCTTCTGTCTGTTTTAGTTCATTCCATTTTATTTAGTTGCTATTTACTTTGGCACTTATGGAGAAAAAGACATCTCCAAATATAAGAACCATTTTATTTCATCTAAAAAGGCTGTGGTAGGAATAACACTGAAACATCCCAAGTAGTAGATTTGCAGAGTCCAAAAATCTCCTGACTATGTGTTGATTTAGTGAGAGAGTCCACGGCTAGCATCAAGTTCTCAAAGGAAATATGTTTGAAGAGAAAAAAAAAAACAACAATGTGCTTTCTGATCTTTGAGGAGGTGCTTGCCTCTAGGACATGGTGGGAAGTTGCCTTTGGAACTTTGGCTTGATTCTGCCACCCATGTGTCACCCTCGACCAGCCTTGCTTTCAAGCCCAGTTTCCCATCTTTCCATGCTGTGCCTGGGTCCATGAAGCAAGAGTGAATAGGAGGTACAGCCACAGGATGAAGAGCATAGAAGGCTAACCCCAGCACAACTGCATGGCTGCACTTCCTACTGTACCATGTCCTCCCGGCCGTGGGGCTCACTTCTCTACTCTGTGTTAAATAAGGGCAATGATAGCAGCTGCTTTACATATAAGTTTATCTTGAGAACGAGTTGAAATAGCCTGTGGAAAGTCCCTAGTCTGGTGTCTGGACATGCTAGACTTTTAATAAATGTGAGCTATTTATTCAGGGCTTAGAAATGAGCTAAGATGCTTATTTATTGAAGATAAAAGATTTCCTGGAATTGCCTGGCTAATTAAATTATCCAATAATGACCTAGCATAGAGTGCTTATGTTATGTAGACAGATGATATATATTTGCAATTTATATAGATATATGCATATATATGCACATATATATGCTGAAAAATAGGGAACAAAGGTGGGAGGAAGTCTCCTTCACAGTTTAATAAACAAAAAGGAAAAAAGAAAAAGTGGCAACAAACCACAGCAGCCCGGTTTGCAGCTGGAGCCTATGTAGCATTTTACAGACAGATTGTATTGCATTCCCAGAATAGCAACCAGAGATGGAGAGAGCGGAAACAGAGTTCTGGATTTTCCTTGTACTAAACATTCTTTTAACTGAAAACAAAATCTTCTATTTGTTCATGTTTTTTAAAAGGGAGAAAACTCCAGTATTACTTTAAAGGAGTTTGGGGAAGCTCTCCAGATGCCTCTGAGTTTTGAAAGGAGGAATCTGAAAATGACACGTACTTGATTTAATCCTTAACCATGAATTTCCAGTAAGAGAATTGAAAATTAAAAGGAACTTGTCAAGCTTTATTTCCATGAACTAAAACAAAGAAAGAAAAACTAAAGGGCCTATAGAAAAGGCACTGTCTTTTAAAATCCATAGTGTTTACCACATGGAGTAATTACTCTTGGTGGCAGCCACTTTACCTGGAAATAGCCTTGTCTTCTAAAAATAAAGCAACCCGTGTTCCAGGCTGCTCTTACAGGATAGCAATACCACCAGTTCAGGGCTCCATGGGATGAAGGGAAGACTCAGAAGAGTTTCACCTTTTTGTTTGTAAGGCACCCAAATGCTCTCTCAAAGACTATATTGATCTTGGCGGAAAAACAAACAAACAAAAATATTTGTCCCGACTGTCCTCAGGAGTCTCAGTTGATGTTGACTAGAAAAATAAAAGGTCAAATACACCGATAATTCTCAAGTAGGTAAATTTTGCCCCACAGGGTACACATATAGTCGCTAGAAACACTTGTGGTTGCCACAACTTGAGGTGAGGGAAGGGTTCTAGCATTTAATAGCCCAAGGCCACTTAACATTTTACCATACATAGCACAGTCCCCAAAGTAAAGAATGGCCTAGGGTCTGGAGAGATGGCATAGTGGTTTAAAGCACCGACTGCTCTTACAGAGGACCCGGGTTCAATCCCCAGCACCCACATGGTGGCCAAGAACCGTCTGAAACTCCAATTCCAGGAGAACTCCAGTTCCAGGGGAATCCAGCACCCTCTTCTGACCTCCGCGGCCTTGCACAGCACGGGTGCACAAACCTGCATGCAGACAGTACATTCATACACATACAGAAATAAATAAAATTAAAAAAAAAAGAATGGCCTGAAGTCAAATTTCACTAGTGCCAAGACAGAGAAACACTGGCTTAGGCATAATTTAGCCAGACCTTCCTTCCCATGTGGAAAAGAAGCAAGTAAATAGAAAGAATTGCCAAGCTTTTCAAAATACTCATATTCCTTATTACAGCAATTTAACTTGTAGAAGTTACTCCCTAGACAGTGCTCCACCAAGCAAATAAAATGTCTTCTTGAAGGATTTTTTGTATATTTTAATTGATTATTTGTGCATGTCATCTATAATATCTTAGCTGTCTTATTTTTTTTTTTTGAGGAGGGGGAGGAAAAGGTTTAATTTATCTTACAACTCATGAGACATGGTTCATCACTGAGGGAGGCCAAGGTAGGAACTCAGGGCAGGAACCTGGAGGCAGGAGCTGAAGCATGGACCATGGAGGAATGTTGCTTACTGGCCCATGCTCAACCTGCTTTATTATACAATACAGGATCATCTGGCTGGGGTGGCACCATCTCGACTTGACACACCTGGGTAGAAGGACCCTCAACTGAGGAATTGTATACATTGGATTGACCCATCTTAGTCATCTTTATACCCCCTCCTATAACCTTCCTCTGCCAGATTTCATGCTCTGTGTCATTTATGTTAAGGCCTGCTCTGTCTAGTTAGTGTACCCAGATATCCCTCGATGCAAGTTTATCCACTGGGATCTAGTCAGCTTATCTAGAGTCACTCCCTTACAAAAAGATTATCTCTCCCTCATCCAGCAGTAATCAGCTGACAATACTTCTTCAATTAAGTTTGGGGGCTGCTGCCCATTTCCTCAGTTCTGTGTTGGGATTTGTCTGCTTGAATATGCATGGGTCTTGTACATGCTGATTCCATTGCTGTAGGTTCATAAGAGCAAGGTCCCAGGAACCTGTAAGTCTGATCACAAGTGGTCATGGACCTCCTATGGATCTTACAGTCTTTCTATCCTTTCTTCCACAGTGGTCCCTGAGCCCTGGGTGGGAGAAGTTTAAAACAGTTCTGTCCAATGACCCACACTCAGCAGACACTTATTCCCTATGCTTTGGCTATTGATGGACTTTTGTGTTCATTGCTCTCTCTTGCATGAGGGAGCTTCATTGATGGGAGTTGAGAGATGCATTAGTATTCTCTGTATCCCTTGTTCCTCTGTGTTCTGTGAGCCTTGGCTGTACAGGTTCCGTTGTAGAATGTCTGTTTGATCTCTGTTTATGAGCAGTTGAGGAACTCTGTAATAGCCTCCATCTGTTTCAGAAGATGCTTCTTTGATGAATGATGACTGGCATAGTTATCTGTAAATATAAGGACCCATATTTAGCATATAGTAAAAAATTACATTTGTTGTGGGATGTGACAGCCTTGGGGTTTTCTCTAAGGTCTATGACCTCTCTAGTCATGTGTATTTGTCTGTCTAGAGTACCAAACATGAGTTCCCTCCCACCCAGTGGGCTTTAAGTCCAATCATACTGTTGTTGATTACTAATCTATGATTTTGTCCCTTATTTATAGCAAAAGAATCCTGAAAGTGAGACAAATGCCCATCACCCAGCAGTAGTTTTAAAACATCATGATCTGTTCATGCAATCAGATGCTAAGGGCCACTAAAAAGAGAAGATGGGAGATTTTTCAAATTGGGAGATTAATGCAGCATATTGTGAATGGAGAATAAGTAGTTCTAGCTTTCTACAAAAATAGTCACATAGACTTCTGTGCAGTAGGCACATAGGAAAACATATGAGCAGCTGGATTTAGAGAGCAATGAAATTAAGGGAATTTTGTTTCTGTATGCTTACCTGTGCTTTTTACTTTTAACACATTGAATACAAGTATTTTAAAAATCTATTTCCAGCTAAAGCATAGTTCCCTTCCTTCATTCTGTGCTTCTCGTTAATGCCACATGCAGCATCTTTATTCTTCCTTGCTTGTGAGAGTCTTTGAAGAAGCACCAGCATTTACTATTTTCACTGCCTGCTGGGACATTGTAAAACCTGTGATCTAGACCATCAGAACTACCCTCAAATCCCATCCAGAGGGAAATAGAATGTTACTGTCAAGATCTGTCACAGGAGAACTTGCACTTGAAACTCCCCTTGCATTCTTTCCATAGCACATGTTTCTCATAGTCTCCAAATATCTAACCCATTCTTGGTCTATTTCATCCGCTGTTCTTTAAGGGTGTCAAAGTCTCATGAATCCCACCTCAGCTCTTGCTTGTTCTTAATCCTTGTCTGTTATTGTTTAAACATGGAATCCTCAGTATCGCGCCCTCATTCTCAACACTGATAACTTTGGATGCTGTGTAGCTCACCCCTACTACTTCTATTGAGTTCCTAAACTAGCTACTATAATTCAGACTATGGCAATATGTTCTGGGTATTCTTGCTCTGTTGTAATCACCAGCCCTGGGGTCATAGATTTTTTTTTTTGGTCTTTTTGAGACAGGGTCTCCCTGTAGCTCCAGCTGTCCTAGAACCCACTCTGTAGACCAGGCTGGCCTTGAACTCACAAAGATCCTCCTGCCTCTGCCTCCCGAGTGCTAGAATTAAAGGTGTGTGCCACCATGCCCAGCTTAAGGGGCATAGATTTTTCTATCAAACAAGTAGATCCTTCTCGATTCAGAATTTGCTTGTCCTGAGGTCCCAATCTAAACTCTGTGCTGACCACTCCTGCCTTTCTTGTAGTAACCCTAGTACATTGACATTTTTGGCCTCTCTTGATTTATTTCCAAAGCCTTTGTCCACTCCACTATGAAAATGCTTCCTACCCCTGTTCTGTTGGTCACCAGAAAAAAATATTTTCCTTTCCAGTATTTTTTTGCAAATATTGAAGCCTCTATGATAGAGGTATCAGCATCTCTGGAGTTGATAAATTCATTCTCCCTACTCACTATCCGAAAAATAAAAGATATGTTTATTTCCTTCCTAAAATATGAGCCCTCCAAATTAAGGACTGTTACTGTGATTATTGTTGGAAATTTTAAAAAATTAAAATCCGTGAAGAATTCCTAGCCTGTGGTATGGACATGTTGAGTGGATGGATCAATGGAGATGTTATGTATCAATGGGTGAAGAGACAGAGGTTGAGACACATTGATGAATGAATGAGCAATATTTTTTAAGTACAGACAGGATGGAAATATTATATACAAACAGTTTTCCAATAAATAGTTTGGAATTGATCATTTTTACTCATTGTACTAGACGACCACTGAATTATGGTCTTCAATACAAACTATGAAGCAAAAGGAATATTGTGGTGCCCTCCCAGATTCTGACAAAGATGATATTTTCCTTGCAGGGAAAAAGTACTAAGGAAAAATTTTAATAGGTCATTCAGACATCCAGCTTTTTCGAAAGCAATGTAAGAATAGTTCTTGTATTTTCTTCCCCCATAGGTCACTGGGAACAAAATGACATCTCTGAACTTGGCCACCATATTTGGACCCAATCTACTGCACAAGCAAAAGTCATCAGACAAGGAATTCTCAGTCCAGAGCTCAGCCCGAGCTGAAGAGAGCACAGCCATCATAGCTGTGGTACAGAAGATGATTGAAAACTATGAAACCCTGTTCATGGTAGGTGGCCTTTCAGGTGATAGTTGCCTTTAGTGGAATAATGAAACTCAATTTTGTCACTTTCTGCTTTGCAGCACTGGTTACTGAGTGAATTCACTCAGTAACAGGCAGCTTTGATAAGAAGAGAAAATTCCAGAATTCTGATGTCACAATAAAAGTTTGTGATTCCATGTTTCCACAGTCATATCAGATTTATAAACATTTTGTCTCCCTTCAATAATAATCACATGTTCAGAGAGCAGTAGGGCTTGCTGGAATTTCATAAAACACTTCCTTTTGGAATTGTATCATCCTGTGAATGCACGTACTCACAGCCAACCTCAGTGCCATCATTTCTCCAAGGTCAGTCAGGACATTCGACCTCCTGTACGAAACTTCACTTTCCTTCCCGTGTCCTTCCCATGTCACTTATCTATCTCTTGAACGCTGTTACCATTCTTATTGATGTTTATCTTGCTCAGCATTGTGTTGCAGTCATTTGTAGCCATTTCCCATAGCAGATTAGAAATGCATCTAAAACAAGGGCTGTGTCCTTGTTATCTCCTCTCTGTACCCTCTGTACAGTTTTAGAAGTCCCTACATCTGGTCAGCACTCAATAAATATTTTTTTGATTTGTATTGAATTACCAGTTCCTGTTTTCCTTCATAATACTGCATTGCTTGCTCCAACTTCCCTTGAAACAGTAGAACAAATGCCAGTTCTCTTCTATTTCTGTTCTCTACTCAAATTGCATGTCAAAATTTACAGGAACATTCTCCATGTTTGTTTTCCCATTTCTCTTGTCAATTTGCAAATATGACAAAGTGCTTCTATTCCACTAGAAGTTTCATGGCTCCTTCATGCGATCTCCTTGAAATTTTCTGTAGTTGTCAAATGCCTTACTTTTACATTTACTTTTATGCTTTTCTTACACCCATTTCGTTTGGGTATTGGAGAGGCAGCCATTTGAAATAGTTGCCCTCAGTGCCTTGTCTATACGATTGAGACCAAGATATTCGGTATTCGGTAGGCATCAATTCAACTCATGTGAAATGGAAAAGCATATGATCTAGTTCTTAAAGTCAATATCAGAATCATTGATATGTGAAAGAATTATACAGGCTGCAAATGTCTGTTCAAGTGTTGATTAGTAGTTATATTAGTTTGGCTACACCGGCTGCCTTAAATTTCAGTATTTTAACACCACACCCTTAAGTATCTTGTTTACATGATGTTTTGTCAGGTCTTTGGCAGATGGTCTGCAGGTAGTAACTTGGGAACCCCAACTCCTTGTATTGAGAATCTGTTATCCCTTATGCTTTTGTGGGTATGCCTAGAAGGCACATCCATCTTATGCAGTCAGAACTTACCCCTAAGGCATATTTAACTGCAAGAGAGGCTGGGAATTATATTCTGGCTAGGTGCCCAGGAGAAAGAGGAAATACATTTACCACAGGGAGCAGTTCACTGAGCTTCTCTTTGTGTCTCTGAAGCACTGTCCCTGTATCGCGCGTGGTAAGCTCTCAAAAAATGTTGAATTAGTCATCAACTATATAAATTTCACACTTTCATCCAAATCCTCATAATTAATTACATATTTGGATGAATCAAATGTCCGTACTTTTCAATATTTTCATCAAGTTTAAAGTCACATATCATGTTGCCAAGTAGTCTTGGCATTACTTCATGTTCTCTGGACATTTTTAACAAAATAACATCTCTCATCAATCTTATTTCTCTGCTCTAAATTCTGTATTCTTTACTTCAGATGAAACCACAAACCATCAGGAATTTCTTTTGACCTCAGATACTGACAGAACTCTTTCTGACTTCCTTGAAAGGCAGAGGCCATTAAGTTGTGTCATGCCTCTATATATTTTCTGCCACCTGTAATCCTTAAGACAGCTGCAAAATATCAGTATCCCATTGTTTGTGATTGTTTCCAAATCTGACCTTTATTTTTATCATTCTCTCTAGAGACTGTCATTGAGATCTCTTGGGCACTAAATAATACTCATGTTCTCAAGTTACGATCTTTTATTTCTTAAAGAAATACTTCATATCACCTTATCTAAAATCCAATTTCTCCACCTTCACTACTACTACTGTGACTGTTACTACTTACTAACTGTGCTGCTACTATTACTAACACAGACACAGACACACACACACACACACACACACACACACATACACACACCACAGTTTGACTCCCTATTCATATTCCATGTCTCTTCCCCTAAGCAGTCACCACTACTAATAGATAATTTTGCTAATTTCTCTTATAAATTTTTCTGGACTATTCCTGTCTATATTCTCAAATGAATTACTCCTGTGCCTAGGACGTAGTAAGAAAAAGATAAATGCTGGTTTGTGAAAGGCTTGATGTCAGCTCTGGGATGTATTTCAATGTGATGTATTAAGTCAAGCTCACCAGTCCTTCCTCTTACACATGGGAAAATTTGGGACATGGAGGAATTAAGTATACCTTTCTTAGCTGTTGGTGTAATCATGCCTGATCTCTTTAGATGGACTGTGGGAAGTATGTATCAGAAAACAAAAGAACATGGAATGAATAGAAGGGCAGAAGGACAGAGATCCCCATACTGAGGTCTGTAAAGTAGAGCCAGATAACTGGGCTGTATTCCTGTCTCTGCTGGATATTACCTACATGACCTCATAGTCTTTGTTTTCTAATTCTCTAGTTATTGAAGGACTAGTCTTGAATGAATGCTATTTATGGTCCCTTCTAGATCAGCTATCTGTGTTAGTTAATGCTCCAGCAGCGATTTCCCCTTTTCTATTTCTTAAAAGCATAGAAGGAAATAAATTCACCACAACGATGGATTCTTGTGACATGCATGGCCTTTCAGAATCTTTTTGTTTTGTGCATGTTGGTATGAAAAAATCCAATTCTGTGTGTGTGTGTGTGTGTGTGTGTGTGTGTGTGTGTGTGTGTGTTTGCAAGGGCCTCCGTGCCTGTGTAAAATTTGGGAACTTTTTTCAAAGGTGTTTCCAAGCCGGGCATAGTGGCACACACCTTTAATCCTAGCACTTGGGAGGCAGAGGCAGGTGGATCTCTGTGAGTTCAAGGCCAGCCTGGTCTACATAGTGAATTCCAGGACAGCTGGGGCTATGGGTAGACTCTGTTTCAAAAAGACAAAAAAAAATAAATAAATAAAAATTAAAAACCTCGAAAGGAGAGGTGACTGTGAGCTTGTTCTTGAAAGCACAAAGCATCCTAGAGGTTCCACAGAAGAACTGGTGCAAACAGTCTAAGAATCCCAAGAAGCCTGACAGGGATCTAAATGTTTTTTTCTGAATGTCTTTCATTTTCTAGTGCTGAGACTCTGGAAAATTCAGGAAAGAACCAGGCTGGTCCCCAATACGAAACAGTGATCTAGATTTGAGACATTCTTCCAGAGTCATACTAGGGTTTGGGCTCAGTAGCACAGTTCTTGCCCAGTACGCATGAGGTCCTGGGTTCCATCCCCTCAAACCACAAAACGGGTTTTGGTAAAGGAGTTGGGTTAAGTGCTGGTCTGAAAGTCTTTTTATGGAAAATGGGTCATGATGCCAACCGTCATGTATACTCTATTAAAAGACAGAGGTAATACCAGGTGTAATAGCATGTATTTGTAAACTCACTCCTTGGGAGACTGAGGCAGGTTCATCTCAGTGATGTGGAGCACAGCCAAGGCTACCGAGTGAATTTGAGTCCAGTCTGGGATGCTGTGTGATATTCTAGCTCAACCTACCTTCTCCGAAGGCTAACACAATAGGTTTATAATAGTGGCTTTCAATTTTCAGTGTGTAACAGAGTTTGCAAGGAAATTTGTCAGACATTCAGATTCTTAGGCCACTCTCCAGAGAATTGAATTAAGTGGTACTGGCATGGGGCCCAGGAATCAGCTCTTTCTAATTAATCCCTCCAGGAGCTTTAACTAAATTCCTATCATGCCTCAGGAACTATATTTTGGGAAACATGGTTTGAGTGGAAAGACCACGAGCTTTGGGATAAGTTACCAACATTTCAGAGTACCTCTCAGCTATTAATGTGCTCTCTGACTTCTGGCCGTACGCTTAACCTCCTTAGGCTTTTGTTTCCTTGCTTTAAGAATTGAGATGAAAGGACCTGCTTTATAGGATTTTTTTTTAATGACACTTAAGGAATCTAGCGTAGGACTGATTTATACTTAGAACCAAATAAGATTGCTGCTATCCTGACACTCAAAGAACATTCAGGTATTATCTTGGAATAAAAGCCAACCCTGACTACTGTGGATGCAAATGTCACCTGCTTCCACATCTACATGCTCCTTCTCCCTTCCCTGCTCATCCCTCTCTTTTTTTCCCCATTGCACTGATCACCTCTTAACTCACTTATTCACTATGGTCACTGAAACCTAATAGATCACAAACCTTACAAATGGCAGGGAGTTTTGTTTGCTTGTTGAGACAAGAGTCTCACTATGTAGCCTGAGCTGGCAATCTTCCTGTCTTGGCCTCCTGACCACTGGGATTTCAAGCACATCCTGTCACACCTGGTAGAAAGAGGTGCTTTTGTTCATTCTGTTTACTGAGAGTCAACACATCTAGAAAGGATTTGACAAAATATGGCATTCAGTAATTAATTTTTAATATTTTTCAGCATATTTTACTATTTTTATTTTATGTGTGTGAATGTATTGCCTTGCATGTATGGAAGTGCACCTGTGTCCTGCAATGCCCGCAGAAGTCAGAAGAGGGAGTCATATCCCCTGGAACTAGAGTTACAGATGGTAGTTAGCTGCCATGTGGTTGCTGAGAATTGAACCTGGGTCCTCTGCAAGACCAGTCAGTGCTCTTAACCATTGTGCCACCTCACCAGCTCCTCAGTAATTGTTTTTTGAATAAATAATGCAACTGTGTCCTGCCAGAAAAAAATACTTTTGTTGCTGTTTTGATTCAGTGCTCACATCCTTAAAATTTCCATACTTCTAAACAGGGACCCTTCATTTCTGTTGGCTATTTAAAAACAGGTTAACATAAAATCGTACTTTCTGGAAACACCAGAAATAGATAAGAATCACATGTTTGTAGAACGGGTCATTGATATCCCAAGTATGAAGAATTCACTATCTCACATCATTGACACACTAATTGTCCTGAAAGCTTGTGCTTCTGTGATGCTGGGAATCTCAGAGAACCTGAATCACTACATTACTCTTGAAGTTATCAAAAGTTTCAGAGCAGAGTGGAGAAAGCTGACAGCTCATCCTAAGGGCTAATATCACGTGATTCCTATCAGGGATTTTTCCAAGAGGGGCAAGGAAGAGAAGACCCCACCCTTGGACACTGCTGAAAAGTTTTGAGTGCATTGGAGACGTGGGAAAGGGTACACGCTTCCATTCCATTGCTTGTCAGCCCAAGCTGAGGAACCACTCAGGGCACTTGGGAAATTTCAAATAAAGCACTATGGGGAGCAAAGGTCAGAAGCTGTGGTGAGGATTCCAAACTGGAGAGCCAAACTTTGCTCTGTGTTCTCTTTGTCCCCAGTGTGAATTGCATTTTCTAAAAAAATATTTTCCTAAAAAATATTTCGACTTTATTATGTGTATGATTGCATTGCCTGCCTTGTGTAAGGGCCCTCATTTCTTGCAACGTCTGCAGAGGTCAAAAGAGAGAATCCCGTTCCCCTGGAACCGGAGTTATGGATAGTTGTTAGCCACCATGCGGGTGCTGGAAATCGAGTCCAGGTCCTCTGTCACAGAAGTCAGTGCTCTTAACCACTAAGCTATCTCTCCAGCCTATAAATTGCACTTTTTATTTGGGTGTTTTTTTGTTGTTCTTTTTTTTATTGATGCTTTGTGTATTTCATACATCATTTTCCAATTCAGTTCAGGCATATTTCCCCTTCCCTTCCCCCCATGAATTGCACTTTTGAAGAACTACTTGTGTATGTCAAGTCAAAAGGAGTCAAGCAGTCATCCAAGTCATCAAATACTAGCAATATAATAATATAATTGTATATGATTTCCATTTCCTTTCTAATAAAGAGAACCACTGTTTATGTGCCAGAGATTGGCTTAGTCATTAGGTACATCATCAGCATCTCTCAATTGTATCACCATTTTGTAAGGAGTTTGACAAGTTCGTATGCTCAAGTGATCTTTCATGACGCCTCTCCACCAAAAAAGAGACACTTTGATGAAGCATTTCACATTGGGAGTCCATTTGTTGGCAAAGATAAAATGTGTAGTAAAAGATACCTTTAACAACATTGATGCCTCTAGATTAATCAAAACACCTGCCAATGTGATGTTCAAGTCAGGTGTGTTCAACAGCCAGTCTGAGTTCCTGCTGGTGCTTTGCTCACCTGTCTGTCTGTGAAGACAGAACTCCTGTTCTGTTGGCACCATATCCAGGTGGGAGAGTAACCAATGATGTTACTCCTAAGCTGTATGCGCCACCTTTCACTTGTTGCACTGAATCTTGATGAGTTTTTAATTTCCCTTAAGTCATCTCAGAAGAAAGCTCTGTAAGTCTTAGCCTCTTCCCTTGTGTTTGTTCAATAAAATTCTTCAAACACCCAATTTCCTCCAGAAACATTTATTGAAGTCAGGGAATGGTGGATCATGCCTGGAAACTCTGAATTAAGGATGCTGAGACAGGAGGATTCCTCTAAGTTTGAGGCTAGCTTGGACTAAATGGTGAGCTCCATGCCAGCCTGAGCTACATGCAGCATGACAAACTAAAACAGCTAAAAAGCAAAAGCAAAGACATATTTGATGAATTTAATTCATCTTGACTTCCAGATGCTTCCAGACCTTCCTAAGATGTTAAACCACCTGTTGCAACAGCCACAGAAAGTTTTCAGGTTGATTTTGCCCTTGTTTGAGCTTTTACAACCATTAGCTGCAAAACTGAGTTATTTCAGTGTGCTTGTTAAATGAAATGTACCAATATGATTTCCAGTGCTATTTATGTTTGTTGGGAAGTATTGCAGTTTGAAATGCCAAAGCATCCTTCTTAGTCAAGAGCAAAGTTATGGACTACATGTACAGTAGGGATGGATCACTGTTCAAGGATCACTTAATGGTTTGTTGTGGTGACCTGGTAAATGGAGAAAACATGAACCATTTTTCCTTCTCCATGGTTTATGGAATAAACCAGATCATAGCGCTTATACTCTGGGCAATCATTCAAGGCTTCATTTTTAATTTGATAGGATAGATTTTAATTGTGACAGTTTTATTCCTTCATATGTGCTGTGTTTACATTTTTTCTCTGAAGCAAGAGAGTACAACATTCTTGTGATTTTTGGAATAATATTTTGCTCTGAAAGAACATATTAAAGTCTAAAGAGTTGAATCTCCAGATAAACACAGCCATAAATGGTACCCCCAGAAAATCATCTAAAATTATCAAATCGTTAACTAAAATCCAGTTGAGATTTTGATGGAAAATAGTGAATTTAGTGAAGAATTAATATGAGCTGTTTTCATTTTTTCATCAATACATATAAGGTTGTTTGACAATGAAAGACATTTCCTTTCATACAACTCTCCTTCCTTCCTTCCTTCCTTCCTTCCTTCCTTCCTTTCTTTCTTTCTTTCTTTCTTTCTTTCTTTCTTTCTTTCTTTCTTTCTTTCTTTCTTTCTTTCATCTTTTTGAGACAGGGTCTCCTTATAGCCCCAGCTGGCCTGGAACTCACTCTGTAGACCAGGCTGGCCTTGAACTCACAGAGATCCACCTGCCTCTGCCTCCCAAGTGCTAGGATTAAAGGCATGCACCACCACGCCCTGCTACAACTCTTTTTCAATACAAAAGAAAACATTCTCTCAGAGCCTTGGTGCTTTGTAGATCTTGGTCAGAACTGGCATATATGACGTTGCCTAGCTATAAGAAATAGTAGCTAGCAGGACAAGTTTAAGAGATTGTCTTAGTACTAAGTCCTCAAGTGAGACCACTTGCTTTCAGAGGATGTGGCTGCAGGAAGTCTTGAGGAAAAAAGAAAGAGCAGAAGAGGGAGTAACCAAGAACCTTCCTCAAGATCATGGCAGATTTGGGGCTCAGAGGTCACAAGCTGTAACTCTAAAAGTTCAGAGAAAGACATCAGAGAAAAGCTTCTTCTCTGTGAACCAATGGAGACAGAAAGAGACAGAGAGGTGACTGTGATTACTAGTCAAGAAAGAAACACAAAGTAGGCACTTCGGAGATACCACTGTCAGCCAAGTGCTTCCAGTGCAGGCCTGAGGGTCTGTGATCAGTACTTAAGATAAACATTGAAAATTTCAAAGTCAAGTACAAGTTCTCACTTGTAATTCCAGAGCTGGAGAGGCAAGGATAATCAAGTCCCTGGGGCTTGCCAGCCTAGTCTGCTTGGTGATCTCCAGTCCAATGAAAGACCGTGTCTCAAAGAAAAAGTGGACAGTTCCTAAAGAAAGACTTCCAAGGTTGTACTTTGGCCTCTACATACACACACAAACACACACACACACACACACACACACACACACACACATATTTCTGAGCACACATACGAAATTAAAAAAAAAGAAATGGCCAAGACAAACATCCTCCATGATATCTGCATATTAATAATATCTATATATATATATATCTATATATTATGTCTCCCTGTAGCCCCAGCTGTCCTGAAACTCACTCTGTAGAAGACCAGGCTGGCCTTGAACACACAAACATCCACCTGCCTCTGCCTCCCAAGTGCTAGGATTAAAGGTGTACGCCACCACGCCCAGTGCATTTATATTTTTTAAACTGGTAATTTCATCTATTTCTAATGAAATTTTTCACTACTAGTCTTCATTTCAACGAAGATATTTCCAAATTTGTTGACTTTTTCAATACTTATTCATTAAGGAAAATGGTACAGGTAGGGTAAGTGTGACACAGATTTGCAGATAGAAGTCCAGAATCCTAAATAAGGCAGTTGATGTGTCTGAGTTTATTTTAGAAGCAGCACAGCTAGAACTGGGTCTCGAGGGCTGTGGACTCAGTCAGATACTTTTTAGACTGCATGTCAAACCCTGGGAAGTTAGGCAGAAGGTGACAGTGAAGACACCAATAAACATGCATTTGCTAGTAACTGAAGTACATCGTAAAGACAAAACAAGCAGTATTCACTCTGGTACACCATTTGAAGAGTGGGAATTCTGGGTATCACTGACTTCTTTGAAGCTTCTCTTTCCTGTTAGTTTATCTGTTCATCTAACTCTTCAGTGCCAGAATCAATAGCAAATGAACATTCGTGCAATTGAACTGAGCCTGTAGTTTAAAGTTTTATTGAATGATAGCAGATGAAATGCACAATTATAGAAAAAGAAGAGTCATGGGGAAAGAGCACTAAATGCTATTATGTAAACATTAAAAAATCAATTCCAGGAATAATTTCTCCTTCCCTACCTCTTTTTCCCACTAGATCTATTTTTTCTGAACCACTTTCTAAGAGAGAGAGAGAGAGAGAGAGAGAGAGAGAGAGAGAGAGAGAGACAAAGGGAGAGAGAGATGTAGTTTTGTCATACACATTTTGGAAGATTCTTTAAATCATTTTCCTACAAAGATGAAATTAAATCAAATAATTTAGTTGATGAATTTATGTGCTATAGTCAGTTCTGCATAATACATAGAAAAGTATTATCAACTCTTCCTTTAATATGTAGAACTACATTTTAAACTCTATTATTGTATGTATCTGTAAATAGTGTCTCCAAGCCAAAAATGGTATCATGAGACTTTTAAAAATAAATTATGTATAGATTTATAACCCTAAGTCATTTTGTTTGCATTCATTACCCAGAAAAAAAATCACATGTGCTATATAAAATAACCCTCAATAACTATAATTTCTTTTTAGTCAAGCCTAATGAATGAGGAAAATCTAAAAAGTATAGGATATTTCAAGAAAATGTACAGAAAGTTATCTTTTAAATAGTGATACTTCTTGTAGCCTATTGCAATAGTTCGTCATTCTAATAATCTACATTGATAATTTATCATTAGACATACCATATATTCTGAAAGACTTAGCATTTTGGTGCTAGTATCACACCAAAGGATGCACAGTTTTGCTTCTTTTTTAGTGGGAACAGATTGGTGCTTGGAGGCAAAATTTTTACTACATGTCTAAGCATAACAAATTTTAAATTCAATTAACTATAAGAATATAGTTATTTCCTAATTTGTGCTTGGTGTTTCATATGAAAATTGGTTCAGGATATACATTTTTGTCCTACATTAATTTTGTTTTGTTCATTTATTTTTTCAGTGCTGGGGCTCCAACTCAGGGCCTTCCACATGTAAGGCAAAAACTCTTCCACTGAACTACCTCCACCTTTTTGTTCTTTGACACACTGACAGGGCCTCACTATGTAGCTAATATTAGCCTCATACTCATGCCTTCTGCCTTAGTTTCTTAAGAACTAGGATTACAGATGTGTGCCACAATGCCCAGATGCTGTTCATTAAAAAATATTTTCCCTCTTGGGGGCAGCAAGGTGGCTCAGTGTATATAGGTGCTTGCTGTACAAATCTGATAACCTGAGTTTGATCCCTAGACCCACACAGTAGACAGAGACAACCAACTCTAACAGATAGTCCTCTGACCTCAATATGTGTGACATGGCCTGCAACACACACATACACACACACACACACACACACACACACACACACACAAACCCACTAATTTAAAAATTAAAATATATTAACTTCTTTGTGATTTCACCCTTTACATATTACTTTAAAAAAAACAGACAAAATTGCATATGTTTATTAGATCATGGTGTTTGAAACATGCAATAAAAGATCAGTTGTGAATTGCTCAATTTATCCAATATAGTATTAGAAGGCAATCTACCCTTTTTCCTTGCCTCTTTTTAAGTTTTAATTCTCCAATCATTGTATTTATCATAGAGATTTTTTTTGGTCTTTTCAAGACAGGGTAGCCCCAGCTGTCCTGGAAATCACTCTGTAGACCAGGCTGGCCTTGAACTCACAAACATCCACATGCCTCTGCCTACCAAGTGCTAGGATTAAAGGTGTGCATCCCCACACCCAGCCCTATCATAGAGATTTAAATACCACTTATATGTATCTCTCATATTTCCATGTCCAGCCAGATCCTACTCCACGAACACTAAGTCCTTATTTCCTTTCCAGCTACCTAGCTTTATTAGATACCTCCATTTTTATTAGACGTCTCATGACCTTTGAACATTACTGTGTGGAAGGTACACTTTTTTTTTTTTTTTTTGGTCTTTTCGAGACAGGGTCTCCCTATAGCCCCAGCTGTCCTGGAATTCACTCTGTAGACCAGGCTGGCCTTGAACTCACAAAGATCTGCCTGCCTCTGCCTCCCAAGTGCTAGGATTAAAGGCTTGTGCCACCACGCCTGTCTGGAAGTTAAACTCCTGAACTTCCCTGTAGCCTTCTCCTCCTGCAGCATCTCCAAGTCATTCCAAAACATCTCTTTCCTCATAGTTGCTCAAGCCACAAAACTTGAAGCCATCATTTGTCCCTCTCATTCTCTTTACCATCGATCCTGGACTGGGACCTGTCAAGGATGGCTGCCTTCTCCCTGCTTCACCCCAACTTTCCCTGCAATCTACTTTTCACTGAGAAGCCAAAGTGATAACAATTTTTTGTTACTCACCAGCTCAGAATCTCCAGTGTTTCCCCACTGGCTTTAAATGAGAGGCAGAAGTCTGACTCATGACCCACAGGACTCCACAACATCTGGCCCTGACTACCTGCTTTCTTCCACCCACCTCTTCCTCAGTCCCTTACAGCTTCACTGGCCTCTCACCGTTCCTGACTCAAGACCTTTAGCATTTTCTTCCTTCTGCCTGGTATGATTTTTTCCAACTTTGCTTCTTTTCTAAAACGTCATGTTCCTAAGACCTGATCATCCTATTTAAAATTGCACCTCCTCCAGCATTTCACGTTTCCCTTCTCTGCTGCTTTTCTCTACAAGACTCTACTAGGCTTTCCTTGTATATGTGTTTAATGCTCAACTTCATATATATATAATCTTGTTAGCTCCACGACAACAAGCTTTCTTTTGGTTTGCTTTGTAACTGAATCCTTACCCTCCTCTCCAGGCACCCTGTAAACACTGATTATAAACATATATCCATGTAAGGATAAATGAAAAGACTAGAGGCAGGAGGAGGCCAGGGAGAGGACATAATGGTACTGAAGTAGAGGATTCTGGGAAGAAGACAGGAATTACATCTTAAGGAGAGCAAGCAAGGGCAGGGCTTCCTCTGTGGGGATGGAGAGTTTAGAATGAGCGTTTTGCAACTAGGTGGAGAACATGGATGCATTCTTTAAGGAAACAGTGCACAAGTTAGTAAGCTAGCACATGCAGGGTTTATTCAGTATGTATGTTTCTTTTCTTCTGGAGACACGAACTAGTTTAAGGAATTGGAGCATTCACATGGCTGAGTAGTTGAAAGTCAAATGTGCCTTCAGGGATAGCTTCAGGACTCAAATGCTATCAAGATTCTCTCTCTCTCTCTCTCTCTCTCTCTCTCTCTCTCTCTCTCTCTCTCCCCATGCCTCTTCTCTTTCAGAAGCCTTGGAGAAAGTTTTATGGCTTTATGATGATCCCTCTAGTGGAGCCACACAGCCATTTCTCGGGCTGCTGTGATGCTCTGGAAATGAAAATGGTCAAATTACATTAGAGTCCATACTTTACTCTTGAACCAAGATTTGCAGAGTAACTGGTTTTTGAGAGGGGAATTGGGGTAAAACTTATTAAAAAGGATAATGGAAGGTGCTAATGGCTAACAGATGAGCATTACAAAGGGGTAACTATGACTTGAACTTTGGACACTACAATTGCAATGGAAGGGGAGGGAAGAATGAAGAAACGGAAAGGAAGTCAGGTTAAATCCACCACCCGCACAGCCTCACCTTGCTCTGACCTAGAAAGGACAGGACACAGAGAACCTAGGATTCATCTCGGAATTTTGAGGTATAGGGCTAAGATTTGGCAATATCATCCATGAAGATTCAGGATGAGGTAGGTGGGAGGAACAGATTCCTGAGAGAAGGAAAGCATCTCCTTGCTTTCTCATCCCTGTTTTTGTTAATAATATTGTTTCCAGCTTCTCAGAGCTCAAGAACAATTGAGTTCTTCAAGAGGCAGAAGGCAAACTCTTGCACCAACCACTTATTCTCGAAGATTCATTGCTGTGGTTTTGAAAACTCCTCTCTAAGCCTACGTGTGAGAAAATTTTTCTCCCTGTAGTCAGAGTTGCTTCTGCTTGAGCTAGCAGTGTCTATGGAGTAGAAAGCTGTCATTAAGAGCTAGGTTCAATCTTCTATCCAAGAACATTACCACATGAGTGACTTAGGACGATCTTCTAATGCACTGTGGAATAGGCTAAGAGAAACATGGTGCTCATTTAGAGTGTTCTAATGGATGCTAGTGGGATTTTGAGGTGAGGAACATTTAATTGATGGACTAGGAGACAAGAAAGGAGGAAAGGGGGCACTGCATCATCATGCCATGTGCAAGACGGATGCCAGCTTTGTTTATGTTTAGAGTGTTTATCATTGCCTAGGCACTATTGCAAATTCTCAATACAAAATAACTCATTTAATCACCATAAGAACTCTTTGTGGTATTGTTGTTAGTCCCATTTTACAGATGAGGAGACTGAAATTTTAACAGGTCCTTAATCAGTGTATCTTGTTAAAGAGCCCATGTCTAGTATGTGGTGGACTTAGAATTTAGGGAGTCTGGCTAAAGGACCTGATCTCTTAGTAAACTGACCATATATTCCAGAACTTCTGAAGAAAATCATAATATACAGCCAATGTGTCACTGTAATTCAAAATATGAACTGTCTATATAAAGCCTTCTTGTTTACATAGTAAATTATGGACACCATTCCTCTTAACTATGATGGCTTGATTCCTCAAAACCAAGAAAATCTAGTCTGAGCAATAAAGGCATCCACATTGATGAGACAGCATTTCCAGGTGTATAATGGGGTGACATTGTGAATAGAGTGTACCTATCTCATAATCTACTTTGTTGAGAGAATTAAACCTGTTGCATGGGTTGATGTATGTTCATCTTCAATTAGTGAATTGCTTTGCTTTCTTATGAATTAGAAGGCTCAGTGTAGGCTACAATAGAGTTGCTGAGGCCATTCTTGGCATGTTTAGTAGATGATTTCATCTATGCCTCAACATTTGCCTCCTCCAGGTTCCTCCAGATCTCCAAAATGAAGTGCTGATCAGCCTGTTAGAGACGGATCCAGATGTCGTGGACTACCTGCTCAGAAGGAAGACTTCCCAGTCATCGTGAGTATGCCAGGATTCCAGCTTCTATAGCCACCTCGGGGGCTTCGATTTCTAGTTCCTTGTCTAAAGAACTAGAAGCTTTGGCATATTTCCATTCAGAGTGATAAAAATGGAATTTGGGTCACTTTCTGATGACTTTGTTCAGGTCACCTAACCAGAAAATGTTGTCTAATTTACCAAATTAGAAGCCATTTTACCAGATTTTTCTTTTTTGTTTTGAACTTTCTCTAGCAACTTCAAAATCTTTTGACTGTGTTTATGGGGGGGAAATACGCTAAACCACTGACAAGAAGCTCTAGGGACTATGGTATACATCAGTGATTCTAGAAAGCATGTTCAACCTGTAGCCTACAGGCCACCAGCACCTCATAATAGCTTAGAATGCAGCCTAACACAACTTAAACTTACTGAAAAACTCACGAGGTTTTCTTTTCATAATAGAATTGTGCTGTTATTGATCATGAATGTTGTAGGTGACAACTGCCTGTTATAATGTTCAAGGGGGCTTCATGCCTGTTAGTCTTTATAACTGCTTAATGCATCATGGCTTATGTTGGGAGGTGTTTGTTATGCAACTTACCAGTGGAAGCCATCCATTTCCAACTATATGACCAGTCTTTGCTAAGGCCTATGTTCCCATTTGAAATGAGAAGTGTAAGGCTCACGTTCTCTTGAAGAGAAAGAACTGGTCTCCACGTTTGCAATGAAGAAAATGCAAGCCATCTTTTAAGATAGGTTTTGCACAATTTTGGCTATAAAAGATCAAAGAAATCTTGTATTAGTCAGACTTTACTTTTTATCCCAACAGTTGCTACAGAAGAGATTGTATAGATGTGCTTAGCCTTAGAAGAATATCCAGGTAAAGGGAAAATATTGTTTCATTAACTAGAAGCATTATCATCACCAAAGTATCCAACCTTACACTTGGAACAGGAAAAGTTGACACTGATCTCTTTCAAAATTATCTGAAGTACACAAAACATCAATAAAAGTTTTCTATTAAAAAAACCCAAAATTATCAAATCTGTTATATTTCTAATCGACAAATCTAAGACATCGTAGCCCCATTTCCTTATCTTTGAAGTTGAGATTAATCGATTCAGTGGCATGCCCTAAGCTAATTAGAAGTGGGGTTTTTTTTGTTTCTTTTTCAGCAACACATAAGCAATGGTATATACATAAACATTGACACATGGGATTTCTGTGTACTAATGTCAAGTTTGACTACCTTTCATTTCAAATTATTTCAAGTGAAAATAAAATTATATTATTTGGGGAAATTTAATGAAAAGTAATTCCACATTATTTAATTCCTTTCTTCTCAGGCCATTACATTAACAGCCCTGCTAAATTCAGCTTCCTTCCAATTCCAGCTTATAGGAAGCATTCTTTTTATGCCGAACAGGGACCATGTGGCCCTGTTAAGGGGGATGTAGACACAGTGGCAGCTTTTCAGACACTGTGGGGAGCTGACCCCTTGGCACAGAGGCCAGCTGGCTACTTCCTGTAGCCCAGCCTAAGTGGTAATTCCAACTTAGGCTCTTAGCCTGGACCCACAAGACACGTGTTCCACTCTTGGCCGTGGCTTCTCACCTGCCCAGAGCCTGGACAGGAATCTCAGGGATGGCTGATCACCTCCCTTCAGCCAATACCCACTCACAACAGCAGCTACCCAGATTGTTGATCCGAAAAGGAATTTCTTTCCAACCCTCTGGCCACCCAAACAAAATACAGGCCTACCTTAGCCTGTATGCATGCAATAATTAATAAAAATAAAAGCATAGCTGAGTGTGGTGGCACACGCCTTTAATCCTAGCACTTGGAACTCAGAGGCAGGCGGATCTTTGTGAGTTCAAGGCCAGCCTGGTCTACAGAGCGAATTCCACGACAGCTGGGGCTACAGGGAGACCCTGTCTCGAAAAAGACCAAAAATAAAATAAAATAAAATAAAATAAAATAAAATAAAATAAAATAAAAAATAAATAAGTAAAAATAATGGCCAGAAATTCCGTGATGTTACTATGAAATTCATATTTACTCCTTGCCACAGCTTGCTTTTATAAACCAAATAACGTCAGTTCCCAGGACCAATCATGTCTTCCAATTCCGCGCCACTGCACACCCCACCCAGCATCACCCACCTAGGCCATGCTGCTTGCTCCTCCCTGGGGCAAGGCCAGACCCTCAGCCACACGGTGCTAGTTGGAAAGCCAGCCGGCAATTCAAGCTGGATTTTCCACACCAGCTGAGCTGGGAAGATCTTGTAATCAGATCACCCTTTTAATTGTGCTTTAAAAAAAATCTGTGTCCTTGCCAATCAGTATCAAGCCAAATTCTGGTTCAAGTAAGATATTCTGGTTAGATTCAAGCCCCAAGAACTACAAGACATGAGAGGATGCAACTCAGTCTGGAAATTCAGAGAGCTAAGCCCAGGGCTCTTCCAAGACAGCAAACATGCCGTC
The DNA here is from genome assembly GCA_009823505.1 of Rhizomys pruinosus. Lineage (NCBI taxonomy): Eukaryota > Metazoa > Chordata > Mammalia > Rodentia > Spalacidae > Rhizomys > Rhizomys pruinosus. Next base: position 1,121,911 of record VZQC01000343.1, read on the forward strand.
TGTCTGGAGGTAGAATTAGGAGAGGAGGCAGAATACATTAAATATATTAAAATTACAAATGGACTGGTGTTGGATGGTCTTGTTTATATAGTGAACTGGACTCACACTTAATTTTTCCCCAGACTATCAACAAAGTGTAAGCTTTAACTAACAAATAGCATTTCTCCATATGAAATTGTATACCATCAGAATTTTAACCAACCTACTGTTTCTCATGGGTGTGCAAACAAAGATGGTGACATTTCTATCTGTAAATCTCTCATTAAGCTGTATTTATAGCATTTCAGTCCCATATGGTAGGAAATCCAGAAAATACACACCTTCAAAAGCTGCACTTTTATTTGCTGCCTAGCCATTTTTTTTCCTTTTGTGCACTGTTACTAGGTATCTATGGTTTTCTGTTAAAAGAACCATCCATGGGAATTCTATGTGATTTTCAAGCATGCATTTGGCCCTTGGGAATGAAGAAGTGCACATATGAAACCCACATCAAGTTGTGTAATTGTTTTTTACTTAAAAATTTTTTTTATTATTTTATGTGTGTGAGTGTACTGTCTGCATGCAGGTCTGTGCACCTGTGTTGTGCAATGCCTCGAGGTCAGAAGAGGGTGTCGGATTCCCCTGGAACTGAAGATACAGATGGTTCTTAGCCACCATGTGGGTGCTGGGAATCGAACCCAGGTCCTCTACAAGAACAGTTGGGGCTCTTAACCATGAGCCATCTCTCCAGCCTCTGTTTTGGACGTTTTTATTCTCCTAGAGTGATTCTTTAGGAAAGAAAAAAAGGGAGAGATTTGGTTCACTTGTTTTCTACTAGGTATACGCCAGCAGTCTAGAATGCTTATAATGAAGTCATGAACTAAAACTGTAGACATTAATGAAAAGAATTGTTTTAATGGCCTACTCAAGCTGGAGTCCTACTGCTCGAGCTGTAGGTGGTCACTTTGTGCCTCAGACCTAAGCTTCTCAAACGCTGCATATGAAGTATCAGCAGATCTTCACAGGGTGCTTCTTTTGAGTCAGTTGGATTAAAGAGGTGTGCTGAGATTCTTCATTTCCAACAAGCTCCAGGGTACTGTTATTACTGCTTCATAACCCATATTTGGAGCAGAGAAAGCTTAGAATATCAAGATCTTTCCTTCCCTATAAGTGCATTCAGAATTGTCGGGGAGGTATGTTATTTAATATGCCACTAAGAGCAAGACGACTGATTGTAGAACAGTGGTCTCAGACTCACCTGTACATTACAAACACATGGGGATCCTAAAGAACCGTGGGGCTTCCCTCTCACTAAGATCTTGTTTGTACATTCTGGGTTGCAGTCTGGACAGTGGGGATTTTAAAGGCTCTCCACATGATTCTAATAAGCAACCAAGTCTTCAAATGACTGACTCAGATCCTCCACCACATTGGGTACTCCATACTTACAATCCCATAGGGACTTGGGTGGAGTGAGTTTTGACCTTCAAAATGTGTCCTCGTGTTGATAAAGAACAGAACAAATGTTCTGGCCCAGAAGTTCACTTGGAGTTTGAAGGACAGAGAGAAGTATGACTTAAAAGTTTCAGAATGGCTTCTGAAGAAAGGAATGAGTTGTGGTGCACGTGAAAGACGTGAGAGGATGCAACTCAGTCTGGAAATTCAGAGAGCTAAGCCCAGGGCTTTTCCAAGACAGCAAACACGCCATCTGTCTGGAGGTGAAATTAGGAGATGAGGCAGAATACATTAAATAGCAGGCTGGGGTGGGACTTAAGTCAGAAAGTAGCGATGAAGGGCTACAGTGACAAAAGATCACTGTAATCCTAGATTGCAGTGGTGGTTAAAGTATTCCAAAGTGACAGATGGTGCTGGCTGCAGTGACACATCAATTTCCACAAATCACATATGCTTGTGTAATTTACAACATTGATTACAAGATTCACATTGAGAGTGTGATTTTCTGTGTCCAAATTCAACCCTATTAGTATTAGCTGTGTGCTCTGGAGTATGTTAATTAATGACTCTCTGTGACTCAGTTTCCTCAACCCAACCGTAAACAGGAGGTTTTAAAAACAGTAGCAACTGTCAGAGCTGTGGTCTTACAGTAGTATACAGTTAATCATGAATGGATACGAAATGTTAATGCCGGGTGTGGTGGTGCACGCCTTTAGTCCTAGCACTTGGGAGGCAGAGGTAGGCAGATCTTTGTGAGCTCAAGGCCAGCCTGGTCTACAGAGTGAATTCCAGGACAACTGGAGTTTCAGGGAGACCCTGTCTCTAAAAGACAAAAAAAAAAATGTTACCAACCACTATTGGGTTACTCTGGAGTTCACCCTCTGGTTCATTTACAAGTGTTTACAGACTTGTGTGTCAGGTATCTTGACTTTCTCCCTCGATGTCTATGAGATAACATGATCAGGCATTGCAGTCCATGAGAAGGCAGTGCTATCAGTTCTAAAAGCAAAGCTCTTTATTTACTACAGACCTTTGATTTTCTTTTCCCCAGAAGCTTCTTTCTGTTCCTTGCTTCTAGTTCACATACCTAAGTAAAGCTTCCGATTCTCATGAGGCCAAGTGAAAATAGCACAAGATTTCATTCAGAGGGAAAAAGAAACTTTTTAAAAGAGTGTAAAACCAAGAACAGGAAAACATTTATTATTACTTCTGTTTTGAAAGAGCAAATATTTCATGATATTTGAGAACTTCATGTTTTGTTTTGATTTAGATTTTTCCCTTCTGTATGCAACATCAGAATTGGGAGAGTGAAAAGATAATTGATCAACTTTCCTGATCAACTTTCAACCAAAGGTTGAAACCAGAAATCTAAGTAGACGAACACACATTGAATGTGGCCCTTTGAAGCAGAACCAAGGTATAATTTTGGGGTCAAGACTAGGATGAGGAAGAAGATGCAGCTCTCTAGACACAAAATGTAAGCGGATGACAAAAAGTCATGAACACTAACAATATTGTAATATAATGTTTTACGAAATCAAATTTGATCCCCCCCAAGCAATGAGGAACACAAACACAACATGTTCACAAGACTGGCTTTAGATGGCGGCCACCCTTCAATCATGTTTTCCTATGGCCTTTGCTTTTCTCAACTTAACTGAGACAATTACTGGGTTTGACAGGTTCTGTTGACCAAGAGACAATCTAAACTTATTTTTCATTAAGTTAATCTGAAATGAGATGGTAAATTTGTTTGGCTAGAAATATTCCATCGAAGCTTAAAATAGTGTTAGATGTTCTAACATGTTTCTATTTTCGGTAATGTTTTTACTGCTTTAATGTTCTACAGAGAGAAAATAGTCTTAAACCAAAAATGGTTTCTATCAGAATGTATACTTTAAATTTTTTTCTGAGGTACTTCAGACCCCTGGAATCTGCATAAAGGATGTTTGATAGAACTTAGCATAAACCAATATGAAAGCAATCAATAAATCTGTATCTCACAAGAGACAGCTCAATGGAGCTCAGCATTACCTATGGCATAGTAACTAGTTCTAATAATAGTTCTTTTAATTTTCAAATGTGGGATTCAAACAAAACCTAAGAAGTCAGATGTGGTGGCACACACCTGTAATCCCAGCACTTTGGAGGCGGGGATGGTGTGATCAGCAGTTTCAACGTCAGTTCTGGTGGTATAGGGAGTTAGAAGCACCAGGTGTTAAACAAACAAACAAACAAAAAAACAAAAAAAACGAACAAACAAACAAATGCACCAGTAAGGAAATTTTGCTTTTATTCTTTCAAACCTCATAGGTACCTCAGACATATATTATTAATTGAGCAAAACTACATGGAACATCTTCCTACTTTAGTGTGGAAGCGAGAACAAAGCCAACCAAATGTAACTGCATTTGGGGATAAAGTAGTTGTGAATGAAATGAACCATGCATGGTGATCACATGGCTAGCAAAATTGATCATCTTGTTAGTGACCTTCACACACTTTTTACTGAAATTCTCCAAAACAGTAGTGGTAAAACTGGTGACCCATAAATCAAGTCCAGGGATGAAGACCTATATTTCTTTCAAAAGATAACATTTACGAACTGTAAGATCTTTTTTATTTTTAGTGGGTGTTCATCCATGTGAGAAATATCCCTTCTGAACTATGGAGGAGTATTACATTTTCTTGTGATTGTCTGGTATTTTGTTTATCTTATCAAATAAATACCATGTAGACAGTTCATTTTAATCTATCAAGGTACTTCATTAAGGATGTCTTCTACCAATCCCGGGAATGTTACAAGATAGACTGTAAATTCTGTCATCCTCATGCTACCATTTGGCAAATCAGAAGAGTCACAGATCTAACTGTGCCAATGGAATGATCTCAAGGAATTACTATTGACTCGGAATATCTGGCAACTTCAAATTTCCTTTAGTTCTTGTACCCTGGAAATCATGAACCATTAAGGCCCCCAAATCACTCATACCCCAGTTAATAAAGCCCTTTCAGCCCAATTTTTGGGGAAAACTTTAGATGCAATATGGAATTCCATAATGAAAATTCTACGTTTTGGGTGGTTTTCTGAAACAGGGTCTCCCTGTAGCCACAGCTGGCCTGGAACTGACTATATAGATCAGGCTGGCCTCCATCTCACAAGACATCCATCTGCCTCTGCCTCTCATGTGCCGGGATTAAAGGCATGGGCCACCACACCAGGCTCATAATGAGAATTCTGACACATAAATGTATGTATTGTACAGTAAGGCAATCCCAGATGGAGTGAGATTCATCACATCCTTCTGTCATTCTAACAGCTGTACTATGACTCATAGCTTCTTTATACTTTGGTACAATATTTGTTCAGAGATGTTTTATCAGACATATAGACATGAAAGGCATACAGACAGCATTATTTTATCTTCACCTGTCATAAACACACCATAAATAGTATTCCGTGGGAACTAATAACGTGACAAAAACCGAAAGGAGAAATGTCACCAGATGCCCTAGGTGCTGTCTTTATTATCCAGTGAGAACGTGAGATCCATATCAGCACCTATTTGGAGCGGGGGTGGTGTTTTTATCTGCTAGGATTCTACATAGGGGAAGCTTTGCAGCACTGAGCATGATTAATGTGGAAATCCCCATAGTTCCAAGGCTGCTTTAGCAATGGATTCTTTCCTAGTACAGTGAATAGTGTCTAAGATCCTTACACACTTTGCATTCCAGCAGAATGAAGTTTATCACTTGAAGGATTGAGCCAAGAATGAAGACAAAAGACATTTGAAATTTCTCTGAGTATCTCTCACTTAAGGTAGCTCAGCGATGGGCTAGACCAGCCACATAGGGTGGCTGAACTGGAGTTTTCCATTTATCCACAGACCGAGTTCTGTGTTTCCAGCTGCAGTGCAGGCCTGCCCATAGTAAGCTAAGGGTGAGAATGTAATTCCCTATTCATGTCCTTCCCATGTTTGTTTGGTTAGCTAGGGCTGGTCGTGCATGCTGGGTTTGGTCCTGGGGTCTATGGAACGAACAGGTTACCCTCCATATTTGGAGGCAAGTCTATATTGACTGGCAACCTACCTACTCAGCACTCCCAACCTCAATGCATGATACCTCGAATCTGAAGAGAGAAGTACTAGGCATATTCAGACCATGTCACCTGGCCACTTACCCAGCTAGCATTCTATTCAGATCCAAAACATAGAAAGCACACAACATGCTTTGGAGAGTGTTCTTCATCTAATGACACACTGCTTAAAGCAGGTCCTTTCTATAGATAAATACATGAAGCTGAACTGAAAACAGTATTCTGAGACATGAAGATCTGAGAGAAGACATTTAAGGATATTGCTTTCTTTCTTTCTTTTTTTTTTTCAGAGATATCCAAAGAAGAGTATGTTTATCTCAATCTGACTAAGAACTTTTGACATGGGTTCTTAGGCAAATTTGGCTACCACTCTCTCACGTCTGCTAAGAAAATCCAGTTGCAAAAAGTATTTTAAACATTTTAAATAACCATTAACTCCAAGTATAAAATATAGAATTTCCTATTCATTTGAAATGTAGGGTACTCTTTTGATAATAAATTTTAGGAGTCCAACCCATAGTGTCTAGACTGCTAAAAAGACAAGGCATTTTATCAACTACCTGTATTTGAAATTCATTTTTAGACTTAGATAAGAAACAAAGACAGGTGTTCACGGCAGCATAGTACAAGGGCTATCAGATGATGAATTCTAAATCAATGTGTTCCCATACTGTATTCCCTTCCTTGACCAGGATATACCGATAAAGGAGGGCTGAGAAAGTACAGCATTATCTATTATTGGATGGCATGGGCTATGACCTTGGCTGTAACAACAGCTACCCAGAACTTTGTCTACAGTGAGACAGTTCATCTCTGCCTTAATTTCCAGGGTTTACCTCCATCTACCACTTCTAACTTCTTCCTTATAGCCCCACAACCAGACTTCATTTCCCCATCTGAGTCCGGCACACTGATGCCAGACAAGGTTCGGGTGCTGGATAGGATGGGCACACTAAGTTGCTTCACACAGACGGTGCCCAGGCAGCCCAAGATCAAAGCCCTATATTCCTTCCAGTCCAGCAAACACTACAGCTTGAGCTATCATCTAGGGTTTCTCACTTGATTGGACTCTTAGCGGATCCCGAGCCCACTGTTCCATGTATGGATAGAAAAGGGAAGGAAGTTTTGGCTATAAGAGATCCTTCAACATCTTCATGCATCAGAATCATCTGCCCGGCATCACTAAGCACAGTCTGTGGGCTCTATCCTGGGACTTACATTTCAATAGGCAAAGTTGGCTTCTTGGGAAACAACCTGGCACCCAGAAGGGGACTATGTTTGTTGTAACAACCTCCTGTTACCATCTGGAAATTTTTCCATTTTATTTAGCATGGCGCTCCATGTGTTCCATTTGCACTGGGCTCAGCAGGTGAAGCGTACTCTTCTTTTGGAAGTTGCACAAATTCACAAATGACGTGGTTGCAGCATCCTTGGGGGCAGATTTTGAAATGTCACAACTAGGAATTGAAATTTTGCAAAGTCAACCTGAAGAACAGAGGGTAGGGGTAATGATTCATTAGAAACTCATCCTCTCCTGTGTTTGGTGAGATTCAGTAAGAGCTATAAAAATGATGGGAAAGGCACGATTGCAACATGAGTTCATGTTTGGAATTATTCTTGATTGTCCATGTTTCCTTTTCCCCAAACTGTTAAATGCAAAAGGCATTTAAAATCCTATTGCTTTTTCTGCATTCCCCTAATGATCAATCTAGGTGTAATTTCCCTGTCTATACATCAGCACAAAAGTCATTTTCTGAAGCATCTTGAAAAAAAATGTATAGAGAGTGGAACAGTATCTTAGTAAGTAATCTGCGAGGTAGAATCAAAGAAAAGATGGGCAAGAGTGAAAATCGAAAATGAATGTGTGGTGCCATATACCAACTCAAATAGAGTTGTACTTCCTCTGATTCTTTTAGCTGACAAAGCAGACAAATCCATTATTTATTATATATCTCGTGGTTCCATGGGGTAACAATAACCTACTTCCTCTATAGAAACCCCCCCCCCCCGATGCCTCCAATATAAAGACATGAGAGAAATTTCTTCCATGGGCCATCTCTTTTTTTGCACATAACTTCTGATTGAATGTACGCTTAGGATACTCCCCTGAATGGCTTCTCTTTGATACGTTCAGCAAGAAGATATGCAAGACAGGAACCCAAAGTATTGTGGTGTCTGTGAGCTAAGATGGGATCATTGGAAAACTCTCCTCTAGTAAGACAAGGCAAGGTCAAAATGAAATGGTTTCACTCTGGCTCATGAATTCGATTGAACTGTCCTTACAAAACCCCATAAATTAAGGCTTGGATCTTCTTCACCATTATTGATGAAAACACACCGTGACATATTCTGATGCAGTAGATCTAAGACATTTCCATTAATGATTGAAACAAAACAAAACGATCAACTGAGTCAGGGGGAAAAATGAAATTAGCCCAATAATCTGATTAGGAGCCCTAGCCAAAGCATAGACTACTATTTCTTAGTCAAGCTCCCTGTAAGTTCAATGATTTGATACATCTCATTTTCATAATATGCCCTTCTCAACCAGAACCATGGCCCATGACAATAGAAAAATATCCAATTTGTGTGATTTTGTGTTCTTTAATTACAATTAGGGAGGGTTTTGTTTTTGTTCTCTCTCTCTCTCTCTCTCTCTCTCTCTCTCTCTCTCTCTCTCCTTTAATTAGTTAAGGTGGTTAAACAGTTTCTTCCTCATTTGCAGCTGAAATAGTTAAGTTCTTCTGGTTTTTTCCTTCCGACTCCCTGGAAGCCTACAGGTCTGGAAACTCATCCTCACAGCTCTCCTCTGGCTACCGCCCATAAGATTGTGTGATACCAGTTCAAAGAGGAGGCAAGGAAAGGTCTTATTTATTCCATGTGGGTAGGAAATGTCCCAGGCAAAACTGCCGCAGCCCTGGCTGCCTCGGTGACAGGCATGGCATATCACAAATGCCAGGATGTTTTCCCCCTGGGTACTAACCCTAGCTGGAAACCTGAGATAAAGTTACGGTGCCTGTGCATCCGCTTCCTCCGTTTTGCATGCCAAAAGCCATTTGGCTAGGAAAGGATTGCTCCGCGTGTTTACCTTCTTCCTAGACCACAAAGGATTTGTTTTGAAAACTTCAAGGAAAGGAAAGCAAAGACCAGTAAAGAGAAGCACGTGGGGTGGGGGAAGGGGAGGGGGAGGGCAGAGCACATTCATGAACTTTTAATCAACCTTTCATCATTTCCTTTTAAGATGTCAGGGCCACTGTTTTAAGGAAGGTAGAAAAGAAAGATTGTTCCAGGTAAGAGTCTACCTGGTCCTCATGTTCCTGTTCCACTGACATTTTCACTGTTATTTCTGTTGCTATGACAACTCCTATGTGCATATGTTAACGGTATGCTAAATAATGTCATATAGCACCCTGCAAAAACATAAGCGCCTGCCTTGCAGAATCATGTTCAGTGTATTTACATACAATGGGCTCTTAATAACGACCATTTATCTTTTCAGCAACTTGTTCATACATGAACGCATAATCTCTTCAGTAGCATCACTGTCATCACAGGAAGGACGAATGTATTTACACTAAGTGCTCTGAGGGCAAAGAAAAATATTTTGTAACTGAACTCGAAGTACAGTTACAATCATAGTTGCATCGGAATTCTTTTTAATTCAGGAGATTGAGGAAAGCAAAAGAGGAATCTATCCAATTCTCCTTACTTAATTGATAGCGACCCCCTCCCTCCATGCTTTAACTTTGAAATGGAGTCAATCATCAGTTCACAAGGCGCATTTGCCGGGGATACGCTGTGCTGAATACCAAGATCTGTCTCTATTTAAGTCCTATTCTGTTACTTCTATGAGATTTTACTGCTCTCTGCTGGCAGCACATTACCGAATACAGGCATCTGTTGCTTCCGGTGGACGTTTTGTTACATTTGTTAGGTTGTACTGCCCTCTGCTGGCTAGATTTGGCACCTGTAGTACATCTTCATTTCTTCAGTCCCTCCTTTCATGCCTGCTGTTTCCTATTACATCTGTTGTGTTTTACTACCATCTTGTGGTCATCATGTGGAAACTCATTTACATTGATGGGAGATGTGTTGGAACATTGCTCAACAAGTCTTTTTGTTTCAGCCCCTGTGTTCACCCATTTGCTACCTGCCATTGGCATTTGAATAAATGTCATATTGCTTGAATTTGGTCATGCTCACAAACCTGTACTTGTCTTGTGCCAGAAGCCCTGACATGCTGCAGTCGGAAGTTTCGTTTTCCATGGGAGGGAGGCATTCATCTACAGACTCCTACAAGGCCTCCGGTGGAGACATCTCCCCTTACGACAACAACTCCCCAGTGCTATCTGAGCGCTCCCCGCTGGCTATGCAAGAGGACAGGGCCCCGGGAGGCTCAGAGAAACTTTACAAAGTGCCGGAACAGTATATGCTGGTGGGCCACTTGCCGTCGCCAAAGTCAAAGTCAAGAGAAAGTTCTCCTGGACCAAGGCTTGGAAAAGGTAAGGAGAGCCTGACTGGTGACTGCCAAATTTAGCATCTCTCCTCTTGTTGCGTGAAACACCAGGTGTGGCATTTCGGACCATCCTTATTTGAGGTCTCAGCAGTTCAGTGGAGCATTTACTAAGTACCGGCTGAATGTCTACCATAGGAGCAAAGAATGGCAATTGTGTTAGAAGGGTCACTGCATCCTCTGAGTCTCAGGAGTAAGCATATCCCTAGAGACCCACTCATTTTTCCAGCTGATTATTTTTCCCTCCAACATCAATGGAAGTCTCCATGTCTTGCCTGTTGAATATGCAGTGCATATTTGCTAGTCTAAGTTATCACTATATGATATCTGTTATTATTATAAAGAAAAGACACTGAACCTACTACACAGTTGCCAGAACCAGGTGGTGTCAGCATCCAGTAACAAAAGCACTAGACCGGGGATCAGAAAATGATATTCCAGGATCTCAAATGAGTAATTAAGCTTCACAGAGGCCGATGGCCTCCTAACAGGAAGACAAAATATTGGTTATAGCGTACTGTGCAGTGGGTTTCATTAGTGAATCCACATGCAGTCCTGACTAGCATCAGCATAGAATAAACACTGGATGATACATAACTTTGTGTACACTTCTGGCTTCTTAGTCTGGGTGCTTCCTCTATCTCAGGATATCTAGAGATTCTCCTAGGGATGATGATGCAAGGTGCCTCACAGGCCCTGTCAAAGACTCAGTGAACCTCTGCTTTCAAGTCATAATTACATGATCCCAGCACAGGCTTGGAAAGAGAAAAAAAAATCAAGATAGATAAAATGTCTAATATAGATAGCATATGCCCATACTGAGGTAGGCAGTGTGAAGGAAAACACACACACACACACACACACACACAGAGGAATGAATCTGACGATGGCATTAGGGCAGTAATCCCTGAAGAAAGTTTAAAAACATAGTACTAGCCAGGCATGGTGGCCCATGTCTTTAATCCCAGCACTCAGGAGGCAGAGACAGGCAGATCTTTGTGAGCTCAAGGCCAGCCTGGTCTACATAGTGAGTTCCAGGACAGCTGGAGCTACAGGGAAACCCTGTCTCAAAAAGAACCAACAACAACAACACCAAAAAACCCCCCAAAAAACAAAAACATAGTACTATTATTCTCTATGCATTAAATCCTGTGGGCAGGCTATGGGGGGAGATAGGGGAGTGGTCTAAACATGATTAAGATATATATGATATGAAATACACAAAAACTCAATAAAATACATTAAAAAACTCTAGTACTACTGCTCCTGTATCTCTCTGTTCCCATAGTCAGAGCCTGTCCCCCCTTGTTATCATTTTCCTATTACTGTAATCACTCACATTTAAAACAACACGAAGATGTGCTTCCTTACAGTTTGGGAGTTCAGAAATCACATTGATGCAAAGGACTGCCTTTTTTCTGGAGGATCTAGGGAACTATCTGTTTCTTGCCTTTTTTTTATTTATTTTTTTAGCTTCCAGATGTTTCTGTAGCCCCAATCTTATGACTCTTTCTTCCATGTCTGAAACCACCAATCCAGCAGCATCTGGTCCTCCAATGGGGGAACCTTGTGACTGCAAAAGACCCACCCAGGTCCTAAGGGAGAGTTGCTGCACTTCCAGAAGCATAGTTCACTTACATATACAAAGTCCATTTCTGAATGCTTTAGTATTATCACACATATATCTCTGTCTGCCATAGCATGATATACAAAGAGCATTTTCTTACATCTCCAGCAGAAAAAACTTCCTGAAAAGCAATTCTATTGTTTTTTGCCCAATACAATCTTGAATACACTATTTTGTGCAGAAGAGATATAATGAAAATATTGACTGATTTCACCCTCGAATTTTTCTGTGTCACAGACCCTTTTTATTCTTTTTCTTTTAATATAATTCTTTTATTGATGTTTTGTGTATTTCAGACATCATTTTTCAGTTCAATTTAAGCATAGTCCTCCTTCCCTTCCCCCCACCCCACCCCAGATCATGCACTCTGCCATAACTGTCCTGCATCTTTCTCTCAGTCTCTTTTTTATGTTTAGGAATTCACATTTTCCTCCTTTAATTTTATATTATTCTAAAATATGAATATATATTTTCCACCCATATACAGTAATTACAGAGTCTGAAAATAAGTGGTGGGTTGATTCTAGAGCCCATTAAGAGATTTACATTATAACAACATAGTTCCTTTCAGATAAACAGAAATATAACAATAATGTTGTTCAGCTTGCCTTTCAGGTGGGGATTTGGTGTTAGCATCCACAAATGAGGGAAAACATTCACCGTTTGTTTTTCTGGGAATGTGTTACTTCACTTAGCATAAAGGCTTTGAGTTCCACCCATTTACCTGCAAAGTTCATGATGTCATCTTTCTTTACCGCTGAGTAGTACTCCATTGTGTAGATGTACCACATTTTTGTCATCCACTCGTCTGTTAAGAGGCATTTGGGTTGGTTTCAGCTCTTCACTATTGTGAACATAGCTGCAATAAACATGGATGTGCATGTATCTTTGCTACCAGTAGGATGAGTCTTGTGGGTATATACCCAGGAGTGGTATGGCTGGGTCGGGTGGTAGGCTCATTTTGAGTCTTTTAAGGTTCTCCACACTGCTTTCCATAATGGCTGTACAAGTTTACATTCCCACCAGCAGTGGATGAGTGTTCCCCTTTCCCCACAACCTCTCCAGCATTTGGTGTCTTTTGTTTTCTTGATCTTAGCCTTTTGTATTCTTTGCCCTAGATATGTCAGAGGAACCTTTCAATATCTGGGGAACTTGGCATTCAACATTAAAAAGTGGCTCCAAAGACCCAGGGATGACAGGTGAAGTGTCATTTTCAAACTTCATTCCACATACAGTAAAAACTAATGTTCTCTTTTTTAGCCTTAAGAACTGGTTTATTTTTATTTGCTGTATATGAGTGTTATACCTACATGTATGGAGTGCACACATGTCATGCAATGCCCACAGAGGACAGAAGGGGGCTTCAGACACCCTGGAACTGGAGTTCCATGTTGCTGCTAGGATTAGAACCCAGGTCTTCTCCAAAAGCAGCCAGCACTCTTAACTGCTGAGCCATCTCTCCAGTCCAAATTTCTCTAACATTTACATGTTGCTAAACTACATGCCTGCCATCTGTTATTTGGGAAATACTGAAAAGAGAAGAAAAGGCAAAACGAATCTCTCTTTAGCCTTTCCACTCACATATGCAAATCCCTACTTTATTGCTCATCCTTTCCTGAAGCCCGAGTTGTTGACAAGCTAGTTTAATGTCGTTTGGCAGCTCAGCTCAGCCATCAGAGTCTCAGCATATGCCTGGTATGACCACATGGATTGTGTCAATCATCAAAATGAACATGGCATTTCATTTGCTAGGGGCTTGTTTTCTCAGGCCTGCAATAGCTGACAGTATGCTGACCTTTTCTTTCTTTTTCTTTCTCTTTCTTTCTTTCTTTCTTTCTTTCTTTTTTTTCTTTCTTTCTCTCTCTCTTTCTCTCTTTCTCTTTCTTTCTTTCTTTCTTTCTTTCTTTCTTTCTTTCTTTCTTTCTTTCTTTCTTTCTTTCTTTCTTTCTTTCTTTCTTTCTTTCTTTCTTTCTTTCTTTCTTTCTTTCTTTCTTTCCTTGGAGCTATGGTTTTCTCAGGCTGCAATAGCTGACAGTATGCTGACCTTTCTTTCTCTTTGTTCTCTCTCTCTCTAATCTTTTCTTCTTCTTCTCTTTCTTTCCTTCCATTCTTCTTTCTCTCTCTCTCTCTCTCTCTCTCTCTCTCTCTCTCTCTCTCTCTCTCTTTTCTTTTTTCTTTACTTTTCTTTGTCTAGTGCATAGTTTCTGCAGTATGCATGACCTTTTTCTTTCTTTGTTTCTCTCTATCTCTTTCTTTTCCTCTTTTCTTTCTTTCTTCTTTCCTTTCTTTCTTTCTTTTCTTCTTTCTTTCTTCTTTCTTTCTGTTCTCTTTCTTTCTTTCTTTCTCTTTCTCTTTCTTTCTTTCTTCTTTCTTTCCTTCATTTCTTTCTTCTCTTTCTTTCCTTTCTTTCCTTTCTTTCTTTCTTCTTTCTTTCTTTCTTCTGGAGCCTTGTTTTCTCAGGCTGCAATAGCTCACAGTATGCTGACCTTTCTTCTCTTTAGAATGTTTTATGCTTTTTTCTCTTTCTTTCTTCCTTCCTTTCTATTCTTCCTTCCTTTCTTTTTTCTTTCTCTCTCTCTCTCTCCTCTCTCTCTTTTTTTTTCTTGGGGATTGTTTTCTCAGGCTGCAATAGCTGACAGTATGCCTGACCTTTGCTTCTTTCTATCTTTTCCTTCCTTCCTTCCTTCCTTCCTTCCTTCCTTCCTTCCTTCCTTTCTTTCTTTCTTTCTTTCTTTCTTTCTTTCTTTCTTTCTTTCTTTCTTTCTTTCTTTCTTTCTTTCTTTCTTCTTTCTCTAGAAGGCCCTCAAGGTGATTGAACAAACTAATTCCACTTCTTATCTTTCTCTCCGGTTCCAGGTTCCTATGGTGACATTTTTGAAAGCAGCTCCCTGCGACCAGGGCCCTGTTCCCTTTCTCAAGGGAACCTATCCCTAAATTGGTCTCGGTGGCAGGGAAGCCCCACAGGGATGGACAGCGGCACAAAGGTCATTCGGAGGACTCAGACGGCAGCCACCGTGGCACCGTGCAGTATCCACCCCCCAGTCTCGCGAGTCTGCAACGCTCCCCACATCCAGGGCAGTGTCAGGGGGGCCAGGCGGCCTATGGCCAAGTCTGAGCCATACTTATCCCTAAGAAACACGGAAGACCTGGCCAAGGGGGAGCTGGATGTGGCCTCCAAGCAGAGCCGAGCCCAGCCGGCATACCAGAGACCTCTGGAGAGTGGCAGGAATGACAGGCGACCCCCTCCTCCTTACCCGGGGCCTGGGAAGCCTGTCGTGGCTTTGGCTCAGCAGCCCCTGGAGCCTCCGTTGTGGAGGCTCCAGCAGCCTGAAGAAGGTTCTGGAACAGCTGCAGAACAGGGAGGCCACCAGGCCACCAAAGAGCATCAGGCCACGTCAAAAAACCTGAGCAGCGCCTACTCCCTCGCAGGCAGTGAGCAGGACAGGCAGAACTTGGGGGAGGCAGACTGGCTGGAGTGGCAGCGAGAGCGGTGGCAGATCTGGGAGCTCTTGTCCACGGACAATCCTGATGCCCTCCCGGAAACGCTGGTATGAGCCCACCAGCAGCTGGAGCCCACCCTCCTGAAAGCAACACAAAACTCACAAAACCAAGACAGAACGTCCTGTTCCGGCACAGACTGGGAAAACTTGCTGAAGGACAATTGGACACTTGTTTTTCTTTTGTTCACACTTTGAAAAAGCAGCACAAGAGAAACTCAGTCCACTTACTGAGCTAGAGCACTCATACCCTCACCATTTACGATAGGATTCTATTGCGTAGCCAGCCTTAGCAAAACATTTTAAAAAGTACCAAAAAAATAAATAAAAGAATATGCCAATACCCAAAACTACCCACATTGGCTCTATATAAGATAAACTCTTGCTTTGATATACCTTAACTGTATTTATATGTCTTCAGTTTTGACTATTGTATATTCTGTTACAGATTATGTATGATAATCTATATGCTATATTCACAGTAAAGATGGAACTTTTTAAAATCACTTCACTTATATTACACCATGAGATATATTAAACGAGATTCTTTAAGAGTATTCTAGAATACGCACGAGCGGGTTTCTGTGCTTTTGCCAAAGCTTTTGAAATGGGGACAGTTCTCCCTTCAATGCCTAAGAGAAACACTAACAAAACAGAAGAGTATGTGAAGCCATATTTTTATAGAGCATTGAGATACAAAAATTATAGTCACTGAATGGTTTTTCATATTGAATGAGTTTTAAGGAAATATTAAATTTGATACCTTATGAACTGTATTTTTAGAACCTGTTTAGAAGGAAGTCAGTTAAACAAATGAGAGAAAGGTCATGCATACCGAACAGTACTTAGTAACTTGTCCATCCTATTCTAAGTCAAATTTGCAATGTTCTATATACAGTATATAATATGTATTTATAATGTATCACCTCTATGCATTTCTCAAAGCTACAAACTGGAATTCAACTTCAATGTGTTTAAAAATCTGAATACACATTCAAATTAGACAACTTCCGTTTCTCTCTGCCCTGTTATCAATCTTAGCCCAATCACAAGCAATTCTTTAATAAGACAAACCGCATCTGGGAAGAAAAATCAACTATAGCTTTGTGCTTACACTGTGCCAAAAGCTGAGGAAATGTGTCTTCAGTGATTTTATGTGAATTGTAACTTGCTCTTTACTTTAGCAATTTGGAGTTTTTCAAATGCAAAACTACTTTTGACCAGCAGGTGGCAATTTGTTTCAGTATTTCCAGATTATTTTCATTTCAGAAGAGAAAGTATACTATATGAAGATTATATATATATATATATATATATATATATATATATATATATATATATATATAGTGTGCAACTCAATTTTCATGTTGGTAATGACATTGTTCAGTGGTGTTTCTTAAAGTTCTATCTTGTGCCGTGATGAATAAAAGTATAAGCAAAGCTTTGTTGCCTGGCTTTGAATCTAAGGAAGTTTACATCCTGTTCCAGATATGTGCTCAACTACCCAAGAGTTTAAGTAGAATCAATAATGCCACTTCTATTCATATCCATATAGGGCTTGTTTTTAAAATGTCAGGTAGTTTTGGGACATCGAGAAATCCATAATGTTGGGTTGCAAATAAAGGCAAATTTCCCTGTCACTGAGAAAGTGGTGTCACACATGACCAAAATTCCGATTTCTTGCCTCCTGGCAGGTCTCACTCAACACAGTCCTTGGAAACTGTGTCTGCTCTCCAAGCCTTAGATGTCTGATTTCCTCCACAAGTAAACTGTAGTGGTTCATACATGGGGACTGATTAAGTGAACTTCAGCCTCTGTCATCTGGTCCAGGACTACTACTACTGGCGCAGACTCTGGAAGTTTTGTATATGCAGATCTTAGTTCTTCCACATTGAATCCATTTGGACCAAAGACAAAAACAAGACTTAAGGGCCAGGGACACGGCTCAGTGGTTAAGAGCACTGACTGCTCTTTCAGAGGACCTGGGTTTGATTCCCAGCACCAAACATGGTAGCTAACAACCATCCATAACTCCAGTTCTAGAGGATCCAATGTTTGATTCATTCTGACCTCCGAGGGCATTTCATGACATGGGTGTACCTACTTCCATGTAGGCAAAATATTCATACACACAAAATAAAAATAAATATTAAAAAAAGAAAACCTAAGCAATGGCATTGGACTGTGATTAGAAAGTGGCTTTACTGTGTCATCTACTTTCATCTTTAATGTTTGATCCATGATTTCTCCAGTTCTTTCCTTTCTTTCTAAATCTACTGCTTGGGATCATGTTTATGCTGTTATAGTTGAGATTTAGAAATCTTTTAAATCAGATGTAGTTATCTGTTTTAAAAAGTAATGATAGGTATATCCATTTGTTAACAGGTTTAAAGTAGACAGTGTAGAAAACAGAGTGGAAAAAAAAAATATATCCATTCCCTTCTCCTATTTGCCCATCTAAGCTCCATGGCTGCATCTATGATCATTTCTTTTTTCCTTCTTTTTTAAGTTAATCTTTTTATTTTTAATTTTATTTATTTATTTTTATGTGTATGAATGTACTGTCTGCATGCAGGTTGGTGCACCCGTGTTGTGCAATGCCGCGGAGGTCAGAAGAGGGCGTCAGATTCCCCTGGAACTGGAGTTAAAGACGGTTCTCAGCAGGCATGTGGGTGCTGGGGATCGAACCCAGGTCCTCTGCAAGAGAAGTCGGAGCTCTTAACTGCTAGGCCATCTCTCCAGCCCCTATGATCATTTCTTACATGCCTTTATCATATTGCAAATATGCTCTATTTATTTTATTTTATTTATTTATTTATTTATTTATTTTTCAGACAGGGTCTCCCCACAGCCCCAGATGGCCTGGAACTTGCTCTGCAAACCAGGCTGGCCTTGAACTCACAGAGATCCGCCTGCCTCTGCCTCCTTCCCAGATGCTAGAACCAAAGGTGTGCACCACTACGCCCAGCTTAAAGATGGTTCTTAGCCCCCATGTGGGTGCTGGGAATGGAACCCAGGTCCTCTGCAAGAGCAGTCGGAGCTCTTAACCATTGAGCCATCTCTCCAGTCCAAATACGCTCCTTTAAAAACACACATGATGAATCAGTGGGTAAAGTGCTTGCCATGCAAGTCTGATGGATGACCTGTGTTTGTCCCCAGAACCCACATTAAAAGCTACACATTTGAAATCACAGGCATCTGAAATCCTAGTGCTCCTACAGGGAGGGACATGGGAGGTAGAGACAGGAGAATCCCTGAAAGTTCCCAGGCCAGCTAGGCTGGCATACACAGGGCTGAGCAGCAAGAGAGACCCTGCCTCAAACAAGGCGGAAGCCAAGGACCCATATACAAGTTTGTTCTCTGACTTCCACATGTGTGCCTACACAAAACCACAGGCCACACAGGCAATATACACACAAAAATGAATTGAAAAATGCTTTAAAGCACATATGAGATCCAAAGACCTGAGTGCAAACGGAGGTTATCTCCAACACTCTATAATATGTGATCTAATACCTGACAAAAAAAACAAACAAACAAACAAACAAAAAAAAAAAACGAATGTCAAATTGGACAAAAGCCTTTAGCCAGGCTGTTACAAGTCACTGGTTCCTCGTGAGGGAAGTGAGCCCAGAAGGGAGAAGAAAGCAGCACTATGCCATAGATGTCTACATGTCTATGAATACTCAATTACTGTTTTTGTGTCTCTGCTAAAGAGACCAGAATGGGGCTGGAGAGATGGCCTAGCGGTTAAGAGTGCCGACTGCTCTTGCAGACCCGGTTTCGATCCCCAGCCCCCACATGGCGGCTGAGAACCCTCTTTAACTCCAGTTCCAGGGAAATCCGATGCCCTCTTCTGACCTCCGTGGAATTGCATGACACGGGTGCACAGATCCACATGCAGACAGTACATTCATACACATTAAATGAATAAATAAATAAATAAATAAATAAATAAATAAATAAATAAAAATTTTAAAAAGAGACCAAAATGGTGATGATAATGGCCAAATATGCACTTGTTTTGATCCTTCTAAGTAGCTATTAATATATGTTTGTTGTGGGGTTTGATAGGCCAAAAAAAAAATCTTAGGCCAATGGGGTTTATGCAAATTGAGGAAGTTTCTAAATAAATCCAGCTTGCTTCTTTTCTTATGTAAATTTTAATGCATATTTGCTTGGCAGGGAGACTGTAGTGGGATTGAATATAAAGAGATCAGAACAAAGGGGAGGCCTGTGCTGTCTGTTGCTCTGATAATCAAACAGTGGGAAGTAGAATCTACTGAACTAAGAAGAAAGGAGTTGACTGCAGAAGAGTCACAGAGATTAAAATAGGATATCTTGACCAGATGGAAAAACAAGATGAAATCAGCAGCACATGTTCTTCAAGACAAAAAAAACAGCTCAAAAATCAAAGCAAAATTCTGATCAAGCTTGGCAGCCTGGACGTGTTGAGTGGAGGAACTCCTCTGACATGGTCCTCAATCTTCCAAGGTGCAGAACAGTCAATCAACCAATGTCTGATCTCCTCAAGTGTTCCAATATCCCTCTAGTCTAGAGTGACCAGTTCATCCAAGTTTACCTGAGGATGTGCTGGTTTTAGTAATAAAAGCCCCCAAACCACAGCCCAAGGCCCTGCTATTACATACCTATCAGGATGGAGACATGCCAGCTGAGAATACAGGCCACTGGACCTGAAACCTCTCAAGTAGGATCAAGCAAATAAGATAAAGGTGCTTACTTCAATTTGAAGGCTAGAGAAACAACAGATCACATGTTAATATCAGCATGTCCCATGTAAAACCTTGCCTATACTTATATACTCAAATAATGGTTCAACCTCAGAGACATTACTTGGTGTATACTTATATTAAAAAGAAATTCTTCGTTTATCTGACACGTATTTGCTAAATCTGGCAACCTTAATCTTCGGCTTTGATAACACACAGGGCTCCCAATGATCTGCTTAGAGTTTTCATTAAATGTCCCATGGTGCCTCAACAGCCCTGAAGGACCAACTATATGCTTCTACTGCTACCCTGAACCCCAATTTCCCATCCTACCCTTTCACCTCTTTGGCTAGTGGTCTCCTTGGTGATTCAAAGTCCATTCTAGTTGACAGTGAAAGTAACCATCAAGCACAGCATTGCAGTTTGGCTGGCCTTCTAGTGCACATGCCTCTGATAGGTCCACCTAGGTCCATCTGCCTTGTCTATTTCTCTTCTCCCCTCCCTCTTGGAGGACTGGATCAGCATGGCATTTCTACCTATCCCCTTTCCTCCATTTGTAGTTCTGTCAGATGCAGACACTGCTAATGAGAGCCCACTTCTCCTCTATCTACAGAAAAATGTCTACTCCATGACGACAATACACTCCACAACCTCGTCTCCATCCATCTGAAACTTGGACCCAATTCTTCGTGAATTAGCTCAAATTTTCTGGCTGCATAAATATGATGAATAACAGCTCATTCGGGCACTTGCACAGGATAAAGCCATGTAAATAAGCATGGCTATGCATTATCGTCTCTGCCTTTTAACTTTATCCGGAGACTATTCCTAAGGTTGTATACTGTGTTATACTTTTTGTACCATCTACATGGGCAGAAACCTAGCACCTATCTGAGATTTGTTTGATAAATATTTGTTGAACATAAGCATGTTACTTTTTCTTTTGTTTTGGTATTTTGGAGACAGGGTCTCACTTTAGTCCCAGCTGGCCTGGAGCTCACTCTGTAGACCAGGCTAGCCTTGAACTGACAGAGATCTGCCTGCTTCTGCCTCCCAAGTGTTAGGATTAAAGGCGTGCGCCACCATGCCTGGCAAGCACCCTACTTCTAATCAAGTCACTTACCACACAAAGAGAAACTGTGCACAGAACAGGAGAGATGGCTCAGCAATTAAGAGCACTGGTTGCTCTTACAGAGGACCCAGGTTTGGTTCCCAGCACCCACATGGTCATTAACAACCATCCTTAACTCCAGTTCTGGGGGAATCTGCCTTCCTCTACTTGCTGTTGTGGGCATTGCACACATGCGAAGCAGGTAGATCACTCATACATAAAGAAAATTTTTTTAAAATGTGGTTTGTTTTTAGAAATTTAAAAGAGAAACTAGGCAAGGCCATTACCTTGTAGCAAATGCAGACATAGATGTAGTTTCTAAATCCAAAGTTTTGAGGAAGGGCTCTCCAGTTGTAAAGATACTGTCTTTTAAGTATCACTGCCCTGGGAAGACTCTTAGCACCCCAGCTCTGTATGGTAAGAGACAGAAACGTAGGGCCACTCATGATCCCACCTGTTCCTAAGATTAAAACATTAAGGGCTGGCGAGATAGGTCATGGGGTAAAGGTGCCTGTCACTAAGCCTGATGAGCTGCTTTCCATTCCCAGTGCCCACATGGTATAAGGGAAGAACTAGCTGACTCCTGCAAGTTCTTCTCTGACCTCCACACCTGCACTGTGGCATCAACACACACATGCACACAAAAATAATAAGTGAATAAATAAATGCTATGGGCAATAAAACAAAAATGAAAATATTAACACTACCCCAGTGCTCTCTAAGTTCTGACTGATTAAACAATAGTACTTCTAAGTGTGGTCTTTACAGTTTGAACAAGGTTTCACAGCCCCCCCCCCCAAGTCTGCATTTTTTTTTATTTTTTCTTTTCTTTTCATTTCTTTTCTTTTCTCTTTTTTGTCTTTCTGAGATTTTGTGACAGGGTCTCCCTGTAGCCCCAGGTGGCCAAGAATTGTCTATGGAGACCATCTCTCAGGGATCTGACAGCCTCTGCCTCCAGACTCCTTGGATTAAAGATTTTGCCACCATGTCCAGCTTAGTCTGACTTTTAATCTCTGGGTAACCTCAGGCAAGTCAGTTGAGTTCTTGGATGACTCAAGTAATCAGTGAGGTCAGGCAACATCACACCTAAGTCCCAAGAATGTTCTGAGGTTAACATGAGAAAATACCTAAAACAGACCATTATATAACAAATAGCCAATTGCTTAATTGGTGTCCCTGTCAGACTTTAAATAAAAAATCCAGGGGGCTGGAGAGATGGCCTAGCGGTTAAGAGCGCCGACCGCTCTTGCAGAGGACCCCGGTTCGATCCCCAGCACCCACATGGCGGCCGAAAACCGTCTGAAACTCCAATTCCAGGAGAACTCCAGTTCCAGGGGAATCCGAGACCCTCTTCTGACCTCCGCGGCATTGCACGACACGGGTGCACAGACCTGCATGCAGACAGTACATTCATACACATACAGAAATAAAAATAAAAAAATAAAATAAAAAAATAAAATAAATAAATAAATAAAAAAAATAAAAAATCCAGAACCTCCACTGTGAAATGAAGGTCCTACTAGCTAACATTTATCAACTTCTGCCCTAGTCTGTTTTTTTTTGAAACTAATGCATTCAACCCTCTAATTTTCTAGAAGTCATGATTGACTCAACTGACTTGCCCAAGGCCATAAAGCTAGAAAGTAACAGAAATCACGATTTGGTCACAAGACATCCAACTAAGCCACCTGCTATATGGGTAATGAGAGGTCAGCAAAGCTCCATAGTTATTTATTAGAGTTGCCAGAGTCTTTCTCCTCAAACATGTGGCTCAGCTGGAGCATCCTGGGTGGTGGGCCCCTGCCTCTGGAATGGACTCCAGGACCCCTGCCTGTTTCCCACTGAAGAAAAGTGAAAGCTACAATATGGGTGCAAAGAGGGCTGGACATTTGAAAAATTGGATAGCAAAACCTGGGGGGGGGGATTAAATTATAACTAATAATTACACCATTTACATACCTACTAATTAGGTAGTGCCATAGAAGGTATCCTCTGAGTCTAACAGCCAAAATCGTCAGAGCAGCTATGACTACTTGCAAAAGACTCCCAAGACCAGGCTTGTTGACTATGAATACTCCCTTTTGGAAAGAGATGGTGAGGAGGACCATTGGTCCCTCATCTAAGATCACAGCCTCTCCATTTGCCCCTCCCAGGCATTTGTATGTAATTTTTCCCTAATTGTGCATGACATCATGGTCTCTGGACATAGTAGGGCACATAGACTGTGGATGGCTAACTGAATCAGGACTCCATCTATGCAACTATGATGAAGTCATCACCCATGCAGGGGTGAAAGCTCTTGGTGGTAAGGCTGCTTTGGGGTCACCTACAGTCATGTCAGTAACCTCTTGCCCATACTTGGTAAGTCCAATAAACACTGTTTCCTCACGTTGGACTTTGGTGGAATTGTACATTGTTTTGTCATGGGGGGGTCTTATAAAAAGGGAGTACACATCCATTTATGTCTCTCTGGGGAAGGAGTTCTTACAACAGTCAAAATGACTTGCGCATAATTATAGATTAGCACTGTCATCAGACTTTCTTTTGGTGAAAGAACTGATACCCAGGTGATGAGGTCAATAGATCAAATGATTGGTTGACAGATTCATCTAATGATCTAGACAATCTATATTTACTAGGGGGCCACTGGCCACCAAGTCCAGAGCCTAGGTTTCAAAGACATTAAAGAAATGTAGATATGCCTTCAAAGATGTTTTTAATACACCCTACTCTGCCCCAGCCCCGTCACTTTTCACTGGACTCTGCAAACGATGTAGGCTTCTCTAGTCACATGCCATGCTGGATAAGAAAGGACCCATTTTCAGAACAGGAAGCCCTTTATCATATAAGCAAACAACATGGGGGCCTTTCTGTGAATCAGGTGCTACACTGCCTTCACCTACAGAATTCATGGAGATGAACATTCCAAGGAAATGTTTCTGTCCTTAAAACAGAACATGGCGAGAGTGTCTCTTGGGTTGCTCCAAGAGGTTCGCAGCTCTGAGCCCTTCTGTGGGCTTGGGCGCCAGGGCTTGCCTTTGCAGCTGGTCGGAGTTGGGTTTGGTGCCTCTGACTTTGTTGGAACCCGGAAGTTGCTCAGGCAGGTACCGAGGCTCGGGCTAGGTCAGCATAACCCCCCCCCCCACCGCCAAAAGGAATTGGTGAGAAAGTATCCAAGCGGCCTATTTTTTTGGAGAACCTTCAGAACAGGAAGAGAAGAGTGTCTTAGGCTTCCAGTATCCAATAAATAGACAAAATTGAAAGCCAGAAACCTAGACAAGTCAATACTCCATAAACAAGGAGGATGAAAGAGAAAAAAAAAGCATTGGAAGGAGGCAAGCAAAACCATCTGCTAACATAGTGAAAAGACATTTGTGATTTGAACCACAAAAGGGAAACCCACGTGCCAGGGACATGACGAAGGGACAAGGGAAAGGCACAGAATAATCCTGTACCAGGCTCTACCAAACCTGTAGGAGATAGCTACAATGGGATCCCCTTGGAGGTGAGCAAAGGAACAAATCTTAGAGGAATAATTGCAGACCTAGGCAGAGAAATTAAAGAAAATAAA
>VZQC01000344.1:0-14574 GCA_009823505.1 Rhizomys pruinosus
CCTGCCTCACATCTCCATCCCCCACCTGCACTCATCTCCATCCCCCACCTGGCTCACAGCTCCATCTCCCACCTGCCCACATCTCCATGGCCCACCTGCTCGTCATCTCCATAACTACCCATTCGAACCACTTCCCATATCTTCCATCCCATCAATACCTATCCGAACAACTCTTATATCCCCCTACCCACCTGTGTCGTGCACAGATCTCCACCTCCCCCATCCTGCACTCATACCATCGCCTCCTGTACCCACTTCCCTCACATCCCCTCCATATCCCTCGCACACTGGAACTCAACATCTCCTATCCCGCCACCTGCCTCATCATCCCATCCCCCCACCTGGTCTCACATTCTATTCCATCGCTCTCACTTGGCTAGCCCACATCTCCATCCCCCCACCTGGCTCACATCTCGTATCACCCGGCACCTGGATCACATCTTTCAATCACCCCACATGTTCACATTCCACCCCCCACCCTGGGCCCAATTCTCCACGCCCCCCACCTGGCCCCATTCTCCATTCCACCTAGCCTGCCCACATTCCATCCCCCCACCTGCCCCCAAATTTCCACCGGGCCCACAATCAATCCTATTCCCCTACCTGCCCCCATGCTCCACCCCTTCCACCTTGGCCACTTTCTCCATCACCCCCCACTGCCGATCAAGTCTACTCCCACTCGCGCCACCATCTGCCCACATCTCCATCCTCCCACCTGGTCTGATCTCCATCCCCCACCTGCTCACATCTCCATCCCCCACCTGGCCCACTTCTCCATCACCCAACCTGGCCCACATCTCCATCCCCTACCTGCCCACATCTCCATCCCCCCACCTGGCCCACTTCTCCATCACCCAACCTGGCCCACATCTCCATATCCCTCTATCTACTACCCACAACGTCCATTTCTCCACAATCTTGGCCGACTTGCTCAGCAGCCACCTCCACCTGCTAATCCTTCATCCTCCTCTCCCATTCCCACTTGACACTGGGCCACATCTCTCTAATCTCCCACCACCTGCCCACATCTGCCCAGATGCCCCCTACCTGAACTACTCTTATACTCCATCCCCCCACGCCCTGCGCACATCTCCAGCCCCAAACCTGCCCACATCGTGCCATCCCCCATTCTGCCACATCTCCACATGTTGCTCCTGTCCCTGAAGACCCTTGAGACACAGAGCTACAAGTGTAACCACCCCACACGTAGTGCATCCTCCACAACCCCGCTTACTGTAGAAGGTTCATGCGTCCAACTAGTTTACCCTATAATATCGCATACATATCCACCAACCTGGGTTGACGACTACGAGCTAAACTTCCACCATTTAGCTGCCCTATTTGCCCTAGCGCTGCCAGTCGAGGAGAACACCTCCCCTTACGGTCCCAGTCCTTGGAAGCTGCACCCCACAATCCCTATCCAAGATCTACTAAAGAAACTTTCTCGGTGGCAAGATACTGCACGCCTGCAAAAACTGGACCCCTGAGCACAGATCCCTCGAGTAACCAGAGAATTCACCGCCACCTTTTATGGGCATTCACGTTGAATGTCATCGCAGTGTACCGCCCACACTTGCCCACATCTCCACTTGCCTCCCCACCCACATAGCTACTATTCACTCTCCCATCTCTCCAAATTACGGAATATTCTAACCTACTGCTATTCACCAATTCGCTTCTGTCGATCGCGTGGCTGTGTCCTACACTCTGGTTGGGTGACCGCCCTAACCCACTATTCTCATCATTAGATCCCATTTTGCACCACCTGGGACCCCACAATCATAGCTCCGTGGAAACACAGCCTTACACTGCCCACATCCCATGCAGCCCACCCAATCGACTCCCTATGGGCCCGAATTGGCACCCAACATTATGGGCCTCATATCCTACTGTATCTCCACTTGCCCTGTCGCACACACATGCGTGAATTCCGGTGGCCCAACTTAATTCTCTCCTCTCCTACACACGCTAAAAGCTCCATCCGGATATACCACGACTTCCATCTATGCTTCCACTATGGCATCTCACTGAGATCTTTACGCACTACCTATATCGCAGGTACCAATGTCCTCACCTCACCTGGCCCACATCCTTCCATCAAGCCCCTACCTCTTGCCCACATCTGCCGATTCTCCCCCACCTGGGCCCACTTCTCCATCGCCTTCGGCTCAACTGGTATCCCCAACTGCCTCCACATCGATCCATCCACCGGTTTCCCCAAACTCCTCCACATCTCCACCCCCCACCTGCCCTTCACCTATCTGCCCATTTCTGCCACCTGCCTACACGTCCATCGCCACCCACCAACTCCTTCGCCCCATCTCCATTAGTCCAATGTCCCCACCTCTGGTTCGGTCTTCGACGATCCTTCAACAGTCACAGGAGAGGCTTGATTCTCAAAACCCCCACCTGGGCACCACCCCACTCAGATGCTCCTCACCATGTGACGGCCCACGCTGGCGCTCACATCGTCCGATTGAACCCACCGATTCCCACCATCTCTCCCCACTTGTACTGTTCCCACCTTTGCCAAGTAACTTTCCACTCATCTCCCACACTTGATGCCCCTCCTAGCCTACGCGTCACCATTCTTCGCGATCCCTCTAACCACATCATCACGAACTTTCTGCCCCACATGCATCATACCTTGTGGAACTCCCCTCATTCTCCTTACTCAAGAACCGCAACCCACATCTCCATCCGGCACTACCTTTTGCCCACATCTCGCGATTCATCCATCTCATGCACACCAGTCCGTTGGAGGGCCCCCCCACATCTCCTTTCAGCTCCCGCACCAACATACTGCCTATTACGAATTGCTGCGTGGCAACCCGACCACTAGTATTACTTAATCGCCATAGCGTTTAACATCACACTGCACTCTGGGAATCACTCGACTGCGCGAGGACCATGTGCCCGAAAGTAAATGCCATTTTACTCTCTAGATCGCCGCATCTAATTAACCTCCCACGAAGTGCGCATCCCATCACAAGAGACACAAGTCGGTATACTTTATGCGCATAGGCCCTGACGGCATCTGCTGTGTGGATGTAGTAGTTAACTAATAACCACTGTAATCGACCTATTCTCACTCACCAATTCACTAAGGTAGCACGGTTGTGCGGACATGGTCTTAAGAGGTGTGTGGCAACGCAACTCAAAGTTCCGATATCTCCATTTACCCACACAAATTCTCTTTGTTGACCCAAGGCCAGTGGGGATATCTCTTGTGATGCGTTATACTTCGGTCTGATAACCTGTGCTTGCATCCACGGACGCCGGACCCACTGTTGGCAAATATTTTGTCACTGCTGTAAAGCAATGTGCCACACTCCTTATGGGAACCGCCATCGCTTATCATATCCGCTTAGTAGAGCCCATGGTGTGACAACTTAAAAATTGATCCCCAGTCATGGTCAGATTTCCCTCCCAGTCAACTGAGCCTATTGATACCTCTCCATTTTGTGCACGTTCCTCTGCTCGCGAGCACTAGCCTAGTCTCTCGCGAACGTGAACCTGGTTTGTAACCTGACGCTTTTGCACCCATTCCCAGGACCTGACCAGCCTGAGTAGGTCTCATCACATTCCAGCGGAGTCTCCACATGTAGGCGTACAAAGGGGGAGCATACCAACTTGCACCGATCCCTGACGAGATTGTGTGCTATATCGTTGCATTACTCTCAGGCCTTTAACCCATAGCAATATACCACACAACTAGTCTTCAACTTCTAATTGGCTGATGCTTAGGTATACTCTAGACAAGACATCTTTCTATGCACCCCCGAATAAGTTTAGTGAAAGGAGTTGGCATCTTCACAAGCGCGAATGGATCCCCATGTTTCAACAGCCGACTGGGATTGATCTAGACTCGTTTTGAATAGTTTGTGCGCTTGTACCACATCATATTGCGCTTACTCATGTCCCCTCCTTCACCCGATAAATGCTCTCCTTCCTATCCTTACCCTCCCAGTATCCCCATCAGGATCTTCATAATGCATGTGCTCAACCGAGCGTGACGCATAGATCCCATTAAGCCAATAATTACCATAAGCTATATAACATCTGCATACTCTCCGAGAAAATCGCTGTTAGTTGACGTTTCATTATGTATTGTCTGGCTCACCTCGTATTCTATATTGGATTTCACAAGTGTCGCTAAGTATGGTTTGTCGTTCTTGTCAATCAGTGTTGAGAAGAATATGGCTAAGTTGGAAGCCCTACCACTTCCTGACCTAATATTGGTGTGTCGGTCAGCCTCCCAAGTAGTGTTGCCCCAAATCAGAAGTGTCCATGCAGTTATCCTCGCAGTCGTTCACAGTCAGGCCATTCCATTGTATCTCCTATGTGATTCTAGAATTTATCGAACTAGGCGATACTTAGATGCTACTTTTCCATGTAATACGTCGGATTTATTCCCGTCCAACCCCTTTCTGAACATCCAATGCTTTCCGAATTAGAGTGGTCTGAAGTGACCAATGACTCTGGAACAGTTTAG
The DNA here is from genome assembly GCA_009823505.1 of Rhizomys pruinosus. Taxonomy (NCBI): domain Eukaryota; kingdom Metazoa; phylum Chordata; class Mammalia; order Rodentia; family Spalacidae; genus Rhizomys; species Rhizomys pruinosus. Next base: position 4,496 of record VZQC01000344.1, read on the forward strand.
TAGGTTTAGTCCAGTCACCAAACCCCCCGACATGGAAATTGGATACCAATTGGCTAACCACCATTAACAATGCAATCGTTGGATATTCCTTAATATTATTTCTTGATTGCGAGTCGGGCAGTTTGGCCCTGGGGTTACTTACCGGTGTGTCGGCTGTGACAGCTGTATACAAGAGTTAGGGGATTTGGAAGATTGGCCCTTGACCTAAGTTATATCCTATCATTCGTACACCCCCAATTGTGTAAAGAACGTTAGTTTGCTTAAGCAGCTGCGATTACAGTCAATATACGGGTCAAGACGTACAATTTGTAAGTGTCGTCGAACAAATTTGTTGTACGTCGCAAAATTCCCTAGATGCTTAGTGAATCCATGAGCGAAGCCTACCGTTTCAACCATCCCTTATCATACGCCAGATCCATAGAAGGACTATCTCCTCCTGTCAATTTGGTAGAAGGGACGTTTATGAGTTATTGTGTGAATGGTGTTTGGGTTGCGTGTAGCGAATGAATCCATCCTGTTGGCAAATGATTGGTCAGTGCTTGGTTACATCAGACGGTGAATTCCATGTCTTAGTCGCAATGTAGCTCTCTCATCCTAGATTCCACAATCCCTGGCCCACCCAATTCTGATCGAAGGTTTCCAAACAGCTTTCAACTTCATATTCCCTTGTTCTCTTCTGTTCGCAAGCAGATAAACTTTGTGCCTTGAACTGCACACTGCCAGCTTATCCCATAATCTCATGGATGTGCAATCGAGTGGAATACCGAACGTCAGTCCATAAGCGATAGTTATGTCACAGAGCCATAACACATACGCATGATCACTTGTTGGCCTTAATAAAGCCCTCAAAACCGCTGCAGGGCGCATGGAAGTGCGAAGAGCAGCACCATCTATAGGTTCGTGCTACCACATCCTTGATGCCTCATGTCAAAGTCTAAAATCGCCCTGAAGTCTTATGGAATCCGCCTAAAGAGTCCGAGTTCTACACCTTCACAAATTCTAGGTCCGTTGCGGCGATTTCATCTATAGTCTCATCAATTCGTCTGGGTAACCGTGCACTTGCCCACAAGTCCAAACTGCTCCCTGTACTATTTCCATTCTCTCCATTCGGATTCTCTATCATTTGGCCTCGCTCGGCTAGTAGCTGACTCTAGCCCGCTTCTTTCAAACCCATTGCCCATATCTGAATACCATGTCCTTCACCAGGTTGGGCCCATGTTACGTCCATGCCTTTCCCAATAGGACCACATACTATTTACTTACTAGTAAGATGGTCGGATTGTGTATCTCTTTCAGTGTCTCACTCCATCGATAAATACCATGGCTCAATTTGTGGCTGCGCGAAGCTAGTGGCACCAATAGATCCATGCAGATCGTGCATTCCAATGGATGGTTGGGTTTCTGCGATAGTTGAAGTCAGCGTGAGCCGTATCCAGTATTTTTATGAGCTTCTAGCGAATCCGGTTCCCTTAATGATTCAATTAGCAATCAGTCCGGTGCTTCATGGGACCTCTTTAGCTCAGCCCGCTCTCTTAAACCTCACATCAATCCCACTCTTTGGAGACCTAGTGGTGGTGCAGTGGCAAATCTTTAACGTGCGAGACGTACCAGCTTTCAACGCACCCTCCGAAATTACGCCCCTTCCAGATTAGTCCTTCCGGTTTACCTTCCCGAGTCAGAAGATAGCTTCTCCACATTATCTCCAGTCTCTCCACCAGGCTATGAGCGCATTGTGACCCAGAAGTTACCTTAGGCCAAGCCATATTCCCTAACATCCCACACCACTACTCACTCTTGAAGTTCACGCGATCATGGGAAGACACTACCCCAACCTTCCTGATCGTCCTAATGCCCAGCTCGCCCACCAGATGTGATCTTACTATGCACTTCAAGGCATTTAAAGACTCCCACCACACTTTGCCTATCAATAGTGGAACCTGAGAGGTGAAAGACAGTGTAACTCCGAATTACCAATATCTCATGGCTCCATCGATCACATGACCGGTTCTGTATATCGATATGTAGCCACACCACCTGATAGCCGCTCCCGCACTAGATCTCCTTCATCCCCCCCTGAGTGCAGAATTCCCTCCCACACGTCCGACCTCACCTGGCGTCATCCTCTCCCCACTCCCTCCACCTGGGGCTCACCACTCTTTCATCGTCCACATAGATGCCCACTCGGTAAACGCTGCCAGCGGTTCGGGATCATCTGCGCCAATCCACGAATCCCTACCCACTTGCCCACGGCATCACCCACCTGGCTTCCACCTTCCCACATCGATCGCATCCCAGCACCACCATGTGTCAGCCCGCCGGATTCTTCACTCTCCGTCCACTCACCATTTCCGGAATTGTCAGCTGGTCCACATCTTCCATTGCCTTAGCTGCCCACCTAACCCTGCCCACATCTCCAAATTTCCCGCAACACTCCTGCCCTCATCTCCATCCCCCACTTGCCCACATCTCCATCCCCCGACCTGGCCCACAAATTCTTTCCCTATTGAATACAGGGCCAGCCGTGGATCCATGCCGCCACATCTCCATCTACCCACCTGGCCCACGATCTCCATCCGCCACCTGGCTCACAGTCGTCCATCCGCGACACCTGTGTTGGACGCCACGATGCGCCACCCCTACGCCTGCCACATCAATCTCCAATCCGCCCAATCCTGGCCCACATCTCCATCCCCCAACCTGGCCCACATCTCGTAGTCGCTTACCCGCATGATCCCCGATCGTGCGTAACCCGCTGAGGATCCCACTTCATCTCCAATTCCGCGACTGCGCCACCTGTGTCAGCCCACACTCCATATTTCTCCGTTACGCCACTGCCACTAACAATACTCCATCCCCGCCACCGCGCCTTGCCCACTTTCATCCATCAGCCCATCATCCCCCTGGTGAACAGATCATGCCGCAGTTGCTGTCTACCAGTTCTATACGCACAAGCGTTCTTCGATGGCCTATCCCTATACATCCTATCACTTCCACGCTCTCCCTCCACTTTTAGCACTTCCGATTTCCAACATTACGATTTCTTCCCCTCCAGTGTTGGGTAACAAGTCGGGCACACATTATTGCGCATCTAGCGTCAGTGAATCGGTCCGACACTTTCACCATCCCTCACAACCCCATCTCCCACCCATCTACCTATGAACGATGGTCCCTATTACTACGAACTCCTCAGCCCACATCTTCAGGTCCTTACCCATCTGCCCAACCCTGGCCTCACATCTCATACCCACGAACTATCACACTCTCGCCAACCTGGGCGACCTGGTCTCACACAGTCTCCAATTCCCCCACCCGCTCTGGTAAACCCACTTCTCCATTCCGCCCCACCTGAGCCCACATCCTGTGCATCCCCAAAGGTTCTAGGTAGCCAATGACATTCCCGGTAAGCCTGTCATCCGTTACGAGATGGCCACGCTCTCGCACTCGGGAATTTCGACCAGTGGGTTATTCCACCTTACGTTACCCATGACCACACTGCAGTTTCTTCATACCCATGCCCACGCATCTGCGTACCATTCCCATACCCACCATTCTGTGGAACTCCAATGTCGACCATTGGTTAGCCACTACAAATCACCAATCATAACAGTGACCCTGCCTGGGCCCACATCTCCATCCCCCCACCTGGCCCACTTCTCCATCACCCAACCTGGCCCACATCTCCATCCCCTACCTGCCCACATCTCCATCCCCCCACCTGGCTCACATCTCCATCCCCCACCTGCTCTCATCTCCATCCCCCACCTGCCCACATCTCCATCCCCCCACCTGGCCCACTTCTCCATCACCCCACCTGGCTCACATCTCCATCCCCCCACCTTGCCCACATCTCCATCCCCCCACCTGGCTCACATCTCCATCCCCCACCTGCTCTCATCTCCATCCCCCACCTGCCCACATCTCCATCCCCCCACCTGGCCCACTTCTCCATCACCCCACCTGGCTCACATCTCCATCCCCCCACCTTGCCCACATCTCCATCCCCCACCTGCTCACATCTCCATCCCCCACCTGCTCACATCTCCATCCCCCACCTGGCCCACATCTCCATCCCCCAACTGGCCCACATCTCCATCCCCCACCTGCCCACATCTCCATCCCCCAACCTGGCTCACATCTCCAGGTCCATCCTGACCCCACCTGGACCCAAATCTCCGTATCCCCGCACGGTTGTCTCCACATCTCCATTCCCCCACCCTGAGCTGACCCACATCTCCAAATCCTCCCACCTAGGGTACACTATCTCCAGTGCCCGCTCAGCCTACTGGCCCACATTCTCTCCGAATCCCACCATCGTGCCCACATCGTCCATCCTCCCTCATCCTGACCCACATCTCCATCCGCCTACTACTGCTCACGATAGTCCGAGTCCCGCCACCTGGTGCCCACACATACTTCATATCACTGTAGTCCTAACACCCCTCCAGGAGTCTTGAATTTTAGTATCTGAATCTCCATCCCCCACCTGCCCACATCTCCATCCCCCACCTGCCCACATCGTCCCTCCCTCACCTGCCACATCTCCACCCCCACCTGCCCACATCTCCACCCCCACCTTACTACATTCCTAATCCCCACCCCATATCTCCATCCATCCCCCACCTGGCCCACACATACTCAGATCACTTAGGCCTAACATCCCTCCAGCCAGTAATATATCTGAATCTCTGGATTCTTAGCACCCAGCAGTCAGAGCAGTTCTGGGAAGCCCTATTCAGTCCCCTCCCCTTGTCTTCTACTCCTAGTGCTCCCTATCTTCCTCATTCTTCACCACAAGCTCGATAATCCCTTGACGGTACTCAGCTCTCTTTTTTTCCCCTGAACATTTGCCATTTTTCCACTCATAACTAGGGATGGCTTGAAGAAAGGCAATTGTGGGTTTTGATTTTGATTTATAACAAAGAGTATTTTTGAGCGTTGTAGTCTGGACTGTCCATTATGTCCAAAGATTAGATCATAAATTTTACAATGGGCAGTAATTCCATTACCAAATGGAACTCTCTGAGTACAAAGTAAAGTTCACTTAGAGTCCTAGTCTGTTGGTAGGATGTGGGTCACCTTTCCTTTTCACTTGCTTTGCCCTTCCTTTCTTCCCTCTCTACCCCTAGTCACTTCCCAGTCTGAGTCTAAGGCAGACTGTGATATGCTGTAGCAGCTAAACACAGCTAAGGCCTTGGAACACATTCCCTGTAGTTCTAGCTACCTGCAAAAAGAGCTTAGACATACAGACGGGCAAAGTATGTCTTCAGCTTCGCATGGTAACAGTTGTGGGTGGAGCCCGCAACTGTGGCTGAGTTTGGGGACCCATGTGTGGCCTGTTCACCTCCACCCGTGGAGAGCTCTCTAACATTCTGTTCCTTCACCAGGCATTCCACATCACCAACGATGAACCAGTCCCTTTCTGGACGTTCCTGTCCCGCATCCTGACAGGCCTTAATTATGAGGCCCCCAAGTACCACATCCCCTACTGGTTGGCCTATTACCTAGCCTTCCTGCTGTCCCTGCTGGTGATGGTGGTCAGTCCTATCATCCAACTCCAGCCCACTTTCACACCAATGCGGATCGCACTGGCTGGCACATTCCACTACTACAGTTGTGAGAAAGCCAAAAAGGCCATGGGGTACCGGCCACTGGTCACCATGGATGACGCTGTGGAGAGGACTGTGCAGAGTTTTCACCATCTGCGGAAGGTCAAGTGAGGCACCCTGTAGTCAAGGCCATCCCAATGATGTCCTCGCCAGTAGCTTTTTTCTCTCTGTGTGGATGAACTAATATTTCAAATGACTTCTGAGCTGTGCCTTCCCTTGCTGCTCCATCTATGACAGTGCAGTGTGGGCGATGAGAACAGCTGACATTTCTCTCCATGTAGCACTGGATTTTTAAAGCAGGCAGAACTATTCTGCTGTTTGTTTTTCTCCTCCTTCCCTCCCTCTCCCTCTTTCCCGCCCTCCCTCTGAATGGATCAAAGGTAAAGTCAAAGCCACAAGGCTCCATTCAAGAAACTATATCTTTATGATATCCAGGAAGCAAACCCAAACATTGTAAATATGTGAGCAAGACTTCAAATGTGCATTTCACATCATCACAGTTTAGCATAGTTAGAAGTATCGGTAGCCATAATTCTCACAATCCGTATGGAGAAGTACGGCCCTGGTTCATTACCTTGCATGCTCCCAAGGTCTCTTTCAGGGCTGGTTATAGTATCTGCCTGTACTGTCTTCCCATAAAACATTAGTCTTCCTCAAAAGAATCTGGTGGTGGGTTTTAGTGGCCAGTCGTGATATGGCATAGTGGTGTGCTGTGTCAGCTGGTCTCCTCCTGTCTTCCATAGGATATCAGGCTGCTTGACAGTAAGCCAGAGAGAATGTCTTCCTTCAAGTCCATGCAGTCTGGGTAGAAGCTCCTCCATTAGCTATGCAGAAAGGGCTACATCCTTACAGCTCACCATCTAGAACACGTCAAGCCAACTTCCAAAGAGCAAGCACAGTACATGCAGCAATCTAGCTTTTTTCTATTCTCTGGAGACATTTTGCTTATGGAAACTTTTCGTCTCACCTCATTCCATTGTAATCTTACAGAATTCCATTTCCTTTTTCATTGTTCAAGGGTTGAAAGATAATTGGGAAAGAAATAAAGGTTTATAAGCCATACAGTTGGTGTTACTGGGTTATTAGTTCTGCCTGGTGGATTGGAACATAAATGTAAATAAGATGCCACTTTTGCACCATGGAAGCTGTCAGAATAATGGACTCAAAGTCTTAACCCCCTGTAATACTGATTGAATCAGTGAATTGATACACTCACGTAAGACAAAGTGGTAGAAGTTGAGAGGCAGATGACATGGTTTCTGCAATGCAGGTTATGCATTGAGTTGGACTTTGAAGGAAGGAGAAATAAATCACTAGGTGCAGACCCATCAGTTGGCATTTCAGACTAAAAAGGTCACCAGCTTTCACTATCATGTTGTGAAATAATAGTGTGTCTTGCACTCACAGTGACGAGAGCTTCAATTCAGTAGTGGACAAAGTAAGAAGGCTAGATTGGGAAGCAGCAGGAGGTTGGTTGGTCAGGGTAAGGAGGGAGGCAGGGGATGACCGTTATTCTTTAGACATCAACAACCTGGTAACAGTTCATACAATTAACAGTTTGCTCAATGGAGTGCAAGGATCAAGAAAATCCTCCTGACCTCTACATGGAATACCAGGGAGGAAGTGTCAGAGACCCTAGTAATGTCCTAATCATGGGTTAAAAATGAAGACTCAATGGAAGCTCTTCAAAAGGACTCAGAAGTCAGCAGAGAAAGGGAAGACCCAGGTTAGACCAGAACAAAGGTCAGAGCTGATGGGAGGAAGGCCTCTGCTGGGTGAGAGGGCAGCAGACCTACTACCAAACACTCACCACCAAACAGCTGTTTGGACCAAAGAAGTCCCTTGATTTCTCCAACACATTCCTGTCTTTTACTTTGTAAACTTCCTCTCACTATGATAAAATACCTGACATAAGCAACATAAAAAAAGGAAATGTTTATTTTGCCTGATGGCTTCATTGTTTCTAGGCCAGTGGTGAGGCAGAACATCATGGCAGGAGCAGGCGATAAAGCTGCCTATGTCATGCCAGAATGGAAAAGAAAGGGAGGAAAGGGACTAAGGTGCTGTTAAAGGACATACCTCAGTGACCTAACCTCCTCCCACAAGGCCCCGTAGGATGAAGGTTCTACCACCTCCCAGGAGCACCATGAGATGGAGTCCAAACCTTCGACACATGGGCCTGTAGGGAGCATTCGATACCCAAAAAGAGCATTTGTTTTCTCATTTTGTTTACTTGTTTAGTCCACACACAAGCACCAAGTGCTGTCCTGACCTCCAGCAGTGAGGACAACAGAATAGAGCTAGACAAATTTGTTTGGAAGTGGAAACTTCAAATTCTAAAAGGGAAAAGCCCAGGGGCTGGAGACATGGCTCAGCACTTGATGCTCCTGCACAGGAGACCAGTTCGGTTCCCAGCACCCACAGGGCAGCACACAATTGTTTATAGCTCTAGTTCCCAGGGATCTGACTCCATCTTAATGGCCTTCATAAGCACCAGGTGCACAGTAGTACACTCACACTCATGCAGGCAAAACTTTAAGACACAGAAAATACATTTTGAAAAAAAAAAGGGCAAGCTGCAGCATATAGTGTGCAGGAGATAGGGCCGCGAGCGGATGGGGCACAGGTGAAAACTCAAGTCAGTCATAGAAGCAGTATCCCCTCAGACCAGAAATGGTTAGTCAGGAAGAGGCCAGGGAGCCCTCCAAATAGACCCTAAGGTCACGCATGCTTAGGCAGAAGCTTTCTATGTGTAGGAAGTGCTTTGGCTGCTTTGGCCCTACATTTCTCACTCAGGCCCAATCACCCCAACACCCATTTGAAGGAAGTACAACTGCCAGGAAACTATACAGTAGTACACTCACACTCATGCAGGCAAAACTTTAAGACACAGAAAATACATTTTGAGAAAAAAAAGGGCAAGCTGCAGCATATAGTGTGCAGGAGATAGGGCCGCGAGCAGATGGGGCACAGGTGAAAACTCAAGTCAGTCATAGAAGCAGTATCCCCTCAGACCAGAAATGGTTAGTCAGGAAGAGGCCAGGGAGCCCTCCAAATAGACCCTAAGGTCACACATGCTTAGGCAGAAGCTTTCTATGTGTAGGAAGTGCTTTGGCTGCTTTGGCCCTACATTTCTCACTCAGGCCCAATCACCCCAACACCCATTTGAAGGAAGTACAACTGCCAGGAAACTATAGCCTCAGGCCCCACCTGGACCTGCTGAACTGAGGCTCAGGGCAGGCTTGGGACTCTGTCCACAAGCCTTTCGGATGGTTCTAGACCACTGAAGTAACATCCCCCAGGTCACTGAGTCCAGCTAGAGACTCACCTCAGTCACTGCAGGATGGAACTTGGCCTGATCACAGGCCCAAACCCTGGAGAGCACCACCTCTTCTATTCCTGATAACTGGTGGCCTAAAGTGGCTGCCTGCAGCATGAAGCAAGATCTCGGCCTCTCCCGTGTGGTACTTTCTGTCTGGAGAACCAGGCCCAGAGGAAGTCAGGTCATGCAAGGCTGAGGGAGAGCTAAAAACCTGTGGCCAATTTCTGCATATTTATTGGAGTGATTTCCCATTTCCCTGCTTCCTGCACAGCCTCTGACCTAGTTCAGCCGAGCCCATCTGTACCTGGGCCAGGTGTGCCGTGACAGCAAGCTGATCTGTCTCTGCTCCAGTCCGGTCTCTGTCTACTGTGTCAGGCTTGAAACAACCCTAGGTTCTTCTTTGCCAGCACCAGTGCATTAGTACAGCCCAACGCTCTCCTAGCCCCCAATCCCAGCTCCTGCCACTGGGCTCACACCTGCTGTGTTTCAGCAGAACTGCTCAGCCCCGTCATCTGTGCACTTGCTCAGGTTTTTCTACCTCCTAAAAGTGTCTTTTCCTGGCTCTGCCTTCAGGTCCACAATGGCCAGTCGTCCCTCTCCTAGAATCCCAGCTTTATCTGCCTTCTCTCTGGAGGCTCAACCTGTGACTGTTGACCTTCACCTCGCTTTACGCTTATTGCTTTTGCCATCTCCCATCTCTACCAGGCCAGAGCTCCTCAAGTGTCTGGGAGTTCCTCAATTACCTGCTCCACTGTGGGGTCCAAAATGGAAGGACTGGGATCCATGAAGAGTGCTGAAATGGCTTCCTGCCTTTCCAGGGTTCCATGATTGCGTGAGACAGACCTTGATGGGCCTGCCATCATATCCCCTGTCCTTCCCACTGTCCTCTCCTATCTCTAGGAGGCAGCTTGTGCTACTCTCTTGGGCCCCACCCACCTCCCCAGCATCCTCTTCCGGCCAACATATGGGGTGGGGGGCATCTGATTCTCCCTTTCAGACTCCATCAGATACTTCATTTCTTTCTCACACTCCCCCTCCTTTCCTGCATCTCCATCAAATTTTGTCCTCAGTCATACAGAAATCACTGACTCAGCTGTCTACCATCCACTTACTTAAAGACTTTTTTTTTTTTTTTTTTTTTTTTTTTTTTT
>VZQC01000344.1:15286-99474 GCA_009823505.1 Rhizomys pruinosus
GAGCGCCGACCACTCTTACAGAGGACCCGGGTTCGATCCCCAGCACCCACATGGCGGCCGAGAACCGTCTGAAACTCCAATTCCAGGAGAACTCCAGTTCCAGGGGAATCCGACACCCTCTTCTGACCTCCGCGGCATTGCACGACATGGGTGCACAGACCTGCATGCAGACAGTACATTCATACACATACAGAAATAAAACTAAAAAAAAATTTTTTTTTAAATATTAAAGAAAAAGACAGGAAAAAAAGAAAGCCAACTGTGGTTTTGTATGGCAATAATTCTAGGATCCGTGTAACTTTCTGTCTGCCAGCCTAGCCAAAAACAACCAATCAGCTTTCAGGGAGACCCTGTCTCAAGAGAATAAGATGGGAAACAATAGAGAAAGATACACATGCACATACAACAGCACAAATAATTAGGGACTGTGAGAAAGAAAAGAAACACCATGGAAGACATTAGCATCTTCTGGTCAGCACTGCTTGGGCAGACTGTAGAAGGCTTCACAAGATGATTCAAAATAGGTTTTCATTTGCCAGGCCTGATTCCTACATGTTAAGCCCCAGGAAGATACTTTACTTCAGCTCCTTGGGGTCTGAGAATTCTTCTACAGAGATTTCTACAGTGTCCTGAGCAGAAGTAGAAAGGAGGGAAGAGGTGAAAGCAGTCTGCTTCCCAGCAAACTCTCCTGAGATGACTTCCATAACAGGTACTGGGAAACACACACACACACACACACACACACACACACACACACACACACCACCACCACCACCACAACCACCACCACCACAACAACAACAACAACAAAAACCACCAAATTTGTTCTCCATGGGAAAGGCAAGGGAATGCCTAGAAATTATTAGCTGAGTACTAGCTGTATTGAAAGGGATGTGGAAGTGGCCAAAATAAGAGTATTTTCCTTCAAGGTGTTCACAGTCCCATGAAAGAAATGAAATGCCAAAATTACCTTCAAGTATTCCTTCTGTTTTTTTGTCTTTTCAAGACAGGGTCTCCCTGTAGCCCCAGCTGTCCTGGAATTCGTTCTGTAGACCAGGTTGGCCATGAACTCACAAAGATCCACCTGCCTCTGCCTCCCAAGCACTAGGATTAGGGAGAAGAATGGGCCAACTATAAATGTGGGCTCAAAGCCTGCTTGATCCCTGCTTTTATCGAGTTTTATATTTGTTTACTTACAGATTATATATACGTGCCTTTTGCCACAATGGCAGAATTGAGTCTGTCCCCCAAAGCCTAAAACATTTACTGTCTCCCATTCAAAAAAGAAATTAGTCAGCCCCTGCATAATTATGACACTTTGACAAAAAGCCTTTGAAAAGATACTCAGTTTAACTCATTGCTAGGGAAGTGTAATTCACCACTAGCTCACACATGCCAGGATTGCTGTTATTTTTTTTTTTTATGTGAATTGGGGTGATAGCTCAATCAGTAAAGTGTTTCCCTTCTAAGTATGACAACCTGAGTTCAATCATCAGAACCCACATGAAGAGTCAGGCATGCTGGCACAGTCTTCTTTTCCCAGACCTGGCGAGGTGGAGCCCTGGGGCTTGCTGGCCAGCCAGCCACACACATTAGTGAGATGCAGGCCAATAAGAGACCCCTTTCTCAACAAAGTAATGATACCTTGGTTGTCCTCTGGCCTGCCAAGCATGCACACATATGTGCTCCCATACATATGTGCACATGCAAACACATAAACATGTTCATAGTAAATACTTAAACAGTACGTGTTGGTAAATTTGTAAGTGTCTATACACTGTTGATGGAACACAATACCCCTTCTAATTAATTACAGTTATGAAATGATCCAACAATTCCACATCTGTCTGTATATCCAAGAATATTAAAAGAAAAATCTTGAAAAGATATTTGTAGACCCAGGTTCATGGCAGCAGTAATTAAAATAGCCTAAAAGTGGGAACAGCCCAAGTGTCCTGAATAGAGAAATAAATAAGCAAAATGTGATACATATACAATGATAGCCTTGAAAGAGAAGGGAATTTGAGACATGTTACTACACAGATGAAACTTAGGACTTTCTGTTGAGTGAAATAAGTCAGTCATAAAAGGACAAATCCTCGGGCTGGAGAGATGGCCTAGCGGTTAAGAGCGCCGGCTGCTCTTGCAGAGGACCCAGGTTCGATCCCCAGCACCCACATGGCAGCTGAGAACCATCTTTAACTCCAGTTCCAGGGGAATCCAACACCCTCTTCTGACCTCCACAGCATTGCACGACTCGGGTGCACAGACCTACATGCAGACAGTACATTCATACACATAAAAAATAAAAATTAAAAAAAGGACAAATCCTCCACAAATTCCACTCACTGATATCCACCATAAGCAAATCCATAGAGACACTTAAGTGGAACAGTGCTGGAGCTAGTGGCTGAGGAGGAAGGGGTGATATGGTATTTTGTGTTTGGATGGTGGAGCAAGTACATGGAGAGGGAGAAACCAGAGGTGGGGGATTAGAGTGTGTCTGACCCAGGGAGCTGGTGGTAAGTGCAAAGAGAGTTAAGGGATGCTTTGGTACTAGAATGGGCAATACTTAATTGGTGCTTAATTGGATGAGGGGTTAAGGAACAAGGATGAAGCTAAAGATAATTAGGAGGTTCACTCAGAGGAATTGGTGGCTAGTTGTATATATAACTGCCATAGTCACCTAGAAGATTTGGGCACTGGCAAGGAAGGGATTAAGTTCCTAGCCTTAATGTTTCTAGGTGCAAGGGTCTAGAAGGCAGCAGAGGTAGCTGAAGCATCGTGGCCTATGACTGCAACATGAAGCCATAGGAGGGTAAAGGATGGGTCATTGAGAACCAAGGGCATTGAGACAGAAGATCCATGATAAGAGGGTGAGTAGCCGTATGAAAGAGGAAGCTGAGCCAGCTGACAGAAGTGGGGTTATGAAGAGCAGGGCCCCTCCTCAGTCAGTAAATGGCCATGCACTCTCTTCTTTGATCCTCCCAACAAGCCTGTTGTGTCCAGTAAAGTCTATTATTATCCTTACTTTGAATAGGGAATCCTGAGGCCTCAAAGAGGAAAATACACTTTCACAAGATACACAGTTTCTTCATGGTAGAGCTGAACCTTGACCCTAGACTGGCAGCCCCAACTCAACATCTTTTGGCCTTAATGTTATCTCAAGGTAATCCTGATCCCTTGCTTCTGTACCAGGTGGAACCCTGGAAGAAACTCAATGCCTTAAAACAATGTTTGTTGTTTGTTTGTTTTTTGTTTGTTTTGTTTTTTAATCTCAGGGGTGGAGAGGTGGCTCAGCAGTTAAGAGCACTCATTGGTCTTCCAGAGGAACCAAATTAGAGTCCCGGCACCTACATGTTGGCTAATAGCTGTCTGTAACTCCAGTTTCAAGGGATCTGACACCCTCTTCTGACCTCTGTGAGCATTGCATGACATGGGTACACCTACCTACAGGAAGGCATTACACTCATACATATAAAATAAAATATTTTTTTAAAAATTTCACACTGGGCATGGCGACTCACACCTTTAACCCCAGAAACAGATGAGTCTCTGTGAGATCCAGGCCAGCCTGGTCTACATAGTGAGTTTTGGACAAGCTGAGGTTAGGGAGACCCTGTCAATAAAAAATCTCAGCCGGGCATGCCTTTACTCTTAGCATTTGAGAGGCAGAGGCAGGTGGATATAACTCAGATCAAGGCCAGCCTGGTCTACATAGTGAGTTTTGGACAAGCTGAGGTTAGGGAGACCCTGTCAATAAAAAATCTCAGCCGGGCATGCCTTTACTCTTAGCATTTGAGAGGCAGAGGCAGGTGGATATAACTCAGATCAAGGCCAGCCTGGTCTACATAGTGTGTTCCAGGCCACCTAGACCTAAAGGGAGACCCTATCTCAAATTTTTTTTTGCTATTCTTCGGTTGACTAAGGTGCTGAAAATCCAGTTTACAGGGCTAAAGTTGAGGTGCCCTCAGGGCTGGCTGCTTCTGGGGCCTCAGAGGAACAGTCCATTTTCTTGCCCTTTTTGTTTTAAGCATCTAATGATCACCTGTTTTGTTGCCTCATGGTCCCTTCCCCTGCAAAGCATCTCTTCAATCTCTGCTTGCATTGTCATTGTCTCTCTGACTTTTTTAAAATTTGTTATTTTTATTTCGTGTACGAGCGTATTACCTGCATGTATGTAAGTGCACCCATGTTGTGCAATTTCCCTGGAGGTTAGAACAGGACATTGGATCCTCAGGAACTGCAGCTACAAATGGTTGTTAGCTGCTGTGTGGGTGCTGGGAATCGAACCCAGGTCCTCTGCAAGAGCAGACAGTATTCTTAACCACTGAGCCATCTCTCCAGCTGCCCCCCCCACCAGACATTCTTATAAAAATAATTGACTTACGGCCCACCTACATGATCCAGGTTCCTCTCTAAATTTCAAGATCCTTCACCACATCTGAAAAGTCCTTGTTACCAACTAAGGAAACAAAAATGGGGCTCTGGACTCAGGATGTGGACATTATTTGCAGGAATGATTTTCAACCTTCTGGAAGGACTGAAACTGACAACAGGCTCCTGGCTGGTGAGGGTACAGAGTAAGAGCAGGCAAGCATAAGGTTCTGTCTGAAGCCTGCCTGACACACAAGAGAGACGCAGAAGCAACTCAAGTGGGCAGGGCCAGGCGACCTTGTGTCTGAAGCCTCCTCACCATGGAGAGACTCAGACAGAAGAGGCTACCAAGCAGCCTGCTGAGACATGAACTTTATTTTGAAGCTGAGTTCCAGCTGGAAGAGAGGTCAAAGGGCAGGCAAGTCCTAACAGGTTCACTTGCCACAAATCTAGGGTGGAGCAGCCAGGCAAGCTGGCTCAGAGAGGCAAGCCCTTGGGTGAAGTGCTGAAGGGCTGCCTACTTAATTCTTCCTCGTACCCAACAAGGGCTCATGCTTGCTTCCACTAACTAACTAGGCCAAGGACCTTCAGCAAGCTGTTAGATCCCTTCAGCACTGTCTGCCAAAACTATTCAGACCATTCACTGGGCTGGTTTGGCACCAAGTGATGATTGCAAAACCTGTACGGAGGTCACCAAGGGGATGGTGCTGAGAATGTGGGTGGATCTGATCTGCCTGAGAATCCAGCAGCCCAGGGTGAGCAAATGCTTGTTCTGGCACTGCCCCCAGGCTCAGGATTGGAGTCTCTACTATTAGGTTCAGGCTTCTGGCTCCAACAAGGGTGGAGACTTAGGCATGCTCCCTTGTACCATATTTGGAGTGGAGATTGGCTTATAGGGGAAGGAAGCTCAGAAGCTGAGCTACGGCTTCCCAGCCAAAGGTCATCTATCCATACTCCAACCGAAGGAACTTCCAACATGGGACTACGTGGCCCTGAGAACAAACCTGCAGAGGTCAGGCCCTGCAAGAGTGGCCAGACCCAACGTGCGAGGATCACGAAGAAAGACCAAGGCAGGGAAACTTGCAGGTGGTCATGGATTATGCCGAGCTATCATGTGACCTCGACACCATGCCCAAGTCCCTCACCCGTTTGAGGTGACCATTATGGGAAATAGTCTTGCAGATACAATCAAGCTGAGCTAAAATAATAAGAGCCTAAATTCAATGTGGTGGTGTCCTGAAAAGGACAGAATGAAGACGTCCACCCACAAGGGAAGACGTCCATTGCAGAAAGAGAGCCATGGGAACCATGTAACCACAAGCCATGGAACACCTGGGGCCACCAAGGCTCAAGAATCAAGAAAGGCTTATCCTCAGAGACTTTCTAAGGAGTGTCGCCAACACCGATTTCAGACTTCCAGCCTTCAGAACTGGGAAAGAATCCATTTCAGTGCTTTAAGCCTCCTGGTTTGTGGCCTTTGTTCCAGCCCTGGCAAGCAAGCCTTTCACCCATGCCTGCGAGCAGCTTCCCAGCTCGGAGGTGGAAGTGTTCCCTGTCTTCCCTTCTAAGTCAGCACTCCTGGTGGTGTTTCTCAGGCACTGCCACTCCAGCTGTGGATAAATGGCACTCATCTTCAAAGCACTTTGGAAATACTAATTAACTCTCAGTTAATTAGGTGAAATAATGTGAAGCTCTAGTGACATCATCTCCATTCTGTGCCCAGATCTGGCCACAAGTAAAGTCTGGTGACTGCTGGGCTCCGAGCCGTGTCTTGTGGTAACATGTTGTGCCTTTCCCACCCATCCCACAAAACGTGGCTGCATGGGGCCCTCTCTCACCTCAGCTCCACACACTCAAGAGTGGCCAGCTATGGACACACTTGGTCAGTCAAGCATGGACAACATAAATGGTTTCTGGAGGGAGGTGCAGGGCTGTTAACCACATGTGCTCTGCTTGTCCACACATCATCAAAATGGTCTTACTGATAGTCCTAAGCAAACACCTACAAATCTCATGTACTTTCATTTATTCTTCACTATGATCCCACACCCTGTGACCCTGAAGACCTGCCTGGCCCCTGCCTCATAGAACCAAGAAGAGAAGAATGCCTCTGGTGTTTCTGTTCAGGATCCCAGTGGGCAAGAATTTCTTGAAGTGGGTAAGCAGCTGCTTGCAAGGTATGGAGGCAGGAACCTGTTGGAAGCCAGAGGCAGTCTGGGCCAGAAGCCAGAGTTGGGAAGAGATTCAGATCCAGACCCATGGCCCTGATAAGGATGGACAGTGCTGGGACTGACTGTGCCCACTATGTCAGGATCTTTGGTGGTCAGACAGTGGGCACACCCACAGACAGTCAGGAGAATAATTAACCTGATGATGGCAAGATCCCAGGCCTCCCTAACTCCACGCCATCCCCACCTCCTCCCCCAGACAGTGGCCGGGAGCAAGGTGTGCCAGGCAGATCCACTCTTGGCTGTGCCTTTGAAAACCTCACCTGCGTGGCCCAGTGGGTAGACTAGAACATTATTGGTGATACAAAGACTGTCTTTGTTCGCAAAGACATGAGGACCATCCTTGCTAGAGACTCTTCCAGTTCTTTAGATTGGGAAAGGAAAGAAACCTTTGAAAACTCAGACTCCAAAATTGTGTACTCACTTGTTTTTTTCACTCTGTATTAAAGCATAACAACGTATAGCCATGCCTGAGTGTCTATCTTGACTGCCCACAAATATGGTTGTGTAAAAGCGCCCAGACAAGGAAATGTTTTGTTTTTTTTTTTATTGCACTATTAAGGGTTTCAATCCTTGACTGATTGGCTCTGTTGCTGTGGGCCTGTGGTGAGGCAGCACGTCATGATTGGAGTGTGTGCCCAAGCAAAACCACTCACCTTGTGATCAGAATGCAAAAGGAGACAGCAAGAGGCTAGTGAACCTCACAGTCCCTTTCAGGGTCCTGTCCTACCATGACAGAAAGATCTCCTTTGAGACCCCCATTTTCTTTTTTTTTTTTTTATTAATTTTATTTATTTCTGTATGTGTATGAATGTGCTGTCTGCATGCAAGTCTGTGCACCCGTGTCGTGCAACGCCGCGGAGTTCAGAAGAGGGTCTCGGATTCCCCTGGAACTGGAGTTCTCCTGGAATTGGAGCTTCAGACGGTTCTCAGCCGCCATGTGGGTGCTGGGGATCGAACCTGGGTCCTCTGTAAGAGCGGTCGGCGCTCTTAACCGCTAAGCCATCTCTCCAGCCCGAGACCCCCATTTTCTAAAGACCCTATCAACTCCCAGCAAAATCACTCGGGGAACCAAGCCTTTTAACACATGGTTCTATGGGGCTTACACGACCTCCAAACCATAGCATGCTTAAGGTGTGGAAGCCATCCCTTTTCCTCCACACCCCTCCCTGTGCATGTCTTTCTCGTGGCTGTTTCTGAGGTACATGTTTTATAACCATAATCATTAATAGTGAGTAAAGTGGTTTCCAGAGTTCTGTGACCCATTCTAATAAATTATTGAAACTGAGGTAGTGGTGGTAAGAAATCTGGCCAGGCGTGGTGGCGCATGCCTTTAATCCCAGCACTCAGGAGGCAGAGGCAGACGGATCTCTGTGAGTTCAAAGCCAGTCTGTTCATAGCGAGTTCTAGGACAGCTGGGACTAGAGGGGGATACTGTCTCAAAAAGACAAAAAAAAAGAAAGAAATCTGAATTTCTAGCCAATTGTCTGGTAGGATAGGTGACAACTTGGAATTTGAACTGGCACTGGAAGTAGAGGTGGTCCTGTTGGAGGTATGTTAACTCTGAGGAGCTAGTGTTAGAGGTGAATCTCACGGTGGAACACACAGCTAATTTCTGGAGATTCAGAGAATCCGTTGTTGGGCAGAAGAAAACACCTGTGCATTTGCGGGGGGGGGGGGTCAGTAGTATGAGTTCAAATGATTCAGACCCCAGTTATTCAATAAAGCACTAATCTGGGGGTTGCTGTGAAAATATTCTGCAGGAGTAATTCGGATCTATTGTTAATTGACTCTAAGTAAGGAGATGGTCTTAGAGCATCTGCCTGAGCATCAGTCAATCATCTAGAGTGTTTAAACGCAGAGGCAAGGCTTTCCTGAGGAAGAAGAAATGGTTCTTGATGGCTTGAAACTTTGACTCATATCCAAGAGTCTCAGCTTCGATTCCTGATGGCCTGTGCTATGAATTTTGCACCTCCTTGGGCAGCCCCCACCATCACACAAGTCAGCTCCTTGCAATAGATATCTAAGTTGGGTCTACTGCTGGGTTTGTTTCTCTACTGATGGAAGTGAATTGATACCTTCCCTCAACAAAAACTCCAGACATAGGGGATTTCCTTCCCTCAACAAAAAGTCCAGACATAAGGGATTTCAGTAGTGAATTCTCTCAACCATTCATCAGTGTATCAGTTAATTTCCTGTTGCTTTGATAAAGGACCATGACCAAGGCAACTTACAGAAGGAAGAGTTTATTTGGCTTATGGTTCCAGAAAGTTAGAGTCCACAGTGGCAGGGAAAGCATGGCAGCAGACGCTCATGACCATATAAAATGCAAAATGCATTTAGTCTACCTTCAAAAGTCCCCATAGTCTTTACCAGTCTCCATATTATTTAAAAGGTCCAGAGTCCAAAATCTCTTCTGAGACTCAAGGCAATCTCTTAACTATAATCTCCTGTAAAAATCAGAAGACAAATTACATACTTCCAACATACAATGAGACCGAATACACATTCCCATTCCAAAAGGGCAGAATAGAGGCATAGTGAGGAAATAGTGGACCAAAACAAGACCGAAAACCAGCAGGGCAAACACCAAGTCCTGTGCAAATCTAGATCAGGAACTAGGAAAAGACGGAACACTCTCCAAAAGGAACAGAAAAGAAGAAGAAAATGACAGTCCAGACATACACAGAGTGCCAAAACAAACAAGCAAACAAACAAACCACAACCAAAAAAGCCTCAGCAAAGTCTTGGCCACAGTCCAAGGGTAATGAAGGTATCTTGGCATCATCTTGTATCATGAGCAAATTGATATGGATGCAGGGGTACAGTTGCTGGGCCAACTCACATTAATAGAAGGCAGCTAGAATAATTCAGTTCAAAAGCTAGCAGGCCAACTCTCTAACTTTTGAATGAAATGCTCTTTGCATCAATGAACACGTGCTTTGATTATGTCATATCCTCACTACCCTTGACATCTTCATGCTCCAGGACCCGAAGCTGAGACACCAAATTAAAGAGGATCTGGGCCTTTACCTGCTTCAGGTGTAGTGTGCCTCACTCTTCTGTGCTGTCCAAGTAATGGGAGCAGCCTGGGTATCAAGCGACAGTTGCTATAAAGGTGAATTGTGCTCTGGGGCAAGTTAGGCCAGCACAATGGCTTTTGAGAAGGGCTCCACATGCCTTGGATTGCTGTCTGGGCTGGCCGCTTTGCAGCTATATGGCTTGAGGCAAATGCCCTCACTACCTGGAGCCTGAGTATTCTCTCCTGGACCTCACTCCAAAGGACAGGAAAGAGTGCTAGCTCCTTTGCCCACCAGGCAGGCTGCCACCTGTGCTGATGGCAGCAGCCAGTAGGAAGCACAAACAGATATCCTGGGACAGCTCTGTCTGCCTGGGCTCTCAGCACGGAACTCAGCAACAGGTAGCTGAGGTCATAGACCCCCCTAGAAGAAAGCTAAGCAGGGGCCATGCCCTGCCGGGGGCTCGTGGGGTCTTCTGTCTTATTGTAATCAGTCAAGCATTCAGGGTAGGGCTGCCAAGTACAAGTTACCTCCTGATCTTTCTAGAAATATGCTACTAAAAAGCTAATCACTCCAGGTGTTGTGTCACATGCCTTTAATCCCAGCAGTCTGGAGGCAGAAGCAGGTAGATATCTGTGAGATCCAGGCCAACCAGTCTACATAGCGAATTGTTTTTTTTTTTTAAAGGTAAAAAGGAGTTGGCTTTAATAACATAGTAAGGGAGTTGTTATTCAGTCCACTACAGTTTTGTTGTACTATGTAAAGGAACTGTAAGACAGCAGAGGCTACTGGATGTCTCAAGAAACAAGCCAGGCGTGGTGGCGCATACCTTTAATCCCAGCATTTGGGAGGCAGAGGCAGGCAGAGCTCTGTGAGCCTGGTCTACATAGTGAGTTCCAGGCCAGCTGGAGCTACAGGTAGACCTTGACTCAAAAAAAGACCACAAAAAAGCCAAGAAAAAAAAATGTAATCATACGCCTTTCTGTTATATGTGGCATTTTACACACATTTTTTCTTTTTGACATAGGGTCTTGATATGTAGGCTTTGCTGGTGTCCAACTCACCATGTACCTGAGGTTGGCCTCAAACTCAAAACCTATCTTGCCTCAGCTCCCCAAATAGTGCAACTAAAGAACTGACCTACTATACCCAGCCAATAATTTATTTTTCACAAAAGGAAGAAAACCTGCTTATAAAGTGGCAGAAAGGCAGAAAGGTGGAGAGTCAAGGTCTCAAGCATGGTTTGTCATAATACCTATTAATAGCATCATCCCTAATGCATAGTAAGCCCTCAATAAACAGTGCCACTGCCTCGGCACCCTATATAAAATGGAAATAATAGCTGTATACACATCATCAGGTGGTATGAGACTGAAGTGACATCAAAAGGGTTAAATAAGTGCCAAGCATGGTGGATCTCTGTGAGATCCAGGGCAGCCTGATCTACATAGTGAGTTCCATACCAGCCAGGGCTACAGGGAGACCCTGTCTCAAAAAAGGGGGCGGGGGAGTTAAGGGGTTACGTAAACGTCATCTAATTAAGTACCTAAGAATCACTGAGCTTGATCCAGCTGTATCAAGGTGGCCTTGTCTATCCAGTAATGATATATCCGGCAGGGTTTACAAGTCTCTAGTCTCTTGTGGTTACTAAAATTCAGAACAGACTGAAATGTCAATTGCAGACTTGCTTCCATTGGCAGGGAAGTCTCCGAAAGTGTTCTTCCACCCTTGGCATCCAGATGACTCTGAACAGAGGTACCTGCTTAGGCCTTTTCTCAAGCTGCTTCCTTGTGGGAATTCCCTCTGGTAGAGCTAGCTGGGGCTCCCCCTGGCCTTCTCTGATCACCCTGCCATACTTATCCCTTCCCATGCTGCTCACCTCTAGGATCCTCAAGGGGGTGCCACAAGCCACCTCCATCCCCACACTTAGGCCTCTCTGAGCCTCAGTCCTGTCTTATCATGGTATCAACTCACCTACTCTGGGTTGTTGTACAGCCCCCTCAGCCCCCTGTGAACACCCACCCCTCAGCCAGCCAGTACTGAAGAACGGATAATGCTTCTAAATTCTCTCACATGGAAGCTCTGATTCCTAATAAAAGATAATTGGTGAAAGCAACTGACGTAAGCAGGCTCTACTCTTTCCTCCCTGAACCAAACTTGCTCTGGGTGAAGCACACTTTTCCATGTCTTCTGTGTGGGAAAGGGCCCCGCAGTTGAACTCTAGGCCTCCCTGGTCAAAGCTAGGAGTGGGGATTAGGAAAGGGGGAGATGAAAGTGTGTCCTGGCTACTCAGGAACATTTCTGCTGCTACAAGAAACTTACATCAAAGTGGCCACAAGATGAGCTAATAGAAGATGGATGAATGTGACTCTGAATTTATTGCCCTTTATGTGGAATCCAGACTTTATAGGGAGGGAGGGAGGGACCCACCTAGGCCATTTTCCTGCTCCTTTCCCCTCCTTGGACCTCAGAGGCCCAATTTAAGGCTGACTTTACAGCATTAGGGATTCTTTTTCTATTGCTTTGAGGTATATGCTGACCCTCTCTTTCTCCCATACCCTTTTCTTCTCTAAAGAAATATCCCATCATAGCCAGCTTGTGGACTGAGCAGCTACAGGGATTTCAGCCTCATCAGAGTATAGACTGCCATTGTTGGACTACCCGGGCTGTATCACAGAGGCCAGTACAAGAAGATCAAGACAGGATGTATGCTTACTGGACTTCATTTGGAGGACCATGGGAGGGAAAGACCCCAATGTGGAGCACAAGGGCAAGATTGATGATTATCTGGGCTTGCCAAGGAGGAACCTTCAAACACTTCCTTAAGGAAAACATGACATCTTTAGAAAAAAAAATCCTCCAATTCAGGTGATTTTTGTATGTATGTATGTATGTATATATGTATGTATGTATGTATGCATATATTTATGTATATATATACATATATATTGAAGCAATACAAGTTAGAGAGTGCAACAACAACAGAACTGGAAAAAAAACTCTGGAAAGACTCAGAAAAAGATGCAAGACATGGGGGCTGGAGAGATGGCCTAGCGGTTGAGAGCGCCGACCGCTCTTGCAGAGGACCCGGGTTCGATCCCCAGCACCCACATGGCGGCCGAGAGCCGTCTGAAACTCCAATTCCAGGAGAGCTCCAGTTCCAGGGGAGTCCGACACCCTCTTCTGATCTCCGCAGCATTGCACGTCACGGGTGCACAGACTTGCATGCAGACAATACATTCATATACATATGGAAATAAATAAAATTAAAAAAAAAAGATGCAAGACATGTATGGCAGAGTGCAGGAACTCAGGTGGGGTGGGGGGCATGGAAAAGGAAGTGACTCTAAATTCGATTAAGAAATGATGCACTATGCCGGGTGTGGTGGCGCACGCCTTTAATCCTAGCACTTGGGAGGCAGAGGCAGGCAGATCTTTGTGAGTTCAAGGCCAGCCTGGTCTACAGAGTGAGTTCCAGGTCAGCCGGGACTACAGGGAGACCCTGTCTCGAAAAGACAAAAAAAAATGATGGATGATGTATGGAAAAAGTTTAATAACAATAAAAAATAAATAATAAAAGTGGTGGCATCTTACTGACAAGACAGATCCTTTCTTTTTTCCTGCATTGGATGCACCCCCCCCCCACCACCACCACAGCTCCTTCTTCCTCTGAGTGCTTGTTTCTGCCTTGCTGTTTCAAGGGCATTTGAGACTCCTGGATCTGGGCCTGCCTCAAGGCAGGTTCTCAGGTGCTTGTGTTTCATGGGAGGTCAGGGAATGGCATCTCGGGTGACCACATTACGCAATCCTATACAATTTTGACATTTTACATTTTAAAGCAAGTTTGTATTTATGGATAGATGAATAGATAGACTTGCTTTGTTTTGTTTTGTTCTGTTTTGTTTGATAAAAGATCCCAATGTGGCCCAGGCTAGCCCGATCCTCCCTATATAGTTCAAGCTGGCCTTCAACTCATAGCAATCCTGCCTCATCCTTACAAGCATGGGAATTATGTATGTAAGCTACCACAATCATCTTGTATGACTTTCAAAATGTGATTTTAAAATATAAATCAATGTGCTTTTAAAAATCCACCAAGTAGTAGGCCTAGTACTAGGGATACTGAGGCTGGAGGTTCCATGAGTCCCAGGCCAGCCTGGGTTATAGGATGGGACCTTGTGTCAAAAAAAGCAGTGGCAAAGCTGAAGATATGGCTCAGGTGTTAAGAGTGCTTGTTGCTCTTTCAGAAGACGCACATGGCTTGTCTTTCAATGTAACTCCAGCTCCTGGAAATCTGATGCCCTTTTGTGGCCTTCAAAGGCATCCAAACACACAGCATACACTCAACACAGATGTACACATACACCTAAATAAAATAAATCTTTAGAAAACAACAACAAATCAAACAAAAACTCCACCAATCATTTCCTGTCTCCTGCTTGTGAATAAATTGTATCCTGAACAAACATCAAAAGTGGGGCAACCTGGCAAGTTAACCCATGGCTAGAACCACACCCAAGAGCATTTGAAAAACACAGATTGGACTCTATAGGCCTCTAAAAAGAAAAAAAAATAAGAGAGGTCATTAAGTCAGGAAGGAGGAGGTTGAATGTGATCAAATACACTGTATAAAATTCTCAAAGAATCAATAAAAAATATTTTAAGTGGTGTGAAATGTGCCTAGACATAATGACATGCACCTTTAACTCCAGCACTCAGAAGGCAGAGGTAGGCAGATCTCTGTGAGTTCAAGGGCATTCTGGTCTATATAGTGAGTTCCAGGCCAGGCAGAGCTACATAGTGACAATATGTTTTTAAAAGACAAATAAAAAAGTGGTGAAACAATCATGTAAAGACAGTTAAGGCTGCATTTGTCTGCTGTCACCAGGGGATGGCCTGTGAAGAAGTGTCCTGGGTTCCAGTTTTTCTTTTGTATGATTGTTTTATTCAAAGCCTAAAAGTACACAGTCAAGAGATTTGTCTTGGGGCTGAAGAGGTAACTTAGCAGTTAAGAGCATTGGCTGCTCTTGCAGAGGAGGTTTGAGTTTCAACACCCACATGGCAGGTAACAACCATCTGTAATTCTAGCTCTGCATCATGCAGGGAGAGAGAGAGAGAGAGAGAGAGCGCTTTTGTCTCTTCAAAACTCAGCCACTTGTGATTGACCCATTTGTCTAAGTATGTCCCAGAACTTCACAACTTTTACCAGCTCAATAATCTGCAGTCAGACTGGAATATGAGGCCATCATACATTGGACAGTGGCTGGGAGACATCCATATGTGACCTGCTAGCTTGAGTTTAGAAACGAGCATTTCTGTGTTTGTTTTCTGTTCAGGAAATGATCCTATTCCCTTGTCTCCAACATTTACTAAGGTCTTGGTGTATGCCAGCCCCCCAGGCCTGTCACTGAAGACTCAAGGAGTAATAGGAGCTAGCTTCTGCTTTTAAAAGCTCATAAACTGTGGGAGAGAAAGAGGCATGGACTCCGTTCAGGAGAACCCCGAATTCTGCCATTCAGGTGTGTATTAGATAGGTTTATGTTTACCATCCCCGTTTGCTTGTTTTGCAGAGTCTACATCCTCCTAACTATAACCTCCAAAGACTGATAGTGCTTTGTTAGAAAGACAGGCCAGTGTGGTTGGAGCTGACGTGGTAGACGGCTTCCCAGCATGCGCGAGACCCTGAGTTCCATGCCCCAGCACCATATATACTCTTTCCTTTCTGGCTTTCAGGGTGCCTGACCTCGCCAGAGGATGAAGGAGTTTGTAGCCCCTTATTTTATAGAAGTTACACATTGCTTTTTGGCTTAAGGCCCCACCCAGAAGCCATCAGAGGTATTGACTCTGGATCTCAGAAGCTCCATAGCCAGAGGGGTCTGGTATGACACAGGTGGGCACCTTATGGAGTATGAGGGAGCATCAGACTACATGCTGAACCTGGGCCTAAAGTTTCTGAGGCTGGCAAAGCTAGCCTGAATGCTAAGTGCTCTCTCTGTTTTTTTTTGGTTTTGTTTTGTTTTTATTGGCTTTTTATTATGAAAGCAATATACTGTCATAAAAAAGTCAAAGAGTGGGGCTGGAGGGATGGCCTAGCGGTTAAGAGCGACGACCGCTCTTGCAGAGGACCCGGGTTCGATCCCCAGCACCCACATGGCGGCTAAGAACCGTCTGTGACTCCGGTTCCAGGAGAACTCCAGTTCCAGGGGAATCCGAGACCGTCTTCTGACCTCCGCGGCATCGCACGACACGGGTGCGCAGACCTGCATGCAGACAATACATTCATACACATAAAAATAAAAATAAATAAATAAAAATTAAAAAAAAATTTTTTTTTAAAAAAAAAAGTCAAAGAGTACAACAAGAAATAAAAAACTTGAAGTACCCTCTCACTCTGCCTACACAAGCCCACTTCCTAGAGGTAACCACTGTGATCACTTTCATGTGAAACTTTTCACATATTTGTACATGCAAGTGTGGTATATCAATATTATCATATAGCAGTTTTGAAAATGGGTATTAAAGAAAAGGAAAACACTTTTTAATTTAACATAATTTTTGATAATTTCGCACTACACACACCAACACACACAGACACGCACACACACACACTATACTGTTATTGAATTCACCCCCATTACCTCCTGTCTTTATCCTCGCTTCAGTCCTGCTGAATTAGTCGCCGCCCTTCTTCTAAATCTCCCTAGTGTCCGTCCTATTTTTTTTTGTCCTTTTTTTTTTTAATTTAATTTTATTTATTTGATTTTCTGTATGTGTATGAATGCACTGTCTGCATGCAGGTCTGTGCACCCGTGTCGTGCAATGCCGCGGAGGTCAGAAGAGGGTCTCGGATTCCCCTGGAACTGGAGTTCTCCTGGAATTGGAGTTTCAGACGGTTCTCAGCTGCCATGTGGGTGCTGGGGATCGAACCCGGGTCCTCTGTAAGAGCGGTCAGCACTCTTAACCACCAGGCCATCTCTCCAGCCCCGTCCTATTTTTGTGTCTTGTTTTAACCCACTGGGTTTAATCAGGGTTGCTGGTATGAGTATGTATAAGGAAGGGGTTATTCTCTGGAACATGGGCAACTTATCAGTGACTGGATGAAAATGACATCCTCTCCTCCCAGCAACCATTAACTGTGTACAGCTCCTCAGAAAGGGGCGGAGCTTCATGATCCCCATCCTGATCCATGATGAGATGTTGAAGGGCCCAGTCTGTGCAGATCTTAAGCACGTACCCACAGCTATTGGGTGTTGATTATTTCTGTGGTGTGTAATGTGTGAAAATGGTGTATGTGTGTGTGTGGTAGGTACACGTTGTGTGTATGTTGTATATGGTGTGTGTGTGGTTTACGTGCTGCATTGACATGAATGTTGTCTGTGCACATGCCCATGCACATATATGTGGAGGTCAAAGGACATCAGGTGTCTTTATCTCCTTCCACCTTATTCCCTTTGGATAGCGTCTCTAAGGGAACTGGAAGCTGTCTCTGCTCCCTAATGCTGAGGTTACAGGCACTCACAGCCACACCCAGCTTTTTACATGCTTACTAGAGAATGAAGGACTGAGCCATCTCCTCAGCCACTGCTGGGTGTTCATGTCTGCGACAGGACAGACGTGTCATATCCAGAAGACAGTCTTTTACACCACTCCTCTCCATTCTCTAGCTCTTAGATTCTTTCTGTAACCTCTTCAACAATGTTCTTTGGGCCTTGAGAGGAGCGATATCAATGTCCTGTTTACGGATGAGCACGTAACAGTCACTTTTATTTTTAACACTTTGATCTGTTTTGAGTCTCTGCATTAACCACTGCCCACTGTGGAAAGAAACTTCTCTGCTCAACGCTGAAGGCAGCATAGTGTATGGGTATAAGCATGAATACTTACAAGGTCATTTGGCTGTGTGTCCACTTAGCAAAAACCAGTAGTACCTTGCCCACTAAGACCTGTAATTTCCCCAGCCAAAGTCTTTTGACCAGGTTTCCATGTATCCCCTTCCATAGGACAGGCCTCCAATCTAACCAGAAAGTAGCTGATTACCCCGAAAACAGTCTGCTACTATTGCAGCAGTGGACACAGTTGCCTGGCAGGTCACTATTGTAGTTAATAAGGTCCAGCACTGAGTAAGAGCACTGCTGGGTTTTCTCCCCCAGCCGTCTGCACAGAACCTTCCGATACTGTGAAAGCTAGCCAGCAGAGAGGAAGCTTCCAGACCAGTTCCAGCTTGATTTCTCTATGTCCTACAACCAAGAGTGTGGTGTCCTCAGCAACCAAGAGCAATGCAAGTAGCCTGTAAGGTTTGGGGAGCTTCTGGGGGCCTCTCAGACCAACAACCGATAGGGAGGGTTTGGGGGTGTTTGTTTTGTTTTTGTTTTTTTGACGCAGGGCCTCCCTGTAGCCCCAGCTGGCCTGGAGCTCCCTATGTAGACCAGGCTGGCCTCTGCGTCCCTAGTGCTGGGACTAAAGGCATGTGCCACTATGCCCGGCTGTTTCGTTTTTTGAGACAGGGTCACATGTAGCCACATTGGTCTTGAACTCTATAGATTGCTGGGGATAACCTCAATCTTCTAATCTTCTAATCTTCCATCCTCTGCCTCCCACTTACTGGAATTACAGGCATGAGTCACCACACCTACCTGGGAAGCTTGTTTTTAAAAAGTGAAGCATTAAAGGAAATACAAAACATAAAAACATGAAAAACAAAAACAAAGCCACTCACTAGGTATGGTGATGCACACCTTTAATCTCAGTACTGGGGAGGCAGCGGCAGGCAGATCTCTGTGAGTTCAACACCACCTTCATCTACATAGCGAGTTTGAGGCCAGCCAGAGCGCGCACACGCGCACGCGCACACACACACACACACACACACACACACACACACACACACAAAGGTGACTCAACTTTCAACTTGTAGTAGTATCATTTTCCAATGTGTTTCTTAATGCCTTTGCCAATTTTATAGAAGTAAAATCATTTTCTCTGTCCATAACTCAGGATCTAAAAGCAGCATCCTGACCAGCCATATAGCCTTCTGATTTACATTTTGAATATTGTTGGGGTTTGAACGTTGCCTGTAGGCTCATGTCTTAGAACACTTGATTCCTCAGCTGGTGGCATTGTTTGGGGAGGTCGTGGGATCGTTAAGAACACATCCACTTCTACTTCCAGCCCTAAGCACTCTCTGTTTCCTGATTCATGCCATGCAAAGAGCCAGTGACACAAACTCGCACAAGCTCCCAACAGTACGAAGCTAAGGCACAAGCTCCCACTAGCATGGGCTAAGCCCCTCTGCTTTGCCTTCCTGCCATGATGAACCCTGAAACCAAACTTCTGAAGCCATAAACCAAAATAAACCTTTCCTCCCTTAAGTTGTTGCTGTCAAGTATTTTCTACCTACTGATTTAAAAAATAGTTTTAATCACTTCGTTTTGTTTTTGAAAAAAAAGGTCTTGGGGCTGGAGAGATAGCCTAGTGGTTAAGAGCACCGACCGCTCTTGCAGAGGACCCGGGTTTGATCCCCAGCAGCCACATGGCGGCTAAGAACCGTCTGTAACTCCAATTCCAGGAGAACTCCAGTTCCAGGGAATCTGAGACCCTCTTCTGACCTCTGCGGCATTGCACGACATGGGTGCACAAACCTACAGGCAGATAGTGCATTCATACACATACAAAAATAAATAAAATTTAAAAAAAAAAGAAAGAAAAAAACTTCTCAAGAAATTCAGGCCTTGAACTCCTCCTAATCCTCCTACACCCGAGTGCTGAGTTTACAGGGACATGCTACCATGCCTGGCTTAAACCAGTTTTAAAAAATATCGTGTACCCGGGCGTGGTGGCACACGCCTTTAATCCTAGCACTTGGGAAGCAGAGGCAGGCGGATTTTTGTGAGTTCAAGGCCAGCCTGGTCTATAGAGTGAGTTCCAGGACAGCTGGGGCTACAGGGAGACCCTGTCTCGAAAAGACAAAAAAAAAATCATGAAGCTGGGGATGGTGGTGCCCGCCTTTAATCCTAGCACTCAGGAGGCAGAGGCAGGTGGCTCTCTGTCAGTTCTCGGCCAGCCTGGTCTACAGAGTGAGTTGTAGGACACCTGGGGCTATAGGGGGACACTGTCTCAAAAAATATATCATGAACATGGGCTGGAGAGATGACTCAGTGGTTAAGAGCACTGGCTGTCTTGCAGGACCTGGATTCAAATCCCAACACCCACCTGACAGCTAACAACTGTCTGTAACTCCAGTTCCAGGAGATCTGATGCCCTCTTCTGACCTCTGTGGGCATTGTACAATACAGGTGGACTCCACTGCATGCAGGCAATAGATTCATACACATAAAAACTAAAAATATAAGATTGGCATGGTGGAGCATGCCTTTAATTCCAGCACTTGGGAGGCAGAGGCAGGTGGATCTCTGTGAGTTCAAGGCCAGCCTGGTCTGCATAGCAAGTTCCAAGCCAGCTGGCACTACAGGGAGACCCTGTCTCAAAAAACAAAAATAAGTAAGTAAGTAAATAAATAAATAAATAAATAAATAAATAAAAATATCATGAACAATTACTGGGCATGGTGATTCATGCCTTTAATCCCAACACTCAGGAGGCAAAGGCAGGCAGATCTCTGTGAGGTCAAAGCCAACCTGTCTACATAGCAAGTTCCAAGTGTGTACTTCACTTTCCTCACCATGATGCAGTTATAAACTAAGAATAAATCACCAAATTTGGGAACACCAGTACTCAAATTGAAAACCACAGTGAGCTAGCATTTGTATCTTCTGCACTGACAAAACATAACACATCTGACAGCACCAAGTATTGGCAAGGATAGGAAACACTGGAGATGATGGGGCAGAAAGTCAGTGTTCTTTTGTCAAGTCAAACAACTTTGCTGCTATATCACCTCTCTGAGGTGAGTACTCTGCNTTTTCGAGACAGGGTCTCCTGATAGCCCCAGCTGTCCTGGAACTCGCTCTGTAGATCAGGCTGGCCTTGAACTCACAAAGATCCACCTGCCTCTGCCTCCCAAGTGCTAGGATTAAAGGCGTGTGCCACCAAGCCCGGCTAGCACTAGGCTTTTTTATCTATCTATCTATCTATCTATCTATCTATCTATCTATCCATCTATCAATCTATCTATCTATCTATCCGTCCATCTATCATCTATGTGCATGTGTGCATCTCTTGTATACATGTATGTGTGGGTACACTCACCCATGGAGGCACCTGTGGAGGCCAGAGACCAATGTCAAGTATCTTTCTTGATTACTCTCCACCTTATTTTTTATTTTATTTGTTTTAATTTTATGTGCATGAATATTTTGCATGCATGTATGTTAAATCCCCATAGAGGCCAGAAGACAATGTTGCTCCCCTGGAACTAGAGTTATACAGATGGCTGTTAGCTGCCAACTGGGTGCTGAGAACTGAACCCAGGTCCTCTGGAAGAGCAGCCAGTGTTCTTAACCACTGAGCCATCTCTCCAGCCACGACTTCCACTCCCATTTTTTGAGATCTGGTCTCCCATTGAACCTGGAGTTTGCAGTTTAAACTACACAGATCGGTGTCCACGAAGTCCCCAAGATCTGCCTGTCTCTGCTGCCCCACTTTGTGGGTTTCAGGTGCATGCCTAGTTGAGGAAGATCCAAACTCAGGCTGTCGTGCTTGCATAACAAGCGGTTTATGTACTTTAGCCATCTTCCTAGCCCTCAATCTTGGTTCAATAAGTCTTCCCGGCATCCTCTGATACTCCCCAAAGTTTAAGAACCCTTATTCTGGAGAATCTCTTGCTCAAGAAGTCAGGCTATGTGTTAAAAAATGATTCAAGATAGTGTTGTTCATAATACCAAATAAGAAGAAACAATCCATTCATTGGATAAACAATAAAGATGAGAAAACAGGGTTATATTATGGATCTATTGGAAGGTCAAGTGTAAGGATTTCCCTGACAGGGAATGAAAATAAAAATCAGGGGCTAAGGAAATCGCTCAGTGGTTAAGAGCACTTGATGCTCTTGCAGAGGACCATAGTTCATTTTCCAGCACCCATGTCAGGTGGCTCACAACTTCCTGTAACTCCAGCTCCAGGACATCTGATATCATCTTCTGGCCTCCTCAGGCACCCCCACATATTTGCATATATGTGTATAAAGACATACATACACAGAAATAAAAAAGAAAATAAATTTACAAAAGAAAATCAGAGATTCTGGCTAGATCTTTGGCCAAGGTGTCATGGCCCTCAACTGTGGTGGGGTTGGCTGCAGGAAGACCAGTTTTGGAATTGCCAAGAAGTTTGATTTGGAACATGGAATATAATGCTTATGAGAAAAAAAAAACAATGTCAAAGTTGTAAGACCCATGATGGAGTTTCTGGTGTCAGCTCTATCTTCCAAAAAAGTAAATATAGCATAGAGGGGGTTAAGGAAGGGTTCTTACACTTGACGGCTTGACAGTGACCATTAATAAAGACTCTGCCAGACCACAAGATTACACAGAGGATGCTGCTTATGAGAAAAGTATTTCTTCAAGGATGTCTACCCAGTAACTGGGTTCCACCTCAGACTTACACCATTTTTGCTCTTAATTGCTGTGGGCCAAGGAATATGACTTCAACATGTGCGATGTAATCTTCTTTATTTTTATCTTTAAAAAGTCCTCCATTGATTTCCAACTTCTGGCCTCCACAACTTTTTATAAATATTTTTATTTATTTTTATTTTATATGTTTAAGTATATTGCCTGCATGTATGTAAGTGCACTCATGTTGTGCAATGCGCGTGGAGGTCAGAAAAAGGCATCAGATACCCTGGAACTTATAGATGGTTGTTAGCTGCCATGCGGGTGCTGGGAATAGAAGTTCTTAACTGCTGAACCATCTCTCCAGCCCCATGATCTCCATGACTTGAAAGAATAAATTTCAGATTTTCTCACTCTCTTCCAAAGGGAAACATCCCCTTGCCTCAGCCTCCTTGACTTTACATGTATTTCCATTTCTGTGTTCTACCAATCCCACTTAAATAGCTATATTCTTTGAAGAGTCTCTCTGGATGTTTTTCCTTTTAGTTGGCACCTAGTAAATACACGGGTGGACTTATCTAATAAGCCATGCGATCTAAGAATCTGGAATTCAGGAAATGGGCTGGAATCATTTAAGATTTGAAATTTAGATGTCATTAGTATTTAGACGGTAGTTAAAGCTACAAAATGGATTGAAGTCCCTGCAGAAATTAGTACAATCCAGAAGAATTTCAAGAACTGAGTCCTAGGTCCCTCCAAATGTAAGGGCTTAGTCTGGGGATAAGAAGGGAATCTGAGAAGGGACTATGGGAGATGAGAAGGAAGTCACTAGTATCAAATGCGGCTGGTGTCCAGTAAAATATGAACTTTAGGAATGACCATTGGGTTTAGTAACAGTGGACACTGGACCTTGACAAGGGCCACTTTTCTCTAGTGGTAAGAAGGAAAGAAATAAAAAGTGAGAAACCAGAGGCAGCAAATGTTGATACTTCTCTGAAGGATTGTGACTGTGAAAGGATGGGAAGATGGGGTTAAGAGAAAGCTAGGTTTCTATGGTGACAATTACAGCACACTTATCAGAATGACTGGTCCCAGAAGGACTAACGTTCACAGGTGCCCCTAAGTATGTGGTAGGAGATGAGATGTGGGGCATTGAAGTTGGCCTTTCATCTCACCCATGACAGGTCATGCCCAAGCACCAAGAAACAAGGCAGAAAGCCTAGCTAATGGCACTTGCATGGATGGCTATTTATATGTATCAGTTTATGTGACATACAGATGTGCACATTATATCACTCAGTGAAAAGAATTTGTACGTGTTGGTACTGTTAGGTGAAGGGGATTCTTCATCCTCAGTTTGTTTTCTTTTTTTTAATTTTCATTTTTTATGGATGCTTTCTGTATTTCATACATCATTTTCCAATTCAGTTCAGGCATATTTCCCTTTCCCTTCCCCCCACCCCACCCCATCCCACATCATGCATTCTGCCATGACTGTCCTGCATCTTTCACTCAGTTTTTTTTTCATTTTTTAACAATAAGTGATAATTTATGAGTACAAGCATCCTTCATGTAAAACCAGTTTGCAAGCAGTTGTGCCCAAACGCACACAGCCCATGGGTCCCACCATCCAGCAGGGGGGGCTTGTATATTCAATCAAGTTGATCAAATGGGTGTCCAGACTATATTGCTGTAGTTTCACCGTTCACCCCAATCACAGCCCTTACTTTCTACCATGCCCCCTCTTCCGCAGATTGTTCCCTAGGCTTAGAAAAGGGGCACAGGTGGATGAGAAGCAAAACAGTCTACTTTCTCTGGAGCTGTTGTCTTGGACTCTGGTCAATTCTGGTTGTTTCTTTTCATGGGCTGACAGTTTGTCCAGGAATAACCTTTCGATCCTACTAATGAAGCACAAGCAATTAGATATATAGGTATTTAAACAGTACTAATTGTTATGGTAGGTTATTTTGGTATAGTCACAGATGTTTGGATGGTATGTTACTCAATGAATTACATTTTTTCTCTTAAATATGACAGGGTCTTACTATGGCTTATAACATCTCCTAACCATTAGAGGATGTAAGCTTGTGGCATCAGCCGTGGGTTATTCCTCCAAGGAGAGAGCTAATAGCCAATTAGATTTGGGATATACAGGCATATGGCTGCCTCTGCTGCACAGTATTTCCAGGCAGGTGAGGTGTAGCTGCTGCTGGCGGAGGAGTCTTGTTTGACTCAAGGAGACCCGTATTTGCTTTATTGGTTTAGTGGCATTTGGTAACACTCTCTGGTATTCCAGAGACCATCCGTACACTTGCATGTGTGGTCTCAATACATCTTTCCCATGTTAACGTCAGGTCTTCGACAGCAGGGCCTTATCACCTCTCTTCTTGCAGATATCCCAGTTTAGAGGCAAGGAGCCTTTACCTTTTGTGGGGCTTAGATTCCCTGCGGCCAACATCTCCTTAGGGAATATTCCATTGCTGATGTCAGATCCTGTATTAATATATTTTGTTTAAGTGCATAGTTTGGAGATTTAGTATTATATTTGTTCTGAATAGAGAATAATCTTTTCACAGTTCCTATGTCATTAGTCAATTAAAGAAGGCAGTGTTACCGATTTTATAAGATTACTCTTATAACAGTTGTCTCCAAATTATAGTTGGAGAACGACCTCATCATCATCATATTTTCCTTTAGTTTGGGGAGGTAAGAAAGTCTCTCGTATTAAAACCTTTTTGCCCTAGAAGGTAAGTTTCGTTAGGACTCATTATAAATAGTTTACAAGTAGATCCACTAGGGGTTTGATTTGTAGCAATCTGAGGCTTTCTTCCTTTCAATGTTCAGAGGGGCAACCTTCTGTTGGCATTTCTGGTACATGCTCTACTCAATCAAAGCTGTATCTTTCTTTCTCAGCCCGTTTAATTGGTGACATTTTGACCTGTTGGAACTACAAATCTCTTCCTGTAGTTAGTTTAAAGATTTGAATTGCGAGGTTTTGACAAAAGGTTTCATTCTTCTGTATCCCTCCCCTTTTTAAAGTTTTTGTTTTTTGACCCATGAGTCTCCAGAAGGCAGTTGTATTATACATACCTATAGGGTGGAATCAAGGCACAGATTTCATCAAATTCACCCATGCTGTTTGGGGTGACTGTGTGTGATTAACTTGGGAAGCAAACTTAATTTTTACGTTAAATCATCCTATAGGTGAAAGAGAATGCTACAAGGTGATACTGTACAACAGAAAAATTATAGAGAACATTTGTATGTGCCAATCCCAAAGTTATTGTTATACAGATTTTAAGTAAAACAAATGTGGACAACAGCAATTTATATCTCTATTTAACTCAGATGCATTAGCGTTTTTATCAGAGCCTTTAAAGCAATGTTGTTTAATATACACGTATTTACTTTTACTAAGTCCTAAAACACCATGTAACCTGTAGACAGAGTCTGGGCAAAACTGGATACTTGTTGAACTCACGTCAATTAAATATGCATTAATCGAATATACACCCGTGTCCCTCTCCCTCCCCTCCCACCCTTCCCGATTCACCATTTCAGTTTAAGCCAGGCATGGTAGCATGTCCCTGTAAACTCAGCACTCGGGTGTAGGAGGATTAGGAGGAGTTCAAGGCCTGAATTTCTTGAGAAGTTTTTTTCTTTCTTTTTTTAAATTTTATTTATTTTTGTATGTGTATGAATGCACTATCTGCCTGTAGGTTTGTGCACCCATGTCGTGCAATGCCGCAGAGGTCAGAAGAGGGTCTCAGATTCCCTGGAACTGGAGTTCTCCTGGAATTGGAGTTACAGACGGTTCTTAGCCGCCATGTGGCTGCTGGGGATCAAACCCGGGTCCTCTGCAAGAGCGGTCGGTGCTCTTAACCACTAGGCTATCTCTCCAGCCCCAAGACCTTTTCAAAAACAAAACGAAGTGATTAAAACTATTTTTTAAATCAGTAGGTAGAAAATACTTGACAGCAACAACTTAAGGGAGGAAAGGTTTATTTTGGTTTATGGCTTCAGAAGTTTGGTTTCAGGGTTCATCATGGCAGGAAGACGAAGCCTAAAGTTATCATGTGTAGAGCAAAGAACTCCTGCCCATTTGCCATTTGCGTAATGACAGTTATGGTTGGTTTTGCCATACAGAAGTTTTTAATTTCTCTATTTTTTTCTTTTATGGTTTCTGGTTTTCATGACATACTTAGAAAGGCTGTACCCACCCCAAGATTCTTTCTAGTACTTTTATGGTTTCATTTTTACATTAAATTTCTGAGCCATCTGGAGTTTATTTTCATGTGGAGTGTGAGGTGGGAAATCCAGCTTGTTTTTCTAAATGGCCAGTTGTTCTAACATAATTTCTTTAATGATATACTTTTAATGGACTGATTCAAAATGCCACCTTGATCACACAGTGCATTTGAAATGAACTTTTATTCTTGCCTTTTATTCCTATGTATCTGTCAGATGGTTTCACTCTGGGGAAAGAGCAAGTGTGAGGGCTGTGTCCTCCATCCAGGAGGAAGGGAAGAGAAAGGCAGGAGACAGTGGTCATGTGAGGCAACACACATGTCATGGCTAGAGGAACAAAGAATATAGAAGAGCCCCTGCACTGGATCTTGGTGCTTATGAACTACTCCCTAATAGAGGAAATGACCTCGACCTGAAGAGAGAGTGTTGGTTCTGCAGGATGGGGAGACCTTGGGTGGGAATAAGTAGAAATTCAGTGTGAACTCAGCATGGATCTGGAGGGGCTAGGAATGTAGCTGGCATCAGGCCAGGATCAGGAGCTATGAAGTCTCAGGGGTGCTCTGTTGCCAGCTTGTATAGAAAGCACAGAGATAAAGCACTCATTACAATGAGTGGGCACAGTGGGGTGACAGTAGCTTCCAGAAGAGCAGGGAGGAGGTGAGTGAGGACACCCACATGGACTGGGATGGGGGTAGCAGTAGAAGCATTTAGATGTGCTCAGGCTTGGGAAGTGTTGGGGAGGTAAAGCTGCAGTCAGAGCTTGCTGGTTGATTGGATGTGGGAAGAGGCATTGATGATAATGAAGTCAGAGTGAGAACATTGGCTTGGAGGCTTACAACAGGGGAACAAGAATTCATTTTGATCCTGTTTAATTTGAGTTGACTCTTAGACAGCTACGTGGAGAATTCAACTAACAATATTTGCAACAGCAAACATTCATTGAGCACCACCAAGTAACAAGCTGGATTCTAATCAGTTTGCATACTGTGTACTTTATAACTTTTACAATGGCCTATGAAGACAAGTACTGGTACTCTTGCTTCCAACGTATAGATAAGGAAATTAAAACCCAGAGAAGGCAAGTAACTTGGGTAATTTGCACACCCAGGATTTGCACCCAGATAACATGGTTCCAGACATTGTGGACCTACTTTTCATATTTGCTGATAAGTAAGATGTCAGAGAAGTCAAGAAAATCAAGTTATTCCAGAAAGAAGAAGCAATCAGTTCTACCTAAGAGGTCAGGGCAGGCATGGGAACTGTAAGTTTGGCAATATGATGATCACTGGTGACAGGAATAATTTTAAGCAAGTAGTAAGGTTGAAATACTGATGGGAATGAGATAGTGAAAGAATGGGAGAAGAAGTAGAGACACTGAATCCAGAAAATCCCTTTGAGTTTTGCCCAATTCAGGACTAGAAATGAAGCAGTAACTAGAGGTTGTAGAGGGACTGAGATTTTTAAAAATATATAATGTTGCTGGAAAATGCTCCAAATGAGATAGACACCTTTTCTTGCAGTGGTATGAGTTAAATACATGGGCTTGAACATGCTAAGTGTTACAGATAGCTTTAGGGGTTAACTTGACATAAACTTAGAGTGATCTGGGAAGAAGGAACCTCAGCTGAGGAGTTTCCTCTATCAGAGTGACCTGTGGGCATGTCTGTGAGGCATTTTTCTGATTGCTAATTGATGTAGGAGGACCCAGTCCAGTGTAGATGATGCCACCCCTGGGAAGGTGGGGCTGGGTTATTTATATAAGAAAGCCAACTTCCAGTCATGGTGGTTCACACCCTTAATGTAGCACTCAAAACGCCGAGGCAGGTGGAACACCGTGAGTTTGAGGCCAGCCTGGTCTACACAATTGGTTCCAGGGCCAGGCAGGGATACACAGGAGACCCTGTCTAAAAGAAGTCAGAAAGCTAGCTGAGCAGACCAAAGGAATGAAATCAGCAAGTGTATTCCTCTGTGCTCTCTGCTTCAGTTCCAGGCTTCAGGTTGCTGTCTTGACTTCAATCACTGATGGATTATGACCTGAAAGTTCTAAGATAAACCAAAACCTTTCTCCCCAAGTTTCTTTTGGTCATGGTGCTTAATGTAGCAGCAGAAACCTAAGTAGAACACTAAGCAAGCATACTGCCACTGAAGTGTATTCTTAGCAGGGCAGACATTGTTATAATGCAAAAGAAGAGTACAGTTATAGAGCTGGGGAGGTGACTCCACCAAGCAAACACCTTGTCACACAAACAAGCATGGGGGCGAGTTTGATACTTAACAACCTCATAAAAAATGCTAGATGTAAGCATAGCATGATGGAACACACCTTTAATCCCAGTACTTAGGAGACAGAGTCAGGCAGGTATCTGTGAGTGTGAGGCCGTCCTTGTCTACAGTGAGTTCCAGGCCAGCCAAAGCTACAGAGTAAGACCCTGTCTCAAAAAAAGAAAAAAAAAAATCCAGGTGTGACAGTGTGCACCTATAACCCCAGCAATAGAGAGGTGGAGACGGAAGGATTCCTGTGGCTCACTGACCTGCTAGTCCAGCCCAATTAGCAAGCTCCAGGTTCAGTGAAAAACTTGTTTCAAAAAACAAAGTGGAGAGCAATTAAGGCAGCCCTTGTTAACCTCTGGCTTCCACACATACACACACATGCACATGTGCACACACAACCCCACATGTACACACAAACACACATCTATACAAAAAGAAAAGAGGATAGTTGCAAAGGCACAAGTCCTTGTGAAGGATTTAGGAAGGTGTAATCCAGGAATTTAGCTCAGTACCATTCTACACTGTTGCGTGATTTTGCCAGCCCTGTTCATTGACTTGGGGCAGGTGTTTCAAAGATGCAGATGTTTTCACTTTGCACACATTTGAGGCTGTATAAGGCAGAGGTGAAGGAGGAACAGTGAAACAAAGAAGATTAGAGTGTTGTAAGGCAGTACTTAAACTGATGGACCATTGATTAATATTTTGGAAGGGAGACAAAGAGAGAAAAGGATTAGGAATGGAAAGGAAGCAGAGGAACCAGTGTGGAAGATCTGCAAGAGCTTGGAAGACAGTTGTCCCCAAAGTAGTTGAACAAATCCATAGGAAGACGGTATGCTGTGGTGAGAGCGGAGTTCTATATTAGAGATTCTCGAAGTCATAACACCATGCCAGGTATCTGTAGTGGACTTCCTGGTGCCTTTGGAGACATATAGGTAGAGAAACTTGGGAACCTGCAGATTAGAGATGGTTGGTCCCCAGGTATGGGTACTGATGTCACATACTTACTAGCCCACCTTGTTACTGTTGCCTCTCTTCCCAGTCATTTTCACATACCTGATGCAAAAGGCAGTTTGCCTGAGTTTTCAAACAAAATTAGACTAGCCTATCCCAAGGGAGGACAGTGTGAGAGAGCCTCCCATGGAAAGGCCTTTGGGGGACCTTGCTTGGTGGAGAGCACAAGCTTCAGTTGAGGAGGAAGTAGGGTAACCCGTCAAAGGAGAATGGGGTCACACACAGCAGCACCGTCGAATGGAACTTTCTGTATTGATGGATGCCACTGGCCTCATGGGGTGACTGAACATTTGAAATGTGGCCAGGATGACGGTAGGAACAGAATTTCCAACAATATTTCATTGTGATTCATTTAAACTGTAATCGAATGACCCCCGAGTCTAAGCTGCTGTCCCTTGAAGGATAGATGCAGCTGTGTAGAAGTCAGCATTCACGTGCAGCCTGCTGTAGTTCTCTGCCAAGCCTCCCAGCTCAGGACCAGTCAGGTCTGGGGAACCTGTGGACCCACAAAATGGCCAATGGTGCTTGTCTTAGCCAGTAGTATGCACTGGGTTCACGTTAGATAGTCCCACCCGTTCATCCTGGAATGGGGTAAGAGGTGGAAAAAGAGAAGAAAGAGTGGTATGTACAATGTCAGGAAGCCTGGAGCCATTTGGTCATTTTCATGGTCCACAGATACAGGTTACTAAAGCCACATTCCATGAACCGGAGCCAGGCTGCTCTGATCCTTTGTGATGGGAGCCAGTCCTTTGCCCCGTGATGAGAAGACTTGAATTTCCAGCAAGGGGGGGGGGGGATCTGGCCAGCAGCAATTCGTGCTTGAGAAGGAAGAGAAGGAGGAGAAGGAAGAGTGGGAGGAAAACTGTGCATTTCACTTGCAAAGGTAGGGGGATAATGGAGAAGGAGAAAAGCCGTACATTTTTCTATTCCTCTCTCAAAAGCCACTTCCGTCAAGGCAGATAAGCATCTAGGGAAGTTTCTGCAAAAGACTAATAAGTCTCCAGACTGCAAGAGTGAACGACAGTAGTCAGTCCTCTTCTGGATGAAGAGGAAGCACCAGGGTCTTAGGGATGCAGTCCATTTCCCCTTCCCAGGTGGCCTTCAACAAGTGCAATGGCAAAACCGGTGGAGCAAATCCACAGCTCCGACACTTGTCAGTCCCTCCGGTAGCTCTGGCTACGGCTTCCTCTGCCAGTGCCTTACCAGGTGTGACTTAGCAAGACCAGAATCCAAGCTGCCTCCCTCCCTGCTTCCTGGGACAGATGGGATAGTTCAGAAGTCCGTGTTCATGTGTAGCCTGCCAGACCTCCCTGCCCAGGACCCCAGACATAGCCATGAGCCTCCCAGACCCAGCACTGACTCCAGCCTTTCCATTTCTGAGCAGGTGGCAGTTTCTACACTTTTCCTCTTACAGGCCCTGACTCACAAAACCCAATGAGTGCTTTGCAAGAGGGTCCTAGGAGCCTGGAATACTTCTGGGGAGACAATGGAGCCCCTTGAGGCCCGGCTTGGGCTGGGCTCCAGGGAGAAGCTCCTAGCTAAAGCCAGAAGTCTCTGAATTCCCTAGACTGACAAGCCCAGGCACTAAGCATGGCCCTGTGCTGGCCAGCAGTGGCTGGTCTAGCTCGGAAGATGACGGGGTGCTGGGCAGGGAGCCCAGTGTCTCCTCCTCATGACTTCCCTTCCTCCTCATCCCAGGAGCCTCCTTGCCGGCCAACTGTACTAAAACTCCGGAAAACCATGGCGGGGAGGTTTTCCAATTAGAACATTCTTTTTCCGATCTGTGGATGATTCTTAAAGCAGCAAAAAGCCATTCTTCAGGGCATGTGGGGATTATCTGCCAGCGAGGCCTTGGCTCAGCTTGTACACTCGTGCTCTGGAGGCCTGGCCCGGGGCTGCTTCAGAGCCAGAGAGAAAAGGCAGAGTCTGTTCTAGGGCATCAGGTCACACAGAGACTGTTGGTGGAGTGTGTCCTGCTTCTTCAAAGCAGTGATTTGCAGGACAGCATGGCTACAGGCACAGGGCTGGGAGAGTTTGAAAGTAGCCCCCCTCTCAAGAGAGGCATGACCTCTCAGTCTCCTACCTAGAAGATAAGGCCAGGGTTGCAGCCTGTGGAACCAAGGATCCCTGGACATGGAAACTGCCCTTCAGAGAGGGACTGCTCTGCCTCTGCCTCTGCCACCAGACTGGGAGCTACCCTAATTTGAGACTGGCTCTACCTTTTACTGGGCAGGAGGTGGGGGGCAGGGAGACGGACCTTTTGACAAGTAAGAGTGTACATACCAGAAAGGAGGCACAACCTCATATTGGAGAATGCAAACTGATGGAGTGTGGGGGGGGGGTGGCAGAAGGAAACATGCTGGTCGAGGGACTGATTCCACACACTGAGGATTTGGACTACCTCTTAACAAGGAGCTGGTGACAAATGCAGAAGTCTAGCGTCACAGGTTCAGGACTTCATAGGGCCCTTCTTGGGTGTAGCTGTGTCTGGCTTGAGGACCCCTGGCCCCAGGGGACCCACCCTGCTAAGTGTCAGCAGAGTCACCCAACAAGCTCAAACTGGTTCAAGTGCTTAGCAGGATGAGGCAGCAGGGCGGGACCTGGGAAGGAGGGAGGGAAAGCAGGGATTGGAGTACAAGCCACTGTTCTGCACCAGACTAGCTGTG
Source organism: Rhizomys pruinosus (assembly GCA_009823505.1). Taxonomy (NCBI): domain Eukaryota; kingdom Metazoa; phylum Chordata; class Mammalia; order Rodentia; family Spalacidae; genus Rhizomys; species Rhizomys pruinosus. Next base: position 47,617 of record VZQC01000344.1, read on the forward strand.
TGATCTTTGAGCCAGTTCCTCTCCCCACCCGTGTTCTTCCGTGTGTACAGCTTCAGGGTTCAGGTTATTTGACTGAGTCCACTCTGGTGTAGGAACCCTCTTGGGTCACCTCTGGGTCCTGACAGCTTTCAGGGCCCCACCTCTCTTCCTCTCCCAAGCCTGCGAACTCTTCAGCTAGACAGGCCTGCCTGACTTCTGCTCTCAGCCTTGCAGATGGGAAGGGGTCTCCCTGGGACCTTGGGAATGCTGCTGGCCTATTCCCTCAGACAGCCACCTACCCTCCAGCTCATCTGTTGGCTTCAGTCTGGCTGCCAGAGAAGCTGTTTTGGTTCTCTGCTCCTGAGCCGTGGCCCCCTCGGAACAGGCACACTACCTGCCAATCTCCTCATACCCCAGCCTGCTCCCCAAGCCTAGTGCACTTAGAACGGGTGCTGGCCTGAGCTTTCAGAGCAAGGCCTCACTGATGACGTGCTTCGGGGTGCTGCCCACTCACCTAAAAGTGCCACTGCTGCCCAAGCTGGGAGGACGGTGCCTCAGATGAACTCTCCTTGAGCCAGAAGGAAAAGACGGAGGGGAGATTGTGAGTCTGAAAGGAGGAAGCTCCTTGGCCAGTTTAGCTGGAGCCAGGGCCTAGGACACAAGAGGAGTAGAAAGCAAGGAGGGACAGACCCAAGCCTAGGCCAGTCACTCATAGGTACAGCCAAGTCTGAACCAGGACCCACTGAAACCTTAGACAAGAACTTGAGAGGAATCCAAGGCAAGGTTCATGAAGATGAGAACTTGACAGCTGACAATGAGTGGGAGGCTATTTGATGTCCCAGAGAAGAAATGTCATCCCAAACAAAGGAGGTATCATGTATGTCTGGTGATATGACAGCACTTCGTTTATCTGGGTCTGTGTTACTTATACATGTCTGTAATACTGGCACTAAGATGGCTGAGGCCAAAGGATTGCTGTGAATCTAAGACCAGTATGGGCTCCGTAGCAAGAGCCTGTCTCAGGCTCCTCCCCAAATAATGCCTGACTGAGGTAAGTGGAGGTAGCCCTGGTGGAAGATGGTGGTAAAAAGCATCATTGGAAGATTCCGTTGGGGCAGCAGAGAGGTGGGTAGGGCAGGGCAGGGCACTTACCCTTCGAGTCAAACTCGTTTGCAGGCAAGATCTGATGCAGGGCCTGGCAGCCTGGCTGGGAGGGAGGAGTTGAGGAAAGGCAGGTCTTTTGGGCTGGAGCTGTCATGAAGGATCTGTCCTGGGCAGGGGCTGAGTCACCTGGGAAAGAGCTTGGGGCCCGGGGCAGCCCTCAGTGGACAGCCATGCCGTTGGACACTATTACTACTCCTGATCTTCCAATGACCCACCCTGACTCAGGGCTCCAGAGCGGGCCTTGCTGTTTTTTGAAGGGCCTTGGGAGACAAGAGACACCCCATTACTTACCCTACCTGCCATGCATCACTCTGTGTTCTACATTCTATCTCTCAGGTTAAGGCCACAGAAGGCGTGTGACCAACCCTACGTCACAGTATGTTTAGGAGATAGGATGCCAAACTAAATGCACACTCACAAGCAGCCCCGGTGGGGAGAGGGGAAGCATTAGCTTCTGAACACTGGCCTGGGGCCACCTGAATTGGAAGGAAAAATACTTGCTAGCAAGAGGCTAAGATGAACCAAAGTCACTTCATACCCCCCCCCCCACACACACAGGGCACTTCCTTCCTGTTTAATGAACCCTACAAAGACAAAGAGCCTCCTCCTGTCAGTCAAAATCTCAATCCCTTCCTTCTGCAAATGACTTGGATCTCTTGGGCTGGTCTCCATGACCCACAGGTGAATCAGACAGGGCACCAACCTCCCAGAGCTCACCATCTAGAACAATAAAGGGTCATGGCTACTGTCATTTGAGGGAAATAGGGGAGTGAACAGAAGGAAGTGATTGATTTGACTCAATGGCAGGCAAGAGAGGCCTTAGGAGTGCACTTCAATGATATTTCAAGAATGGTTGAGCTCTGGACAGAGCCAGGAAGGGCACTGCAGGAAGTGTGTGTACAAGAGCAAATGTCTGAGGTGAGAGAAGACATAATGTCCTCAGAGGACAGGGGGAGGTCATTGCGAGGGCAACAGAGGGGCTGGGCATGCAGAGAGTGTGATGACAATGGATTATTAGGTCATGTTAAGGTGTTTGATCTCGAGAGCAGTGGGAAGCTGGAGGAGTTGCGAGCAGGTACCTAAGCTGCTTGACAGGCCTTTCCATAAAATTTGTGCAGGAAAAGAAGCAAGGAGAGACCCCAGATAGGGAAACCACTGGGCATGGAGAGAAGTGGGTAAATCTGACAGCCACTGCAGTGGCTAGAGAATTGGCAGGGTTTGACAAAGGAGGACCCATTGGCACACCCTTTTGGGTCTGTCATCCTGGTAGGCCATTGCTTGGGCATGACTATCCTCCCTCCTGCAAGGCCTTCCCTGGCTTCACAGGTGGGATTAGGAGCCTCTTTTGCAGGCTCCCTCTTCCGAGCCTCCGGGGGGATTCAGCACACATGAGTGAAGGTCACTCATTGAATCGCCTTGGCTCTATTGATCTGAATGTTTCTCCTGGTGGTCTAATTTCAGGGACCTTGGGAGTCGTTCACCAAGAATGGCCTTCCAGGGTGCAAGTTTTCCCAGGCGCCAGACAGCAGCAGCTCACTAGCTTTTTTCTCCTCTGCCTCTAAGACTTCCTGCATGATCTCAGCCACCAGCACCCCCTCCCCTCCCGCCCTCTCTCCGCCCCTGTCTGGGATTTCCATCTGTAAAATGGATCTAGGCACAGTAGTTCTCCACAGAATTGACCCGACAGCATCTGTGGAAGTCGTTGGCCACGAGCCTGGGCCAGATCTCGCCTGGCACAGGCCGGGACGCCACTAGGCAGCGGGGCCCTTTCACGTGGTGGAGGCCTCCCGGCCCGGGGGCGCGAGCCCAGAGGAATTTGTCTGGAAGTTTTCCACCGCAACAAAACTTTCTGGAGCTCATTCTGCGTCCAGCGAGGGGAGCCCTGGCCTTGATTTCTCCAGCAGCTCCTCGGGGCGGGGCCGGTGAGGGGAGGAAGGACCGAGGACACTGGCTGGAGAATGTGCGGAATGTGCCAGGGGCATCTACCTACCCCAGGAGAGGGCAGAGGAAGGGGGCTGGCCGAGGGGAGGGGCGAGGGGCGAGGCTCCAGGCAGCCGGAGAAAACCTGTTTGTTCTCGTGTGGGCGGGCGGAGTCCAGTTCGCGCCTCCTCGCCGCCTCGCGCGCTCCCAGCTGCGCCCCGCGCTCCGAGCTAGCCGACGCGGCCCGGCCAGGTCCGGCGCTGCCCACCCGAGGGAGCCCGAGAACCGCGCTCGCCCGAACCTCTGCCCGCCCCACAAGCCGGCCACCTGTGCCAGGTAGGGCTGTTGAGTCGCTGTCAGACGCGACCCAACTGGGGAGGCAGCGAGCGGCACCTTGTCCATGTCCTGCTGGACACAAGCTAGGGCCTCAGTTTTCCCACCCATAATGCATACTTGCTCCAAGCATCTCTCCTGGGATTCCCCTCTAAGAGGCATTTCTTTAGTTTTTATGCTTTTTTTTTTTTTTTACCGCGAGTGAAGAGACCTACAGGAAGACTGTAGGCCAGTGTGACCAACCAACGCCAGTGGCCCCCTGGCTGGCCTAATCCTTCTGCCCTCATCCTCTGTGGATGAGACCCATTGGTAGTTAGTAAACGGCCCGCCAGGAGGGGGCAGCGTGATCCTAGGGTTGGTTTGTTCCAAGAATCAGGGACTCTCAGGGCCTCAGTAAAATGTACCCATTTAATAGATAAGGAAACAGAGCAAGAGACAAGCCCACACCAAGAGTCCCCTCACTGACCTGGGGGTTAGGGCAACAGATCTGGATGTGCTGGACATTGGGGATCTTGGGACTGGGAATGGAGCTTATGCTCAGACAGAAGGCACCGAGTCAAGTGTCACTGCTATCAGTGGGATCTGCACTGCACAGACTCTGTGGCTGGATTGTTCACATGGCGGGCAGAGGGAGCCAAGAGCTCTGTCCTCTTTGCAAAGGTAGAGTGATAATTTGTCTGCAAGAAGGGCTGAAAAGTCGGTCCTCCTGTTTGCTGTGCTGCTCCAGAGCTGGGGCACCTGGCCATGGCCCTCCTCTGGCTGCTGTGTCTCTAGGCTATGCAGCCCCTGAGGCGTTGGGAGTTGTGTTCTCCTTGGTCCATTTCTACTTAGATTTGACATCGTGGCAGGTGGCACAGTGGTGCCTACAGAGGCCCTCCCTCCCACTTGGCCGACAGTGATCAGGCTTCTTACACCAACTTTAGTCTCAGCTTGCTCTTTTGACCCTTTGGATTTCTGGTTATGGTGCCTGTCCTGAAGCTAAACCGTGGTGAGGGGCAGCACCTGGCACAGAGCTGCAGTATACAAATAGTGGTTGGTTGGATGCCAGCACATCTCCAGACCACAGGTACACGCATCATGTACAGGCTGCTGGAGGGCCTTGGTGTGTCTGCTGCTTGCCTCATGACCCCTGGTCCACTCTCTACAGCATGGGAAGGAGCAGTTATCTCACCTGTCCTGCTCTGCTTCTGTCAATTCCCAGCCCTACGTGGGGCTGTGCACTCAGTGGGGTGTAACTGATAGAAGGTCACCAGGTCAACATCAGGCACACAGCAGCTGCTCAAATGCTGTTCTTTTTTTTTTTTTTTTTTTTTTTTTTTTGGTCTTTTTGAGACAGGGTGTCCCCGTAGCCCCAGCTGTCCTGGAACTCACTCTGTAGACCAGGCTGGCCTTGAACTCACAAAGATCCGCCTGCCTCTGCCTCCCAAGTGCTAGGATTAAAGGCGTGTGCCACAGACATTCTCAAGTCAGTGACAGATATGGATGTTGGCCCCAGAGGGTGCTGCAGCTTTGAGAGTCATGGGAGCTATGAACTTTCTATTCCTGGAACAGGGAAGCATCCATAGCTGGGAAATCCAAGGGAGGCTTCCTGGAGGAGGGAGACTTGGAAGGAGAGCTCAGTAGGCCCAGGACAAGGCTTGTGTGCATCCTTTGGAGTTGCTTTCCCTTCTTCTTGAAAGACCAAAGCCAGTTTCTGTATTCCTTCAAATATGTTCCACCTAGAAGAGAAATCAGCCCCACATGTTGCAAAGAGAAGTCGATAGAGGGACAGACCCTGTGCAAGAAGCTGTCGTCAGAATCATGACAGGAGTGATTGCTTCTGGGACAAAGAAACTGCTTCGAGCTCCCAGATCCCTTGAAATTTCCTAAGACCTGCCAGGGTAGGGACTCAGGGTTTCCAGCACTCAGGATATGGCTAAGATAAGAACTGGCATATGTTGCCTGAGCTGGCTTCAGTTGTATCCAATGAAACACCGCCATTTTTGGCTTCATACATCTGAAAGCCAGAGGCCCACTATCTTCCTTCCCACTCAAGCCTCCACAGGCGACTGGTCCTTTGGTCTAGATGTTACTTCAAGCCACAGCCATATCATGCCAGCTTGCTTGTAACACAAGTTGGTCTGCTGCTTGTTGAGTCCTGAGGCCACCTTCACTGACAGTCCCATGGTGACATGGGACAGGACCATTGCCTAGGAAAAAGAAAGCTGCTTTCTAGTTCTCTGGAGATCTGAGGGGCTTTGCATTCGTCCTCGCTGGAGCTCCAGAGAGCCAGTTCATGCCAGGAACAGGGCAATGTACTGAAAGGACTGACAGTCAAGCAGGGGGATGAATTACCCAGCATGTTCCCCCTGGCAGGGCATGGTCAGTGAGGGCACCATCTTTATGGCCTTGTGGGTAAGAGAATGGCCTAGAGGTCAGGCTAGGTTCAAAGCCCAGCTCAGCCACTGTCCACTTACACATACCTCGTCGTGCCACCCAGCATCTTAAAGCCTTCCTTTACCCTCTTGTATGCAAGCATCTCAGTGCTGGTACAGAGGCTGCATTGTCCAGGAGAGTGTCGAGATTGTGGTGTCCTCCTCTGTGCTTGTGGGGGCAGGAGCTGAGACAGGATGTAGTTTTGGGCAGAAGAAGCCAGCCGGGTTGTGGGCTCCCAGATGAGGAAAACAGTTGAAAAGCGGCTGGCCGTGGAGCTGCTGATGCATATGGTGTGGATGGGCAAAGAAACGAATTGCTACAAAACACTTCATTCTATTAAACTCCTCCACTTTCTTTTATGTTTTTACTTTTAGTCTTTAGTTTTGTTGTCTTGAATTAATAATGTAAAATTCCCAGAGAAACTGCAAGAATCGGGCGTAGAAGTCCTGGAGACTTCCTGCTGCTGCCATGTTTCTTTCTTTCGGGTCAGCCTTCTTTGAATGGTGGCTGTGAAGGGGCCAGGAGGTGGCTGGGGTTGCTCTCTGTTTATTTTTCAAAAAGAGAAACTGAGGCACACAGAATGAAATGCATTTAGCTTCTCCCACAAATCCAAATGGAAGCCTTTGGCAGGGATGACTGAAGCAAGAGGGTACAGAGAAACGGGAAGGGACTGTGTGGGTGGAAAAGGGACTAGAAGACGCAGGCCTAGAGGCCTTGTGCATGTCATTCTCCAGGCTGGTGCGCAGACTCAGACTTAGAAGTGAGGAGGCCCAAAGGAATCTGCAGTTTAAGCAGATGTCCTGGGGGGATTTGGCTGCTAGAGGAACCCAGAGGCTGCTCTCAGAAACACTGCGATTTTCCTATGGGGAGTGCTCACTTATTTTGGAAGAGATCTTGGAACCTGGGGAGGCTAGGACAGGAGGTGGCAGTTTCTTACCCACTCTTTGTAGTGTCTCTTCCTGCGCGGCTGCAGCTTGGCCTTACTGCTGGTGGACTGAGGTGGCCAGACAGCTCTGAAGACACACCCTATGCTCAGAGAAGACCTGGCCCTTGGGGCCAATAATGGGCAAGGCCAAACTACTGCTGGAGGCTGTTGGTGGTCCCTGGCTTTGCATCCATCTGAGGGCACACCTCAGCCACTCAGTCTAGCCCCCTGGGGCTGATTTCTGTGATTGTTGACTCAGCACACCACTTTTTGATGACTAAGTCACTTTCCCAGAGCGCTTGATGTGGTGCAGAGTTGCTGTGTGAGAGGAGGCACCAGGACTCCGCTCGCAGGAATGGGGACCCCAGTTGAAAATGCTTACATCAGACACAGCCTGCTTTAGCCTGGAAAATAAAAACCACAAAACCGCAAAGGCTGGACTTGCTTCATCCTTTCTGCGCATGCACACACTCAGGTCTTGCTCATTCTTTCATACTTTAGGAGCCTATCCAAAGGCTCCTTTTTGGACATGCAACGCTCTGGCAGAGGTCTGCACGGTCCATCTCCCTTCCATTGGCTCTTGTGTGTCTTCCCAGCTCTCTTCAGCATCTAGGCTGACCAGTAGCTTTCTATAGATGCTTTTTGCAGAAAAGAAAACATGACCCTGGGTTCCATATTCTTAACCAGAAAACGAGGTGGGTGGGGGTGATAGAGGCAAGAATGGAGCTAAGGGAACTTTGGTTGGTTGGACAGTAAAGTGAGAGAGGACACAGAAGGTGTAGGAGGGGAGGAAGCTATGGCCTACCCTGAGGCTGTAGGGAGAGGGATTTTCGGGTGCTGCGACAGAGAGCTCTGGGTAGTTCTTTACCTTTTGCTCCTCACCTAAGGATCATCTGGAATAAGAACAAAGCAGGTAAGTTTGACCATTGTGAGTCAGGGACAAATGGGGCTGAGATCTTGTCACCAGCTCTGCTCTGGTAGGCGGACTCATGGAGGTCTGGGAGACAGAGTTGGGGTGGTCGTGGGTTCCAGGATCCCCAGCCCCTTTTGACCTCATGGCAGTCCTTCTGCAGAGCTGCCTTGAGACCTCAGTTCTCAGGTTGCAGAAACAACTGTGGGTTATGAGGGTGTGGGAGTGCAGAGACAGCCAAGGCCAGGGAGGAGGGTCCATGAGTTCTTCTGGACCCCTTTCCTATGGTACAGTACCAGAGGGGGAGCCTTGGTAACAATGCGAGTGGCTCACATGGGGAATTGGACAATAGGTCTTCAGCAAGATGGCCCCACCCAGACATCTCAGAGGTGTTTCTGAGAGCTCTTCCCAGCAGCCCTCATTTGTCTTGTAGGGTTAGGCACCCAGAAGTGGCTCCCAACTCTCCAAGCAGTTGTTTGTATCCATCCCTCCGAGAGCCAGAAAACGGGTACAGGAGCACCAGAAGGAATGCTGGGGTCCCAGGAGCGGCAGGCAGCCTTGGAGTTTCAGCGCCCTGCCCCCTTGCTCTGAGAGCTGGCCTACCTCAGACATCTTCCTCCCAGAATCTCTGTAGCACAGATGCCAAGAAGTCTAGAATCTAGGGTGTTGGGATGGGATGGCAGGAGGTTAAATTCCAGACTTTCATGCAGAAGTCATTTACCTGTGAAGCACATTTACAAATACTCCCCCATCCTTTCTTTTTCCATATTACATTTTCCCTCTGCAACCCAAGTCTCGTCCAGCTTTTTTTTCCACGTAGTGTGCCTCCTTCCTGCTTGCCTCCTTGGCCTGCAGGCGGGCGCCCCAGGGACAGGAGCATTACAGACAGGTCACAAGCTCCTGCCAGAGGGGCCCAGGCTTCCATTCCTGGGACCTGCACGTTGAGCTGCAGACTCAGGAGCTGAGACGTGAGCCAGCTGCTGCTCAGGCTTTTCTCCGGCCGGCCCAGCCTTGTCCAAGGTCTCTAAATCACTTGCAAAGGGCCCCAACTCCCTGCCCAGCTCTGGATCTCAGCATCTCCTGGAGCAGCCACAGTATGGTCTCTTTTAGCTCCTTCGGCTTTCCTCCCGGAAGGAGCTAGAAGAGGCCCTGGGAATCGCATTGCCCAGGTTTTTTGTAGCTGGCCACAGGACACTGGTTTACAAATGGAACGTTTCAGCATTCCAGCCCCTTTGGCACAGAGAATCAGGTTGTCAGCTTGACCTTAGGTCAGCCTGTGTCCAAACTTTGTGGGCCAAGTGCATTCCTTGAGAAAGGCCTGGGCTGGCACATCTAAGTGTACTGCTCAGTCATGGGGGTGTAGAAGTCGTGTTCCCTGACTTTTTAACGTTCCCAAGCCCCTCATACTCCAGGGCTTGACCTGCTCAGAGAACCCAATGCCTTTTCCAGCCTGGCAAACGAAATGCACCCGCTCCTCCTTGCACTTCCCTGTTCAGCTGCTAGAGGGAGACTTTACCGCAGCTGAGTCCTTCCACCACCCACCCAAGCAGCACTGTTTGGGGTTCTGTGGCCTGGGTGATGAGCGGAGAAACTGCTCTGAATGTGCTGTCCACACGGAGTTCACCAGGTACAGAGGAACAGCGCATCTTGAGAACAGGCCACCTAAGGCCACCCTTCCTCCTACTGGCACAGCTTAAGTTGGTCAGGAAGGGAGGGTGGGAGAGACTAGCTGGGAACTGCTTAGGCTGGCTGGCTTCTGGAGCTCAGGCAGCTTGGCTTCTCAGAGTTGTAAAGCCCAAGTCAGCTTCCTGCAGAAGGGCTGAAGAGGACAGGTGTCACAATAAGGGTCTCCTTCGTAGAATTTTTTTCAAGTTTATTCCTACACTCATAGTAGTGGAGAACCAAGGTGCTGTATGTTGTGGAGAAGGGGTTTTCCAAGGTCAGATAACTATTAGGAGAATGTGTCCTCCTTCTCACCAAACAACTGTCTTCTCCGAGACTGCCCTCAGCAGTGCCTAGTCAAGGGATTAGTTCTAGCTGGGTTTATTCATTTTTAATAATGAGTTCCTCAGAGACTTGGACTTAGCGTCACTTTGCTGCTGTCTTTATGACCATATGGGAGAAAGAGCTCATCTCTAGCCATCTTCTAGGCTTCTGCCTCTGTCAGAGCATATGGAGCCTTTGCTCTAAAACTACACGGAAATACTTTCAGGCAGAATATTCCTGAAATATGGCATGGTGGCAGCCTGGTATTGGGCACTTACCTATACTGGGCAGCTCAAGTCTTGACGGGTCTATGCACATGCCATTTGTTACAACTGTATTTGACTACTGCTTGCATGCTTTTGCTCCATCCTGCTATTTCTTCATGCCTAAGGGTCCACCCAGGGTTTAGCTGTGGTCACTGGCAGCAACATACAAAACTGTGGATGACCTCTGTGTATCTGACTGCTCTCAGGGCCCCTAGACTAGACAATCCAGGGATCAGGATCTGCAGAAACTTTGCATGCTGGGAAAAGTAAATCTGGGCTTCCCTACTCCTGAGTAAAAATATCACAGTTAGCTAGGGGTGTTGGCACACACCTTTAATCCCAGCACTCGGGAGGCAGAGACAGGTGGATCTCTGAGTTTAAGGCCAGCCTGGTGTACATACCGAGCTCCAGGCCAGCTGGGACTAAAAGGAGACTTTATCTCAAAAAGACCCCCCCCAAAAAAAAAATCACAGCTAATGTTTGGGAAAGAAGATCTTCCACTTCCGCCCTCTCTGGCAGTGTCTCCTGGTCACACTGCACTAAAATGGCCACAGTTCTGTATTGCTTGAAGACAATGCCGGGGCTGGGGATGCATCTCAGATGGTAGAGTGCTTGCCTAGCATCCACAAAGCCCAGCTCAGTATAAACCAGGTATAGTGGTGTACATTCATGCTTAGCAGTAGAGGTAGACAAAGATGGATCACAAGTTCAAGCCCATCCTCAGCTGTATAGCAAGTTCAAGGCCATCTTGGGGGCCTTACCTGGTAACTAGCACCAACTTCAATACAATTTCAGAGCCAATAGCACCTAGCACCCAGCCTGGGAGAAAGCAGTAATTCATTCTGCTTTTTCTCTCTCACTCAAGCCTTTGCCCTAGAGACTCAGTGCGAGGGGCCTGAGGTGGGCTCAGTGGGCCAAAAGCCAAGGCCCAGCTGCTGCCTGGGCAAGTCTGGCTTGCCATTCCCCCTCAGTATTCAATCCAGCTCTCTGCAAGAGACCCAGGAAGGAAGGAGCTCTTTCTCTTGGGCCCCAGGATAGGTGGCACCAAAGCCACCAAGTCAAACCCCCCCCCAAATTCCATTTTCTTGGGAGTCCCACTCTCCAGACTGGAGCATCAAGGGACCTGGGTTTACTCAGGAGGCTAGCTATTCAGCCAGACCATATGACACATGTTCCCTTTCTCGTGTGGTTTCTTCTCTCTTCCGTGTGTAGTGCAGTATGGCAAGAATGGGACTGAGCTACGTCCTTGAGCCAGGGAGTAGTAGAACGTTAGAGATATTGTGGGAGTTGTCTCCTAGAGGGACTCAAGGGTGCGCGCCTGTGCGTGTGTGTGTGTGTGTGTGTGTGTGTGTGTGTGTGTGTGTGTATGGAGGGACTTTGTTAACCTTCCTCTGAATTAGATTTAGAGGCAGGTCGTGACCTCGTGGGCTGACAGGGCTGCCCCCCCCCCGATGTTTTCGTCTCCGTCTTTTCACATTCCAGAAGAGCATTTACGTCACTGTCTTCTCACTCCTGCTCCCTCTGGCATGTGGGAATCTGTGTGATTAGCTCCTGTGCGCATCAACTCTCACGCTCTCCTCTGACTCTACTCTGATGAAACCAGAATTCTAGTGTTCTGGGAAAATAGGCTCCTTGACACATTGCTTTTGCCTGTCCAATCAGCAAGGGCCTCTTCTTCTGGAGGTGCTGGGCAGCCTTGAGAGGCCACAGTAGTACAGAGGAAGGTGGAGAAGAAAGTTGCCCATTGACATTTTTAACCATTTATTTGGGGGAGGGAGTTGGAGAGATGGCTCAGCATTTAAGAGCACTGGCTGTTCCTCCAGAGGACTCGGATTCAGTTCCCAGCAGCCATATGACAGCTAACAACTCCCTTTAACTCCACTTCAATGAAGTCTTATACCTTCTTCTGTCCTCCATGGTTACGCACACACATGGTGCACTTACAGATGTGTAGGCAAAACACTCACACACAAAATAAAATAGATTAAAAATTATTTTTGGTTTATTTTTATTTTATGTCTATGAGTATTTTGCCTGCACATATATAAGTGCACCTGTGCTGTACAATGGCCATGGAGGCCAGAAGAGGGCATTGGATACCCTAGAACTCAAGTTAAGGATGATTGTTAGTTGCCATGTGGGTGCTGGAAACCAAGCCCGAGTCTTAACCATTAAACCATCTCTCCAGCCTGCCCATTGACATTTTGTTGAGACCTTCTGAATTCATGGGGGTGCTGTCTCCATCTCCCTTACCCAGCCCTGCCTGGAAGATCTCTTTGCCACCTCTCAACCTAACCTGCCCCAAGAATCAAGGGTAGGATATGGCTCTGGGCAGAGCCAGCAGGAAAGGCATTGTGAAGTAATTGCATAAGGTGGGGCTTCAGGATTATAAGGGGCACTGAAGTGGGAAGGCTTCACTTACCTACCTCCTCCTTTGGTGGCACAGACCAGGTCCTAAGCAGAGTGCTTAGGAGTTCCTGACAAGCCAGAAGTCTTCAACATCAAGATAAAAAAAGGGGCCCTGACTAGAACTTTGCTCCCAGGGGCCATTTGGAAGGTAAGAATATCCAGCAGGATTTCCATGAGATGGAAACTTCCAGACAGGGGCATATGCTGTCACTTGAGGATGCCCTGCCAGGGGAAGGCCCAGCAGCTCTACCCTGCTTTATAGATGAGGAGACCTAAGAGTTCAGTGAATGATCTGTCACAGCTATGCAAGGGAAGATAAAGAGATGGAAGACTGTGTGCTCTTGGGTTCCCAGAGATAGTGAAGGGGTTGAAGGATGTCCTGGGGAGGTAGCTGAACGTGGGTGAGTGGGAGGGTGCTGAGACTCCTGTACCTTCCGTACCTTCTTGAAGTTTTTCTAAATCTTTTGGTGTGTGTGTGTGTGTGTGTGTGTGTGTGTGTGCGTGTATGCGTGTGTGTGTCTGTCTGTCTGTCTGTCTGAGACCTATGTGCATGTATTGTCACATCCTAGAAAAAAAGTATCAGATTCCATGGACCTGTAGTTACATGCAGTTATGAGCCCCCCCCCCCCCAGTGTGGGTGCTGTGAACTGAAGTTGGGGACTTTGGAAGAGCAGCCTCTTTTCTGAATCTTGGATCTCACCTCTTTGCTTGGCATGTAAAAACATGTGTGGGGAAATGCCCTCCCTCCCACGATTTTCAGGGGAAACATACTGATAGACTTCGTCAGCTACGCAAGGCTAGGCTGAGGGCTCTTGCAGCTGGCCCCAGTCCGAAGTCTCCTGCCTCCAGCAGGGAAAGTTGGCAGCAGAGATTAAGTGCCTGGTTTTGGAGGAACTAGTAGATGTGGCCAACAGTTGGTATGCCTGGGCCACCTGGATCTCATCCCTTCGCCCCAGGAGATTTGGTGCCTTCATGCCTGGGGGTTAGCAGAACTGCATGTGAGCCAGGGCTGCAGATCCCTGAATGTGGACCAGCCATATCCTTCAGTGCCAGGGCCTTGCTGTCAGATCACCTGGGCACCTTTCTCCCTTCTTCTCCTTTTAGGTAAGTGCCAAAGTAGGCATCTAGGACTGTACTGGAGCACAAGTGTCGACATGCACGGAATACATACCATACTCTTCAGACTTCCTGGACATAAGTCTCATAAGCAGGGGCCCTGGTGGTGACCCTTGCACAAGAATCCCCACGTGTTTCGTGACAAATATCCTTCTACCTAGTGCTCCTCTTGCCTCTCCCTCAGGTTACAGCCTGTTCGGACACCCTTGCTTGCCATTGCCAACCCCTAAGTTTCATAGTCAAGCCATCGTGCTGACTTTCTGTGGGCTTTGCACTCTGCCTTGAGTGTACATATATGTGGGGCTTTCTCCCAGCCTAGTCTGTGTTTTGCCTTCACCAAGCAGGAATAGGAGCCTTCGGCAGGCCTCAATGTGCACTCTTATCTGCTCCTTGACCTAGTGTGCTCTCTGCATATTTTAGCAAAGAAGCTGACTTCCTGTCAGGAGTGGTGGTGCTGCTCTTGCTGCTACTGTTGTTCCTGTGACCCCTGCCTTAGATTGGGTTCCAAACATGCACCAGAGTCTATGGATGCTCAAGTCCTTTATAGAACATTGCAAACATTTTTGGACCCTTTACAACCCTCCTATGCTGCTTTTTAAAAAATTTATTTTCTCTATGTGTATGAATGTACTATCTGCATGCAGGTCTGTGCACCCGTGTCGGACAATGCCCTGCTTATAAGACTTATGTCCAGGAAGTCTGAAGAGTATGGTACATATTCCGTACATGTGGCTGTGGAGGTCAGAAGAGGGTGTCAGATTCCTCTGGAACTGGAGTTCTCCTGGAATTGGAGTTACAGACGGTTCTCAGCCGCCATATGGGTGCTGGGGATCGAACCTGGGTCCTCTGCAAGAGCAGTCTGCACTGATACTTGCCTAGCGGGATTAGGGGCCAGTGAGTGCTGCTGGAAGAAGGCACAGATGGAGGGAAGTGGACTAAGACAAAGGTCAGAAGTGACCTTGGGCTGAGCCAAAGCTTAGGAGGGAACCGAGAAACAGCGTGAAGGAAAATGCCAACTCTCTGGCTGGAAGATAGGTACGAAGCCCTTTTTTGAGTCCACCTGATTGAAGCTTATCCCTTTAAAGACTCTTCCTTCCAGGGGCTGGAGACATGGCCTAGCGGTTAAGAGCGCCGACCGCTCTTGCAGAGGACCTGGGTTCGATCCCCAGCACCCACATGGCGGCTGAGAACCGTCTGAAGCTCCAATTCCAGGAGAACTCCAGTTCCAGGGGAATCCAAGACCCTCTTCTGACCTCCGCGGCATTGCACGACACGGGTGCACAGACTTGCATGCAGACATACATTAATACACATACAGAAATAATAAATAAAAAAAATTAATAAAAAATAAATAAAGGCTCTTCCTTCCAATGATCTGCCCTACTCTTCATTCTAGTTTGACAGTGATCTTTTTGTTTTCTTTTGTTTTGTTTTTCACTAGAAGATCTCAAATAACCCAGGCTGGCCTTGAACTTGCTGTGTAACTGAACTCTTTTTTTTTTTTTTTTTTGCAGTTCTTAGCCTCAGCCTTTAACAGCTACGTTATCCCCACAGCTCAGTAACTGAACTCTTAATTCTCGTGCCTCCACCCCCAGATGCTGGGCTTATAGGCATTCACTTCATATCCAGGCCTAAAGGAATCCCCAGAGCTGATGCAGGTGTACCAACCCTGCTCCCATTCTGACATGTGTCCTTGGCCCTTTGACTGGGGAGTTGCCAATGACCCCCTGCTGCTAGCATTTTGCACATGTATGAGTCTGTCTTGATTTGAGAAGTGACTTACTTGGTTCTGATTTGTCAGGAAACTTCAAGGCCATGTGATCATCATGTCTATCAAGAGGAAATATGAGTCCTGGGCTGAGTACTAGACCCACAATAAATTTGGTTGCTAACACTGGGAATGACCTTTACCTGCTTGCCCAATTCATGTGTTGAAATCCATGATCATAGTCTCTGAGGTCTTGAAAACGAAATATGTCCTTTAAGTTCCTTGCAGAAATGAGTTATACTAGCAATAATACCCTAGCAAGGTTTAAAGGACCAAGAAATAGGTATTTGCAGACTAGGAACTGAGGCTCAGTGGGGTAAGGGAGTGTCCTAGAGTTTCACATTCAGTAGCACCGGAGACCAAAGGCCCAATAACTCAGGTTCCAGTGGCCTGCCTACAGGTATGGATTCTGACCATGTGACCTGGCCCATAGGACCACTCCACATGCTGCTAGTATTGAGACAGATGGGTCTGTGCATTCATGACATCAATGAAACTCTGATGTGGCAGCTTCAATGCCATGATGAGGTGCTATTCCTGGCATGCAGGAGTCTCAGGCTGCTTGGACTGCCCGTTCAGTGCCGTTTATGGGCGAGGCAGCCCTTGCTGACATGGCTAATTTGGTTTGCTCTTGGCCCTATGTTCTTTCTCTTTTAGTGTGCCCCTGACTTCCATGGAAACATGACTAGGTCTTGCCAGCTGGCAGCATCGATGAGCTGGTCAGAACCTAGCCCTGAAGGGGTCCAGAGGGTGGCATATCCCAGAGAGGAAGGCTGCTCTGCCTTAGCACAGTCTAGGCCTTGTTTTCTATTATACCCACACCTCTGAGCCTCCCAGACTCTCTCAAGGCCTGGGGGGTGGGGGCTTCAGCTGTGGCTGCTCAGGGCAGCATCCAATTCCACAGTCTGGACCTTTGCACTCCTTCACCTTTGGGTCTCATGATACCACAAAAGCCCATGAGACCACCATAGCCCACCCTCACTGGCCCTTCTGCAAGCCAGAGAGGAGGAAAAGTGGAAGAACAGAGTACAGGGCACTTGCTGATAACCGAGTTTTCACCCTCATCTGATGCCAAAACCACGAGACTTAGCAGGGGGTCCCTAGGCTTTCCTCACTGGAGGTGGAGCCTCAAATAGTATTGTATAGACCCAGACTGTCCTTGGATTAATGAGACGACGCCGGCTGACCTTCCTCCAGGAAAGACAGGTTGAGAGTCCCTACCACTTGGCTTCTGTCCTGTTGCCCAATCCTCTTTCCTACCATTACAGCAATCCTGAAAGGTAGATAAACCTGAGCAGTCCAGATAGATTAACTAATTTGCCTGAGGTTTGACAGAGAGCTACTAAGGAACAAGAAAGATAGTCCAATCCACAGCAGGTGGCCCCTCAACCCCTACCTGTAAGCCACTTGACTAGCCCCAAGGTGTTTTGCCCAAGATATGCTTCAGTCCCGCCCTCTCAATCCTTCAGTGCTGGCTCAGCTCAATACTGGTCTCCATGAAACTGTGGAGGCTATCTTGCTGCTAGCTCTTTTCCCATACTCCCTGGGGCCGGAGTCTGTTCTGTGGTATGCTGTTAGTGATTGAGTACAACAGAGCATTCCTGGTAGCCCCCAAACTCTATCTTCTCCAGGTAGGCAACCGTGCCAGTCAGCAGAGGAAGGCCTAATGAGAGCATATTCCCTGGTCTTTCTTGTTTATTCAAGACTCCGCGGACTCTTGCCACCCCTGATACCTGAAGAAAAGTGTATGATCTTGGTGTTCTAGGAATTACATAGGGCCTCTATGAATTCCTTTTCTAGTTTGTCATGAAGTACCTGAAGCTGGGTACATTGTAAAAAAAAAAGATACTCAAGCTGGGCATGGTGGCGCACGCCTTTAATCCTAGCACTTGGGAGGCAGAGGCAGGCGGATCTTTGTGAGTTCAAGGCCAGCCTGGTCTACAGAGTGAGTTCCAGGACAGCTGGGGCCACAGGGAGACCCTGTCTCGAAAACACCAAAAAAAAAGTTACTCATTTAGCTCACAGAGGTGAACACTTAAGAGCAGGGTACTGGCATCAGCTTGGCTCTGTTGAGGACCTCGAGGCTGATGGCATCACAGTCACGACAGGAGAACCTGTGTGGTGTGTGTGTGTGTGTGTGTGTGTGTGTGTGTGTGTGTGTGTGTGTCTGTGTCTGTGAGAGAGAGAGAGACAGGCAGACAGACAGAGACAGAGACAGATTGAATTACCTAATTACTTGCTGTCAAACCTTACTTCTCCATCTTTCTGTCTCTGTCTCTGTGTATGTATGTGTATGTATGCATGTATGTATGTGAGACAAGGTCTTTCGGTTATCCTGGAGCTCACCCATTTGTCTACAAGGCTAGCTGCCTTTCCAGTGCTAGGATTTTAAACATGTGCCTCCACAGCCTGCTTTTTTACATGAATGCTTTACATGGAGATTGAAGTCAGGTCATCATGCTTGCTTATGTGTCAAGCACTTTACTGAGTTCTCCCCATCCCCCAAACCTTACTTCTTAACATCACCACATTGGGCACACGAACACTTAGAGGACAAAGCACACCCAAATCATACTGGTGACCCAAAATCTATTACAGATTCATGAAATGACAAGTATGTGTTGTCTTCGTCCTAGGAGTCCACTGAATTTCCTAACAGCTGGGATAGCAAGCAAGCAGCATGAGTATCTCAGCTCTAGGAAGCACCAACAAAGGTGAGCTGCAGCTCCTTGTCTGCCTGCATTATCCCAGGCATACTTGAAGCACCATAGCATGTTGGGAGGGCAGGCAAGGGCCCCCAGGGCCAGGGACTAGGGTACCCCTTTGAAGTTCCTATTTTTGCCATTTCCAGGGAAGCCTCTGCCTCGCGGTGAAGAGGAACGCAATAATGTACTTAAGCAGATGAAAGTCCGAACAACACTGAAGGGTGACAAGAGCTGGATCACCAAGCAGGATGAACCAGAGGGCCACACCATGTAAGTCCAGGAGACTGGGACGGAAGACAGTAGCAGATAGGGCGGGGGCATGGGACTCAGCCCAACCCGGAAATGCTGAGGGCCTCCTGACATTTAGAGCCAAGGGTAAGACCTGAACACAGACACAGGATGGGACAACTCCTACATTCAAAGGTATGTATGTGTCTGTCCATATGCCTGTAAAGTCTCTTGGGAAAGGTGAAGGTGAGGCAAAAGGGTGTTCACAGAAGGAAGCCTTTGAGAGGGAGCCACAGGGTAACAGGTGGCAAGGAGCCTGGGAGGCACTCTCTTCAAGACCCGTCTTTCCCCAGAGAGTTGTCATCATGCCGGAACCGTGCGACATCATTTTCATCGGTTGCTGAGGTCTCAAAATCCAGGTAAGAGGTGGTGCCCAGGTGACTTGAATTAGACCTTAGGGGCTGTCCTGCTACAGGGATGGTGACACATAGGGGGCCTGGACAGAAAGAAGAGATATGAAGGAGCTTTAGTGAATCATTTGAGATGCTCTTGGTTTAAGCTTCCCTCCTGGATAAGGGAGTGTAGGCTCCTGACCTTGCTCTGTGACTGTGGAGTGGGCCTCCATAGCATAGAAATTAACTGTAAGAAGACTACACTTCCTGTCATCCCAGCATTTGGGAGGTGGGGGCAGTCCTGGTTACATAGCAGGTTTGAAGTTAGGAGTTCAAGGGCAGTCATGGTTACATAGCAGGTTTAAAGTTAGGGTTCAAGGGCAGTCATGGTTACATAACAGGTTTGAAGTTAGGGTTCAAGGGCAGTCATGGTTACATAGCAGGTTTGAAGTTAGTAGTTCGAGGGCAGTCATGGTTACATAGCAGGTTTGAAGTTAGGAGTTCGAGGGCAGTCATGGTTACATAGCAGGTTTGAAGTTAGTACTTTGAGGGCAGTCATGGTTACATAACAGGTCTGAAGTTAGTAGTTCGAGGGCAGTCATGGTTACATAGCAGGTTTGAAGTTTGTAGTTCGAGGGCAGTCATGGTTACATAGCAGGTTTGAAGTTAGTAGTTCGAGGGCAGTCCTGGTTACGTAGCAGGTTTGAAGTTAGTAGTTCGAGGGCAGTCATGGTTACATAGCAGGTTTGAAGTTAGTAGTTCGAGGGCAGTCATGGTTACATAGCAGGTTTGAAGTTAGTAGTCCTGGCTCCATGCTACCCTGTCTCAACCAAACAAAAACACCCCCCCCCACCAACCAAACAAAGGTAAATACTATTACTTTCACTTGTCCTTGAAGACAGTGAGATAGCATCTCTGAGGCATTCTTAGGTAGCTTGAAGAGTCACCATGTGACTCAGTCCTGCAGGTACTCCTGCTCAGTGCACATGATGATTAGCATGTCAGGAAGGACACACAAGTTTGTCCCAACCCCAAGTTGGAAAAAAAAAGGCTAGCCAAGTAGAACCAACTTTTATGGCTGTTTTAAGGAATTTTTCCCATAACAGTATGGCAGGGGTTGGGGGGTGGTCCCTGATATATGAACTCACCCTGCTGACATCTGGAAGAACTGCTCCTGAGGGAGAAGGGACGAGTGAAATTATAGACTTGGCCCTTGCTCTGAACTGGTGGCAGTTGGCAGTGTTTAGGTGGTGGCAGAGGCTGGCCTTCAGGACACCCTCCATTAGTTCTACTCTTGCCTGCCATCTTGAATGACCCAGCGACTACTAATCCAAGTCCTGCATTGGGTCCCGAGGCTACAACAGTGTTCTAGACTCCGGACCTCCACTCAGGAGGCTGACCTCCTTGCAAGGGACATGAACACAACTCAAGAGGCAAATGCAAAGAGAGACCTAAGAGTTGGGTTCATAGTGGGAAGCAAGATGGGTAAGTTTGAGGGCCAATAAAAGATAGGCAGAGCTTCCCTAACCCACAGCGTTTTAGTTTTCCTGCAACTTGGCCACATCCAGGAGGCTGTCCCCTGTTAAGGACAGGGTCTATGAGCGCAATGAACACTAGGGGTTTATGAATGCCTTAGACCTGACCTTCATAGCCTTAGACCTGACCTCACCATTCTACCCCAAAACATTCACATTACTAAACAGTACTGTGTGCTGAGCCCTTGTCTCCTTACCAGCTATAAGAGTCCTTGGTGGGCCCCCATTTTCTCTCCCTGAGCCTGGCACTTATAGTCCCAACTGCTTGCTGACTGTTTCTTTCATGCCCCCACCCACCAAGTATTCTGAGCCTCTTCTGCTGATGCCAAGTAGCAAGCCCCAGCTCCCAGAACCTAGAGTTTTCCAGCCATTGACCAAGTCCTAGGTATACCCTCTAGTCTCAGACTTGTATCACTACTTTTGATGTGGATGCCCCAAGGGCTGGAGGAGTGGGGAATGCCAGCTGGCCTTGGCTGGCTAGGGCCCAGGCCTGCTTGCCTAAGCCTTCCTGGAGGAATCGGTAGTGGGGGTTGAGGCAGATCTGTAGGGCTTTTCCTGCCATGGCTTCAGCTCCGGGTTGTTGAGGGCAACCTGGGCTCTGACCAGGGAACTTTTGACTCTGAGCCAGGGCTGCTCTGAGAACAGAGAGTAGGTTCAGCAAGCAGAACTTTCCTTCAGGAGCCCCAGGGCCTGACAGGCCTGGTCCTCTGAAGTAAACATCAAACTGTAAAACAAGCTTGTCAGGTATCTGTTGTGAGTCATAGCTGTGCTAGGCCTAGCAGTAAAGGAGCCAGCCATGGACAGTGTTCATGAGTGAGACTGAAGGAGAGAGAGATGGAGTAGAGTGGGAATCTGAGGCACTAAATTGAGACACCCACCAACTGGGGCAAACGGGATGGAGTAAGGTGCTTTGAACTGTCGAGCAATACTGTGATTCCCTTCATACCTCCTTTTCTCTTGTCAGGCTTCCAAATACAAAGGCTCCAAGTGGCTATATCATCCGGTAAGTGCCTTCAGGACCCTGCCTGCATTCTCATGCCAGCAGAACCACCCCATGATCTCCCCTTCTTAGCAGCCTCTGGGCTCTCTTGCAGGGGAGTATTCACCAAGACGATAGACAGCTCATCACAGTCACAGCAGCATTCCCCCAAGACCAATGGAGCTCCAAAAGGGTACGTCATTGGGATGCTGGCCAGGTGGTCAGTAGAAGACGGGGAGAGCTTCGTCTAGATCTAAGGCAGAGAGAGGGCCATGCTCCTTGAAAGGCCTAAGAGAATGCCTTGCCTGACTCTGGTCATCAGGACAAAAAAGGGCAGCACAGAGGCTGGGAGGAGAGTCCCCAGCCGGGGAGAGGGGCTCAGCCAGAGGTGTGGATTGTACTGCATTTCCTAGTGTCCGTCCATCTTCATTTTGCTTATCTCTTGTCCCCAAACCTGATAGCTGACACCTTGCCCTCACTGAGGGTATTAAGCAGTGCGCTTAGTCCACTTTTCCAGTATGTCGGGGGGGGGGCAATTATCCAAACACCTTGGTGTCAGACAGAATTGGGGCTCCATTGGGAAGGAAAGGCCAAGGGACATAGTGAACAGGAAAGAAGAAAATCTCCCAGTTGGCCCTGAGCCACCCGTTATGTGTCTTCTGGGTTGTGCGGGTAAACCTGGGGGCAAGCGATGGATGACCCATGCTTGGACAGATGGAAACTTTTGGCTTTTCTAGTGCTACTGGGCTGCTGGGAGCCCCAGACTCTGGTCGTTTTCGCTCCTTCTCTGGCTACAAGCTGACCACAGAGGATTACAAGAAGCTGTGAGTACATGATTTCAAGGACACAAGGAGGGACAGCTGCACAATTACTTCTGAGCACAGCCTGGGGAAAACTAGTCCAATAACCTTGACAATCCTTGGCACTTAATAGCTGTAGCCTAGAGCAAAGGGTGACAAAACCACCCAAAATGGAATGGCCATGCCCAATACAGTTCTGATATGAGGCAAAGAAAGAACTATAGGGAACTTCTGGAAGGGGTGCATGGGTCTAGAGAAAGGACCATAGGTCATGGCCGTGGGGCTGCTGTTGGGTGTCTGTTTCCTGGATGTGCACCTGTCCCTCTCCGGGTCTCAGGTTCTTGGGCTGAGTGGAACTAGGCTTGGGGGCCTGAAGTTCCTTCTGTCGTCACTGCCCCCATAAACTATTGGTATGGGCATTTTGTATCCAAAGATGAGTGGCCCTTGAAGTTCCTTCCAAAGGCCCCAGGCCAGGGAGCGGAGTTCTAGACAGGTGTGTGAACTGTGCTTGCACTTCCCAGGGGTCCCACATCTTTATGTTGCTTATCCCTCCCCCAATCATCTAGTAACTTAGACTGTTTGTAGGGACGTACTGAGCCTACAATTTTCTGCAGAGGAACAGAGAACAGGAGAAAGCAGTGCTGGCTCTCATGCCAATGAGCTAAACCTCACAGGCTGTGACACAGCAGCATGTGTTTGTGGCACTGGATGTTGAGAAGCCACAGTGTGGAGGGCGGCAGCCCATAATAGGGAATGGCAGGCACATGGAGGAAGAAGAGCCATACCTGTTTCTCTCCTGCACAGGGCGCCATACAACATCAGGCACGGCTCCACATCAGGGGCTGAAGAAGAAGAGGAGGTTCCCTTCTCTTCAGATGAGCAGAAACGGAGGTAAGAGTGTCCCTCATGGGCACCCCATTGGCAGGACAGAGGCTAGAGTCTTTCTTCATAGATTGTTGAAAATAATTCTACTAGCTAAGGTGACAAAATATAGGGCGTGGACATGTCCCTCTGTGTGTGCACATACCTGTCATCCTGCGAGTCTTGGAACCACCTTTCAGTGGTAAGCTAGGTCAGTAAACTCTTCGAAAAACCTACTCGGGTAGCACCTGGGTAGCACAGGTACATGGAAATGTCACATGTATAGGTTAGAATGGTCCTGAGGAAATTGAACAATATGCAAGGTAGGATGCCCTATGAGGGGCCATAGGCCCTCTCTGTGTGTGCTATGTGTGCAGAGTCTTTGAAAGCAGGAATGGTCTCCAAAATTTCAAATGCCCCTTGCTTACAAACTGAAGCTCAGCTATAGGCTGTGGGCTAGTATCTGCCATCCTTTCTGTGGTTAAGGAAGCGTAGTGATGGCCTCTTGCTGAAGGCCCTGTAAGATTGCCAGTCATGCATGAAGGGTCCACAGTGGCATGAAGCTGGAAGTCTGGGTAGTGTGGGTGCAGTGGAATGAACCAGGAACTCTGGAGGGTACCTTACATTGAATGCCACCCTAATACCTGTCTAGTTCTGTGCTCTTTGACAAGTCACCAGAACAGTGCCTAGGCTTAGTCAGTCGTGGAGTAGATCATCGAATTCCTGCCTGAGTTGGGAAAGTCAATGAACCAATGTAAGAATGTCAGCATTCAGGGCAGGGCTGCGTGCTTCATAGCAAGGGCTGCCCTTCCTTTGGTATATCCATGGTTTCTCTGAATAGTCCTTACAACAGGTGCCACCCTGTCTTCTCCTCCTCGCCTCTCTGAGGTACTTGTGAGTCATCCAGGGACTATCCCACGGTAGGCTGACAGAGTGTCTAGCTTAACATACGAAGGTCCCACCTCTTACTGCCCCAGGTCAGAGGCCGCAAGCAGCGTGCTCAGGAAGACAGCTTCACGGGAGCACTCCTATGTCCTGTCAGCAGCTAAGAAGAACATTAGGTGAGTTGTCTAGGAGCAAGGGCCAGTGGGCTTGAGCCGACGACCTTGGCCACCTCTGCTCTGTGATCTGGGGTCCTTCTTCACTATTCTGGGTTTCAGCCTTCCTTTAGCTGGTGGAACAGCATGTTGACTCAGTACTCCCAAGAGCTCTCCTGAGGGTATTAGATGCACTTCCAAGAGCTAAATGGTATAAGAGCAGGTGAGGTACTGGGAATAGTAGAAGCCCAGGACCCTCTGGGGAGAGAGGTCGAGATGGCACCTGCCAGAGAGCTTTGTCTAACACGTCTCTTTTCTGTTTTCTTTCTAGCAGTCCAACGCAGGAGTTGCAGGCCTCCTTTATTGCAAAGAGGTAAGTATTGCCAAGGAAGTCCCAGGAGCCAGCCATTGTCATGAGAAAGCCTTCTGTCAAGGGACGATTCTGAGGCACTGGGCAGGCTTCTGTGTGGAGGCCGGGTAAACCAACACCTGGGTAGCACAGGTCTCCATTTTAGGTGGTTTGTGCAGTCAGAAGTCTGCCTGAGAGAATGCAACTTGTGACAACTTCTTCCATTTTCTTAGGGCTATGGGGCTGGGCCTCTGACAGAAAATGGAAGTGAACCAGAAATAGCCACGAGGTTACAAAGGCATTTTCCTCTGCCCTGCTCTCAACCCTTCCACCAGCTGGAAAGCACCAGGGAGCATCTTCCCTGGCTGTAACAAGAGTCCTCTTCTTGCCTTGCCCTGCACTTTCCTTTCACCCAGGACCAGGACCACCAAGAGAAATTCTATGAGAATTGACTATGACATTGTGACATTGGTACATTGGTGACTGGTCCTACAGGGCAAACAAGATGAAAAAAAAATGATCAGGAAGTCAAGACACTAGCTGAGTGAGGGAGAGAGGGTCTTATTATTTGAGACAGGTCAACATCTGTGGGATGAAGATGTTGGAGGGAGGGTAGAGAAGCGATTTCTGTAAGTTGACTCTTACAGACCTTTGGTTGGATGGGTAATGAAAGCCTTCTAAAGTAGTATAAGAATCTGTGGAGGGAAAGTCAAGGAAGAACAAGCAGAGCAGATATTCTAGACCGAGGCCCTGTCAGTGCAGAGGCCTGGAGGTGGGAACAACCTTGCCGTGTTGAATGACAGTAGCTGATTAGAATGCAGTGAGCAGGAGGTGCTGGCATCACACAGAATAGTGTGTTCTCACTAGCTGTATTTGGCTCTTGTGGCTGCTGGAACAAGTTCCACAAACTGGGTGGCCTAAAATCCTAGCACGGGAGGCCAAAAGCCTGAAATTGAGGGTTTGGCTGGGTTGGGACAAATCCTTGCTGTGCCTTGGCTCATACCTGCATCAGTCACTCTAGCCTTCTCTGTGTGTCTGGGTCCAGATTTCTCATGCCTCACAAGGACATTGCCATTGAATGTAGGGCCCACCCTAATTTCGTGTGACCTTGTCCAAACTTGATTATGTCTCCCCAAGCCCTATTTCCAAATGAAGTCAGAGTCACAGGTTCTAGGGAACATGGATTTTGGGGGAACACTATTCCACTTAATAGGAGTAGCCAAATCTTAGGCCGCTTCGTTTGGGCACTGGTGAAAGCACATCTTTCAAGCACCAGGAAGTACCAAGGCAGCTGTGAAGACCATCACTGTCACTTCTCTTGCCCACAGGGTTGATGTGGTAGATGAGGACATGCCTTCTGAAAGTACCCAGAAGCCTTCTGCTCTGGTGAAACCTTCTGAGACGACCCAGGAGCTCCTTGCTCTGACAAGGCCTTCTGAGAAGACCCAGGAGCCCCCTGGTCTGACAAGACCTTCCGAGAAGACCCAGGAGCCCCCTGCTCTGACAAGGCCTTCTGAGAGCACCCAGGAGCCCCCTGGTCTGACAAGACCTTCCGAGAAGACCCAGGAACCCCCTGCTCTGACAAGACCTTCAGAGGAGACCCAGGAGCCCCCTGCTCTGACAAGGTCTTCTGAGGAGACCCAGGAGCCCCCTGCTCTGACAAGGCCTTCCAAGAGGACCCAGGATTCCCCTGCTCTGACAAGGCCTTCCGAGAGGACCCAGGAGCCCCCTGCTCTGATAAGACCTTCCGAGAAGACCCAGGAGCCCCCTGCTCTGACAAGACCTTCTGAGGAGACCCAGGAGCCCCCTGCTCTGACAAGACCTTCCGAGAAGACCCAGGAGCCCCCTTCTCTGACGAGACCTTCTGAGAGCACCCAGGAGCCCCCTGCTCTGACAAGGCCTTCTGAGAGCACCCAGGAGCCCCCTGCTCTGACAAGGCCTTCCGAGAAGACCCAGGAGCCCCCTGCTCTGACAAGGCCTTCTGAGAGCACCCAGGAGTGGCCTCCTTTGGCGAGACCTTCTGAGAGGACCCAGGATCCCTCTGCTCCAGCGAGACCTTCTGAGAGCACCCAGGATCCCTCTGCTCCGGCGAGACCTTCTGAGAGCACCCTGGAACCCCCTGCTCTGGCGAAAGCAGCTCCTGGCTCCAGCAGGTAATCATTTGCTCATCTCTGCCACCCAGTGCCTAGAGAACCTTTGTCAGTCTCTCTGCTGAGCCTCAGGGTCATTGTCCTGTGTCCAATGACAACATTAGGAGTCCAAATCAGTAAGAGCTGTTTTGAATTAATGCCCCTGGGCTGGAAGGAGCAGAACAGTCTGGCCTCAAGGAAGAGTGCACTTGGTTCTCTAGTGTTTAGTACTTATCTGTGCCATCTTAACACTTGCATTACAGAGTGTCCCTGAGGCACAGAATCCTGAGGAAAAGTATCTCCCCCTTCAGGGTTTGAGAGGGTGGCCACACCGCAGTGACTTTCTATTATTAAGCTTCCTCCTGGTGGTCCTCCAAGTTGACCAAGTTCATCCTAACTAGGAATAGTCCCTGCAGTCTCCAGGACTGCTCACAGCTGCCTTCTTTGCCAGTGTGGATGGGGGCAGAGGCTAAGTACCTCAGGAGATTTGCACCAAGTGCATGCCAAGTGTCCCTCTCCTCTCTTGGAACCACGAGCGCAGGTGTGTATCAGCTAACTCTGGACTATGAGCTGGTCATATCACTTCCCACTGGCCTACCAACCAGGGAAGGTGTGGCAGGTGGGAGACAGTGCAGGACAGGTTAAGTGCTGCCCATCTCATTCCAGGCAAGGCAGTGCTTTGCCCTGATTTTTGATCTCTGAACATGCAGGCAGATACTGAGACTCTCTTGTCTGCAGACGAAGAGCCATCAATGCCTGTTTGTACTTTGCACTGAATGGTGTTATGTCTGACAGGGAGTACATTTGCCCAGTCACTGCTGCTCAAAGCACCCCCTGGATCAAGCACTTGGCTCAGACCATGGTCTGCTAAGTGCTACACTTGTATTGCACCCTGGAAAAACCCTGAAGTCAGAAGGGGAGAGGGTCCATCCCCACAAGTCAGATCCTCAGTCCCCAGGGGGGCCACCAATGTCACTGCAACCCCCAGCTCAAGCTCTACAACCGTTTATAGACCCGTTCCCAGAGTCCTGTTCATCCTATTTGTGTGATTCTCCCCATCAGAACATTGCTCCATAAGAACCTTAGAAGATTTGAAAAGAAAGGTCTCAGAGCTCCCTGTGAGGTGTTGTCTAGGGGGCTCAGTGACTGGTGGGACTAGGGCCACCACAGCCAACTGCCACAGAGTTGGAGGTTTAAATGGGAGAAACTTACTTTCTCACAATTTTAGAGGCTGGAAGTCCAAGATCAAAGTGTAGATAAAGTTCTCTTGAGGCCTTTCTTCTTGACTTATAGATATCTGGTCATTTTCTTCATGTGTCTGCACAGATCTTGCGTGTGTATGTATGTGTGTGTGTGTGTGTGTGTGTGTGTGTGTGTGTGTGTAGACACCAGCTGGATGAAGGTCCATTCTACCATTTTAAAACCCTCATCTCCACACATACTCCTATTCCATATGATTCTGAATAACTGGTGGTTATTTTAACATGAATTCTGAGGGACACAAATCGGTCTGTAACAGTACACATTTCTCATTTCTCTGTATTGATCTTGAAAAGTAGAAGTAAATGGTTTCAGATGCCTTTTAAGAGATAATGTAGGGGCTGGAGAGATGGCTCACCAGTTAAGAGTGCCGACTGCTCTTGCAGAGGACCCAGGTTTGATTCCAGCACTCACATGACAGCTGAGAACCGTCTTTAACTCCAGTTCCAGGGGAATCTGACACCCTCTTCTGACCTCCGCAGCATTGCACGACATGCATGCACTAACCTACATGCAGACAATACACTAATACACATAAAAAAGAGATAATGTAGTAGAGAATTATGGATATGCTGTATTACACATCTGTGGGGCAATTACTTTCTTTATTTTAGTGATTTATATTTTATGTATATGAGTATTTTGTGTGCATGTATGTAACTGTACCTATGTTGTGCAATGTCAATGGAGGCCAGAAGAGGGCATCAGATCTCCTAAAACTAAAGTTAGGAGAGAAACACTGTGTTTCAGGGAATTTCTTCCGCTGTCTTTGGAGGGGGTGTGTAGTAGTAGGTATATGTGTACAGGTGTGTGCTTGGAAGTGTGTGTGAACGTTTGTGTGGAGGTCAGAGGACACTGTCATCCACCTTTTTTTTTTCTTTTGGTCTTTTTTGAGACAGAGTCTCTCCGTAGCCCCAGCTGGCCTGAAATTCACTATGTATACTAGGCTGGCCTCAGTCTCACAGAGATCCACCTGCCTCTGACTCCCAGTAGCTGGGATTAAAAGAGTGCCCCATCATTCCCATCCCACCTTGTGAGACAGGATCTCTCACTGGTGTAGGGTTGACCTGAGTTGGCTAGGCTAGTTAGCCCATCAGCCCCAGGGATCTGTTTGTCTGTCTCCCCAGCACTGCATTCTCCAGGTTGAATTGGGTTCCCCATAATCCCACAGCAAGCTTTGTAGACACAGCTATCTCCTCATCTCCCCTTTGACTGTTTACTACCTATAGTCTACCTGCTTTAACAAAATGCTACAAGTTGGATTAGCAATATAACTCTGAACTTGGGGGGGTGCGTTGGAAGGACAAATGAAGGGCTTGGGATGGTCGGCCTGGCAAGGGCAAACTCAGGCCACAGTCTTTGGGGGCTCTGAAGCACTTCCCTAGAAAGCGGAATGAGGTCCAGAGTATGGGACAGCCTACATGCCAGAATTATGTTACACAGGCAGGAAAGCCCTTACTAAGAAGGAAAGACCCTTTACCATAAGAAACATGCAGAAGGGGCTGGTCAGCAACCCGGACAGTTAGAGACAGATCTAAGCTCCGCAAAAATGCTAGGCTTGATGTTGGTGATAACTCTTGTCTCAGGTGCTGTGGGCACAAAATATTACTTCTTACAGGTGAGCCTTTGACTGGCCCTGGGTCTGGGGAGTCTTCTTTTACCCTATTCCACAGATGGGGCCACAGGTCAGACAGTCAACGCTGGTCCTCTCATACTAATCCCTGCCTGTCTAGCTGTCTGAAAAGCCCAAACTCTGGATCCTGACAAGGCTGCCTTAAGACAGAGTGGGAGAGTGAGAGGGAGTAGCCCAGGCATAGCGTACCAAGGCTGTGTCCTTCCCATCTCTGACCCTGCCTTCCCTGCTTAGCTACACTCCAAAGCTTCCTTCTTAGAGCTCTTACGTACCCCATGAATTGGGTTTTCTCCACATCACTGGGGTTCATCCTTTGATTCTACCTTGTCAGGTCAGGGCAGGGGCGACTGGGTTCTTCTGATCTTGGACTGTGGCCAAATCACACTGCCTGGCAGAGTAGTTGAGGAGAAGTGAGTGAGAGCACAGTTTCTGGCATATATCGTAATTCTGGTTTTGCCCCTTATTGGCTGTGTGACCTCGAGGAAGTATCTTTACATGTCTGTGCCTCAGTTTCCTCAGGTGCAAAATACGGAAAGCAGCAACACCTGCTTGCAAGCCCGTTTGTCCCCCACATAGTATTTATGTGGGCTATTTATCTAAGTGTTTGGTGCAGCACCTAGGCACCGCCGTTGTCCAACTGGATGCCAGAAGGGATGAATATTGCCACCTACAGGCACTTGGAGAAAACATGGCTCAGGACAACGAACAGCACCACCCTGCACTCCAGGCTCCACCTCCCACAAGGATGTACCATTCTTCATGGGGCTGGGGCCACACTGGGTGTTTCCTGATCCGTTTGGGCCTGGTTTTGTCTTTGAAGATCTTCCAGAATCTCTGTAGCCTCTCAGTCCAACTGAAAACTTCAAATTGGATTCAAGCTCCCTGGGGCTGAGGGTCTGTGGAGTTGGCACTGTGCAGTTGGCAGGGCTGTTATAGACAGAAAGGCTTGAAGGATCCTATTATCCATTTGGTTGAGTTGCTGCAACGAGACACCAGAAACTGGGTGACTTGGAACAATGGCAATAGAGTCTTTCAGGACTCTCAGACTAGAAACCTGGTCAGGGTCTTGGCAGGGTCACATACTTTCTTTAGCTCTGAGGGAGATTCTGTTCAGGGTCTTTCAGGTTTCTATGTTGACCTCTTTGGCATTTCTTGACATGTGGTTGTGTCACTCTTTCAAGTCTCTTCTATGCCTTCACATGGCCTTCTCCTTAGAGTGGGCCTGTGTCCAAATTCCCATCTTCTCGTAAGGATACAATCCATCTTCATGAAGTACATGGATGTATCCTTATAAGATACTGGTGCTTGAAACAAGCCATTACTGTAGTGTATGGAATTCAAAGACCAGCAGCCAGGCCTCTCCTTTTACCATAAATGACGCCATAACTGATGTTTTCCTTGCACTGTTATCATGAGATGAAACACACAGGAATCAGAGCTCTGGGTCCCTTCTTGCCTTTTATGGTAGATAGAGGCCCCTTCCCTTAAACGCTTGTTCTTCCATTGATGCATGAATGCTCCATGTCTGCCCAGGGTGGAGACTGAGGAATGGAGTTAAAAAGTCAGATCCTGCACTCTGTGGACTGTCAGTCTAGGTTGGAGCCAGATGGTCACCCAAAGGAAGGGACTGCCTACTTCCCTGCTTTCAACTGGTACATCCTCCTCTTGAGACTGTCTGACTGG
The DNA here is from genome assembly GCA_009823505.1 of Rhizomys pruinosus. Lineage (NCBI taxonomy): Eukaryota > Metazoa > Chordata > Mammalia > Rodentia > Spalacidae > Rhizomys > Rhizomys pruinosus. Next base: position 78,399 of record VZQC01000344.1, read on the forward strand.
CCTCTCTAAAGTGTCAGCTCAACCATATCAAACCCTCACCCCACTCCAAACCCCTCTTACAGCTTGTCATTAGCAGACAGATCTGTACTCATGTTGACCTGGAAGGTCCTCATGGTCTGATAGTGCCCTAGGCTCTGCTCAAGATGGATGATAGTTCCCTCCACAGGTCTTCCTCTGGGGTCTATTGGTTAGTCGCCTGAGCTTAGCTACACTGCCAAGAAGGCTCAAGGACAAAGAGAAGAGGAGACCAAGAAGGGGGTGCACACAGGTCTGGGTGTCACTGCATGGGCCAGGAAGCACTGAGGGTGCTAATGCAACAGGAAAGAAGCAGTTTTTCCTACCAGCAATTCCCCTGTCTCTTCTTTGGCCTACAGCTTGATAACTGAGGAGATTGTCCGAGTGCAGATCACGACCCCCAGAGCAGGACTCCGCCTGGTGGCCCCGGAACTGGAAACCATGAGGTACAGGGGTTCGCTGTGACTGTCCTGTCTCCCTCTATACCTTTCTAGAAATGAGCATAGAGGCAGGGTGCAAACAATGACCTATGGGTAGCTGCTTCTACCACTCTAGGGATGACTGGTTGGTAGGAGACGTGGCCAACCAGATGAGATGTGGCCAACCCAGGTTCTCTATCACTCTCATTCTTTTATTTATTTATTTCATTATGAAATAAACATTTGGTTTTTGTGAGCCCACCAACATGGCCCTGGGATGCAGTGCTGACATGTTCTCTGGGCCAGAGTTTCTAATTCTGTCTAATGAAGGAATTCGATGTCAACGTGAACTAGGTTAGCTTATGATGCTGGCCACACCGTGTGCCCTGAACAGCCAGGAAGTGACCAGACTGGATAGCTGTGCTGGGTGGGAACAATGGGTCTATGTAGCCCCCTGAAACCATGGGTGCTATTACCTTGCCTGGGGGGGGGAGCACTGGTAACGGGGTTGGATTACTGGCTCTGCCTCCACAGCTCATGATGCGGCAGTGCCCTGTGCTTGTGAGGATAGACAAAGGGGCCACGTGGTGTTCACGAAGGAGTCCAGCTCCTGTCCTGAGGGAGGCAGGAGGTTAGAAAGTCAGGTGATAGGCCATCGGAATCAGGGCCCGGGGGCTGGGCCCAAAAGAAGTTAGGTTGATGCTAGGAAAGATCTGAGAAAGAAGATGGACTCTAGTATTATGGTCTGTAGAGTCTGAAGAGGGAGGCAGGAGTGTACACAAGAGATGATCTGTTAGTCCTTAGAGCAGTGGTAGTCCACAGAAGGCTTCCTGAAAGAGGTGTCAGTCAAGATGAATGCAGAGGGATCTCTGGGTCCTTTTGTCTCTTCCCTGACTCTTCCCTCTGTAACCCTACACATTCTTTCTTCAAGCGTATTTTAAAGACCTTCCACTCCCAACGCCCTCACCTGAGCCAAGGCATCCGTTAGTCATCTAGCTGTCTGGCACCTTGTCCTGCTGTCCCAATCCCCACTCTTCCATATATCTACCTGGGGGAATTTTGAGGACATTAGCTCAAGTGACAGTTGATGCCATGAAAGGGAAGTGGGTAGCCTAGCAGATAGGGAAGAACCCTGGAACACTAACATTGAAAGGAAAGAAGAGGTAGAAACGGCGATAGAGGCCAGGAATATGTAGCCAAGGAGGCAGAAGGTGCGACAGGCTTCAGGGGGAGTGGTGGCAAATCAGAGGGAGGGGCCCACTGCATTGGTAGTGCTGATGTCATCAAATAGTGATGGGACTGACTCTTAGATTTGGTAGCATGGGGCCCCTTATAACCTTAAGGGTGCCTGGAGACGTGAGGATTGGGCTCACACTGTGAAGGAGAATGGTCTGCAACTCTGAAGCCACATGCTTGGGTCCAGACTCTGCTGTTACTCTTTTAAAATATTTATTTTTATGTGTATGAGTACTTTTGCCTGCATGTATATAAGTGTACCACGTGTATGCAAACACACGGAGGCCAGAAGAGGGTGTCACATCTGTTGGAACTGAAGTTACAGATGTTTGTTACCTTCCACGTGGGTGCTGGGAACCGAAAATGGGTCCTTTTTTAGAGCAGTCAGTCTTCTTAACCGCTGAACCATCTCTCCAGCCCCAGCTCTTGCACTTTTTTTTGGTTTGTTTTTTGGTCTTTTCGAGACAGGGTCTCTCCGTGGCCCCAGCTGTTCTGGAACTCACTGTGTAGACCAGGCTGGCCTTGAACTCACAAAGATCCGCCTGCCTCTGCTTCCCAAGTGCTAGGATTAAAGGCGTGCGCCACCACGCCCAGCAACTCTTGCTGTTTTTACTTATGGATCTTGTAGCACATCACTGAGGCCTTTTGGCCATTGGGTAACTCATCTGGAAAATGGGCACGGATGATAATCTTGTCCATGTCTTGAAATTGGTGGAGAGAGTTAATGTGTGGAAAGTTGAAAGTGTAGAGTCTTGCTTCTAATCAACAGTAATGACTAATAATGAAAAATAGGGTAGTAGATTGGTAGCACACTTTAAGCTCATTGGAGACAGCTGAAATTTAAGGATGAGAAAACTGCCCCCATCAGTGTGTCGAGGAGTAGTTAAGTCATTTCTTTTCCCTGTAGGACTTCCTCAGGACAGAAAGACAATGGTGAATCCTCTGGAGAGCTGAAGAGAAACTCTGATGCTGAGGACAACTTCAAGAGTTCCCACACAGACTCCGAAAGGTAATTCACTGCTGGATGCAGGCTCTGTATTTACTGCAGATAACCAGCTGTCCCCATAACATGGAGTCAGTAGCCAGAATACGGACCCACAGACGACGGAGAGTGACATGAAGAGGCGGGGGATGGGCCTAGAGAGGGACGAGATCATAAGACACCCCAGGCAGCCAGTTGCGGAGGCAGACCAGCTACAGAGCAGGCTTCTCAGCCCGTGCCCCCCACCTTCTCATTTATTTGGGAGCCCTGAAGCCCACATTCTGGTCTGTGATCCCTGGGAATGAAGGAAGTGGGCCCTGGATGAAATGGGAGTCTTGTGTCTGCCTTTCCCCTCGGTGGCCATTGACTCTGACTGTGCCTACCTCCCTATGAGTTTTCACCTTTCCTCCCTGCATTCTTGGTCCTGGCTCCTCAAGTTTGAAAGAAACATAGAAATACTTCCTGGGAGGATCCAGTTAGGCTTGATTCAGTTCTGATCAGAGCAATTTAAAGAGACAAGTGAAGGTTCCTGTTCCTAGATCTTAAGGCATGCTCTTAAGACATCTAAGTTAGTTAAGGTCACAGCTCAGTCAGAGTCAACAAATGCTTCTCTTCCAGTATTAGGTCAATTGCACAATTGAATGACAGCAGGCTTGGATCTGGAACCACGGGGTCTCCACTGGAAGGAGGTGTGGACATTGGCTCAAAAGGACGAGGGTAAGATACTAGTGGGAGATATCTGATATCTGTGATGATAGGCCAGATTCAAGCAGCCAAGCTAATTGGACTGCTGGGGAGGGGGGCTTCACTCTACCCTCTACCACCTCTGTTGCCCTTCGATTTTCTACTTCTGGGATTTACTTCAGTTTCAGTCTAGCCCTCCTCCCACACCCCATCACTGACAAATTCCTGCAGAGCACGTAACAAGGCCCAACTCCAAGCTAAGGCCTGTCCTTCAGCAGAGATTGGCCTTGGGTAGAATGAATGGGGAGAACGCAGAAGGCACCAACGAATTAATATGATGGAAGAATCAGTGCTTTCTTACTTTGTGGCTGAGCTCTGAAGACAAACTAGGAGGCTCATTGTCTCGAATTTCTCCTTTTCCCCCAAAAGAAGCAACCCCATGTCTGCTTTGCTTGCCGCGCATGGTTCCCTGACCAGCTCTGTTCTGAGCGTCAGTCAGTAGAGCAGCAGCAGCTCAGTGAGATGAGTTAGGAGATAAGGACATCCTGCAGGGAATCAGCAGCCACTTTATCAGATGTTTTACAGAGTGACGCAGTGCCATCTGTCCCCAGTTGGTTCCAAATCAAACCTGAGTCATCCCTGCAGACAAAGGCTAGTTATACAGATGTTGGCACGAATAACCCTTCATCTCTAGACTGTGATAGCACTCTTACAGTTTGTCCTTGCCAGGCTGAGCACCCCAGGCCCTTCATCTGTGGGGACTTGGGCCCCCTAGCTCTCCAGGCTTTTCTTTCTCCTGCCCTCTCCCCACACTGTTGAAGACTGACTCAGTTTACTATTGGGTCCTGTAGAAGACTTATAATTCTAGTGTGATTTGGTGTGGCTCTGAGTGGCTTCCTCTTTGAATACTTCCCATTTGGAGAACTTCATGAAACAAATGTGTTTCTTCAGAGTGAAGGTAAATCATTTGCAAAATCATTTGCAAAATAGTATGAAGAATATTCTAGATTTGTAGGATGTTTTGAATTGTTTTACTTATATTAGTTTGAAAATGAATTTGTGTGTGCATGTACGTGCATGATCATGTGTGTGCAAGCCCTTGGAAGCCAGAGGTCAACCTCTGGCATCATTCCTCAAGTGTCATCCATCTGTAGTTGGATTCCAAGTTTATGGTGCCATATTTCCAGGGGTTCTAGGCGTTGAAGTCAGGTCCTCATGTTTGGAAGGAAAGCACTTTACATTCCCAACCAATGATGATGATGATGATGATGATGATGAAACTTCTTTCCTATCTTTCCAGAGTATAGGCTGCTCCTCATGGAAATCCCCCTTTCCAGTCCTTTGCATGAATTTCCGCACTTATTGCATTTAGTTCTTGTGGTTATACAACTGTCCAAAACAGGCTTGGGAACAAACATGGCAGCTTCTAAGAGAGTATGCTGCCCATATGGGGGACACAGGCTTGTACAAATCATGGGGTGCCCTATGGATATCAGTCTGCCAATTTTACCGAAAATAGATATGGCTTAACTCTGGGAATATTGGGTAAGAGAACTAATCTATATTAGTAACATCTGGGTAGATACAGATGGATTGTGAAGGGACCCTGTTTCTCCCATTGGCCACAGGGCTCAGTAATAGTGGGGAACGTGTTAACAGATCTTATGGCTATGAAATGAGAAGATTTATGAGACAAATGTGATGATTATTCCTAATTCACTGACTGATAAAACTGAGGGCCAAAGAGGATAGACAGTGTGCCCAGGGACCCACAGCTGTGCAACAGCAAAGCTGTGATTTGAATTCACAGTCTCAGGTATCAGGCTGTTTGGGGATAGAAGTGAATGTCAAAGCCCCAAGCATCCATGTGAACAACTCCTCAGTGGCTCATCATCTGTCAGGGTCAGAAGAGGGTGAAACATAACCACAAAACTGGGAACTTGGACCAGGCGTGGCCGCCTTCTACAAGCTGGGCTCATCTGCTAGCTTCACCCCTTTCTTGGATGGTCAGTATGTATAATATGTCAGGTCTCACTTTTAGAAGCTCGGGCCAGTGGCTGGCCCATAAAGGTACTGCCACTAATCCTGTTAGCAGGCTCATTGCCAGATCCAGTGCTTAAAGATTCCCAGGTCTTCACTCCTTCAGTCCATCATCTGAGCACATCATGAGTGGAAGTCTGTAACAGGCCTGACCTAAAACTAGTTCCCCATATTGGAGATACTGGAAGAGAGACAAACCCGTTGGCCCAGAAATTCCAGCATCTACCTACATGGACCTGCGTGGGGTAGTGGTGGGAACCTGTGGCAAAAAGAAGAGCCCAAGGAGCAACATTCAGGGAGACAAATCCTAGGGACACCCAGCCAAAACTGGAGGGCTCAGGGTTAGGAAAACACTAGGCTCGAAAGAACAATGGCTTTAGTGGCATAAATCACAGAGGCCAGTGGCAGACACAGTCCCCCACCCCTTCCTGTGAGAAGGCCATCGGCAGAGGGAAGTCATGGACCCCAGTCTCCTTTTGCCTGAGGCCTCACTAGGACTGTGTACTTCCTTCCCTCAGCTCCAGTACCACCCTGGCTTTTGCTGTCCTGGTTGAAAACAACAAAATTGTGGGAAACCGGGAAGACATAAACACAGACACCACTGGGTAAGCCCTTAATAGACAGTGCTGACAATCTAGGGTATAGAGACAGAGCTTGGCTGTGTATCAGGCTTTGGCTGAGAGGTTGATGCTGCAGCTATGAGCTTACATGAAATACACTGAAAGGTGGAAGACCTAGCAGGAACCCTGTGGCTTCTGCCTCTCGTGCTAGGGAGCTTTCCATCAAATCCCATTGCTTCCAGTGAACAAGCACTCTGTAATCAGGAAGTATCACTTCCATCAGCAACCACTGAGATGCTACTTACCTTTTGCCAGAGGCTGGAGCCACAGAATTCTCATGCTACAGAGTGGACCAGAGCTGACCCCGATTTGAACTACAAATGAGTGCTACAGCAGGAGAAGGGGGTTCTTGGGGAAGCTTGGGGGGTAGTTTGATGTTGAATTTCAAAATGTGATGAGGAACCCATCAATGAACAAAAAGAGAATATAAAAAGGTCTCAAACGTACTATGTTTTCTACTCATTGGACATAGCTTGTGTAGCCAATGAACAGGGGTCCTTGGGTGGGCAATAACGGAGGGGGAAGTTTGTCAAAGTCTCGTGATATCATTCATGATCACAATAGATACTTTGCTTATTGTGTGTGTAGCTCTTTTACAGGTACAGTTGGACTCCAGAGGGCATCCAGTGAGATTTCTGGGTTCTTGAGTCTCAGAACAAAGAATCAAACCAGGGACATAGATAATGATAGAAACAGAGACAGTTTTTATTAAGAAAGAAAAGAGCACTCCCAAGAAAGGAAGTCGGGGCTGAGGGGATGGCTGCGTCCTGAAAGCACTTTCTTTGCCAGCACAAAGGCCTGACATCAGTCTCCAGAACTCAGAAAGAGGCTTAAAGTCACAGTGGGAAAGCAGTCACTAGCCAGCCAGTCTAGCCAGATTGCTGAGCTCCAGACCAGTGAGAGATCCCTAGGATTGGGCTTGTCCTCTAGCCCCCCACCACACGTATACATACATGCTCGCCTTCACATGCATGTAGATACATATACATACATGTGAACACACAGAGATCAAAAAAACGGGAAGTGGGACATTTATGTAGGCCTGCCTTTTCCCACATTTGGAATTCAGGGGATTTTCTCACTTGTGCTGTTTTATTAGAAGTAGCCTATGGTGTGTGTGTGGAGGGGTCCAGTCTTCTAACATTGGTCTCTTTCATATGTTGATCCTTATGCCTCTTTCTGCATGCCCTATTCTCTCACCATAGCCCTCTATTCAGTGTTTCCTACAGCACTCTCCTCATTTACATCTAGTTTGTAGAAACAGCAAAGGCTTGAAAGCCAGGTCCCCATGCGTCCTTGCAAGGACCCTGCTCTGAAGAGAATAGCCACGGTTCTAAGATACACAGATGGTGACCAGGAGGGATATTAGTTAAATGCATGGGAGCGGGCAAGGCGAGACGGCTCAAGTGAGCAAAGAGAAAGAACCAAATCGACAATGAGGGGAAACTGCTGAATCTAACGAACTGGAAAGCTAGTAACTCCGTGGAGGCAAAGTGTCTAGTGTGTTTCAAAGCAGAGCGTGGGTGGGGCCTAGTGATTGACGGGACCACAGATGGAGCAGGGTCTTGTCCACCATAACAAGACTCGATCATATTTCAGGTTTTAAGCCAAAGCAGAGCATACTGTAGTGAATGTATTTCAAGGGGAATGGGTGTTCGACATTCCACACCGCACTGTAGCTGCCTTTTCATTAATTTAACTTCAAATCACATGCTGAGAGCTGGGATGGACAATGCATTTCTAAGTTACAGGCCTTGTTATGTGTCCTTTTTTATTGTTTTGTTTTAATTGCAATAGCAATTAGCATGCTGTGACAACAGTAGCTGATAGCTATCTAGACTGTCATATGCTGTCAGTATGTGTTTTACAGTGATCCTAAGTGACATGGCTAACATGGGGAAACAAAATAGAGGTTCAGGTTATTCAAAACCTTACATGCAGCAGAGTTAAGGAACAGGTTCAAAGAAAATCCTCAAGAGAAACTACAAAAACTGAATTGGCCGCGTGTGATGATGTATGCTTTTAACCACAGCACTCCAAAGTTTTAGGCAGTGCCGCACTCTAGAGGTAGTTCCTGGCTGGGCCTATGAGGGTAGGGCAATGTCTCAAGAAAGAAAAGGCTAGTTGATGAAATTTGTTTGACCTTCCAGCCGGTGTATTGATCTGACTTAATGGTTCCCCAAACCCAGAAAGGATCAGGTTTCTTTTTTTTTTTTTTTTTTTTTTAGCAAAATCTTGCTGTTTTTACTTATGGATCTTGTAGCACATCACTGAGGCCTTTTGGCCATTGGGTAACTCATCTGGAAAATGGGCACGGATGATAATCTTGTCCATGTCTTGAAATTGGTGGAGAGAGTTAATGTGTGGAAAGTTGAAAGTGTAGAGTCTTGCTTCTAATCAACAGTAATGACTAATAATGAAAAATAGGGTAGTAGATTGGTAGCACACTTTAAGCTCATTGGAGACAGCTGAAATTTAAGGATGAGAAAACTGCCCCCATCAGTGTGTCGAGGAGTAGTTAAGTCATTTCTTTTCCCTGTAGGACTTCCTCAGGACAGAAAGACAATGGTGAATCCTCTGGAGAGCTGAAGAGAAACTCTGATGCTGAGGACAACTTCAAGAGTTCCCACACAGACTCCGAAAGGTAATTCACTGCTGGATGCAGGCTCTGTATTTACTGCAGATAACCAGCTGTCCCCATAACATGGAGTCAGTAGCCAGAATACGGACCCACAGACGACGGAGAGTGACATGAAGAGGCGGGGGATGGGCCTAGAGAGGGACGAGATCATAAGACACCCCAGGCAGCCAGTTGCGGAGGCAGACCAGCTACAGAGCAGGCTTCTCAGCCCGTGCCCCCCACCTTCTCATTTATTTGGGAGCCCTGAAGCCCACATTCTGGTCTGTGATCCCTGGGAATGAAGGAAGTGGGCCCTGGATGAAATGGGAGTCTTGTGTCTGCCTTTCCCCTCGGTGGCCATTGACTCTGACTGTGCCTACCTCCCTATGAGTTTTCACCTTTCCTCCCTGCATTCTTGGTCCTGGCTCCTCAAGTTTGAAAGAAACATAGAAATACTTCCTGGGAGGATCCAGTTAGGCTTGATTCAGTTCTGATCAGAGCAATTTAAAGAGACAAGTGAAGGTTCCTGTTCCTAGATCTTAAGGCATGCTCTTAAGACATCTAAGTTAGTTAAGGTCACAGCTCAGTCAGAGTCAACAAATGCTTCTCTTCCAGTATTAGGTCAATTGCACAATTGAATGACAGCAGGCTTGGATCTGGAACCACGGGGTCTCCACTGGAAGGAGGTGTGGACATTGGCTCAAAAGGACGAGGGTAAGATACTAGTGGGAGATATCTGATATCTGTGATGATAGGCCAGATTCAAGCAGCCAAGCTAATTGGACTGCTGGGGAGGGGGGCTTCACTCTACCCTCTACCACCTCTGTTGCCCTTCGATTTTCTACTTCTGGGATTTACTTCAGTTTCAGTCTAGCCCTCCTCCCACACCCCATCACTGACAAATTCCTGCAGAGCACGTAACAAGGCCCAACTCCAAGCTAAGGCCTGTCCTTCAGCAGAGATTGGCCTTGGGTAGAATGAATGGGGAGAACGCAGAAGGCACCAACGAATTAATATGATGGAAGAATCAGTGCTTTCTTACTTTGTGGCTGAGCTCTGAAGACAAACTAGGAGGCTCATTGTCTCGAATTTCTCCTTTTCCCCCAAAAGAAGCAACCCCATGTCTGCTTTGCTTGCCGCGCATGGTTCCCTGACCAGCTCTGTTCGAGCGTCAGTCAGTAGGCAGCAGCAGCTCATGTTATTGAGATGAAGTTAGGAGATAAGGACATCCTGCAGGGAATCAGCAGCCACTTTATCAGATGTTTTACAGAGTGACGCAGTGCCATCTGTCCCCAGTTGGTTCCAAATCAAACCTGAGTCATCCCTGCAGACAAAGGCTAGTTATACAGATGTTGGCACGAATAACCCTTCATCTCTAGACTGTGATAGCACTCTTACAGTTTGTCCTTGCCAGGCTGAGCACCCCAGGCCCTTCATCTGTGGGGACTTGGGCCCCCTAGCTCTCCAGGCTTTTCTTTCTCCTGCCCTCTCCCCACACTGTTGAAGACTGACTCAGTTTACTATTGGGTCCTGTAGAAGACTTATAATTCTAGTGTGATTTGGTGTGGCTCTGAGTGGCTTCCTCTTTGAATACTTCCCATTTGGAGCACTTCATGAAACCAAATGTGTTTTTCAGAGTGAAGGTAACTCATTTGCAAAATCATTTGCAAAATAGTATGAAGAATATTCTAGATTTGTAGGATGTTTTGAATTGTTTTACTTATATTAGTTTGAAAATGAATTTGTGTGTGCATGTATACGTGGCATGATCATTGTGTGAAGCCTAAAGGAAAAACAAATCAAAAAATAAAATAAAATTAAGCCCTTGGAAGCCAGAGGTCAACCTCTGGCATCATTCCTCAAGTGTCATCCATCTGTAGTTGGATTCCAAGTTTATGGTGCCATATTTCCAGGGGTTCTAGGCGTTGAAGTCAGGTCCTCATGTTTGGAAGGAAAGCACTTTACATTCCCAACCAATGATGATGATGTTGATGATGATGCTGATGATGGAAACTTCTTTCCTATCTTTCCAGAGTATAGGCTGCTCCTCATGGAAATCCCCCTTTCCAGTCCTTTGCATGAATTTCCGCACTTATTGCATTTAGTTCTTGTGGTTATACAACTGTCCAAAACAGGCTTGGGAACAAACATGGCAGCTTCTAAGAGAGTATGCTGCCCATATGGGGGACACAGGCTTGTACAAATCATGGGGTGCCCTATGGATATCAGTCTGCCAATTTTACCGAAAATAGATATGGCTTAACTCTGGGAATATTGGGTAAGAGAACTAATCTATATTAGTAACATCTGGGTAGATACAGATGGATTGTGAAGGGACCCTGTTTCTCCCATTGGCCACAGGGCTCAGTAATAGTGGGGAACGTGTTAACAGATCTTATGGCTATGAAATGAGAAGATTTATGAGACAAATGTGATGATTATTCCTAATTCACTGACTGATAAAACTGAGGGCCAAAGAGGATAGACAGTGTGCCCAGGGACCCACAGCTGTGCAACAGCAAAGCTGTGATTTGAATTCACAGTCTCAGGTATCAGGCTGTTTGGGGATAGAAGTGAATGTCAAAGCCCCAAGCATCCATGTGAACAACTCCTCAGTGGCTCATCATCTGTCAGGGTCAGAAGAGGGTGAAACATAACCACAAAACTGGGAACTTGGACCAGGCGTGGCCGCCTTCTACAAGCTGGGCTCATCTGCTAGCTTCACCCCTTTCTTGGATGGTCAGTATGTATAATATGTCAGGTCTCACTTTTAGAAGCTCGGGCCAGTGGCTGGCCCATAAAGGTACTGCCACTAATCCTGTTAGCAGGCTCATTGCCAGATCCAGTGCTTAAAGATTCCCAGGTCTTCACTCCTTCAGTCCATCATCTGAGCACATCATGAGTGGAAGTCTGTAACAGGCCTGACCTAAAACTAGTTCCCCATATTGGAGATACTGGAAGAGAGACAAACCCGTTGGCCCAGAAATTCCAGCATCTACCTACATGGACCTGCGTGGGGTAGTGGTGGGAACCTGTGGCAAAAAGAAGAGCCCAAGGAGCAACATTCAGGGAGACAAATCCTAGGGACACCCAGCCAAAACTGGAGGGCTCAGGGTTAGGAAAACTGTAGCCCCAGCTGTCCTGGAACTCACTCTGTAGACCAGGCTGGCCTTGAACTCACAAAGATCCGCCTGCCTCTGCCTCCCAAGTGCTAGGATTAAAGGCGTGCGCCACCACGCCCGGCTAAGGATCAGGTTTCTAATTCAGCAACTTGACAGGGGAGAAAACTTGGCTTCACTTCTTTGAGGAGCAGAGGTAGGAATAAAGTCGAGATCTGACTAATTGTAGAACCCAGGGTCTGAGAGGTACTTTCTTCTGATGCTTGACAGTTAGAAAGATTAGTGCAAACATTCCTGATAACAGTGTTTCATAAGTCTGACTCCACTTATCACCTGGGAAGTATTAAAAACAAAACACTTCCTGAGTCTTACCTGGAGATTTGGAGTTAATGTTTCGGGGATGTTTTGACACCACTGTTTTTTTTTTTTTTTAATTATTTTTTTTTTTATGCGTATGAGTCTATTACCTGCACGTACGTGCAACCGTGTTGTGCAATGCCCACAGAGGTCAGAAGAAGGCAGCATTGGATCCCTTTGAACTGGAGTAAGCTCTCATTCCCCCCCACCCCCCTTCTCCAGTCTATGAAAACTGTTCTTTTAAGGATAGGGGTTTTGAATGATGAACCTACCCCGTCCACCCTCCATTCTGTTGTAAAGCCTGGAGCTATTTTTGGTTTTCACAACCGAGGGTGACTTCTAAGGGATAGGGTCTACCTATGTTGCTAAAAGTTCTATAGCACACTTGATAGTGCAAGACCCCCCCCCTCCCATAACACGCACAACAGAATTATCCAGCCAAAAATGGTAATATTGAGGTTGACGTTTCTTCTTCTGGGTATACACTCTCTTTGAGAACACACACGCAGGATATGAAATATAATGAGTGGATCAGCTCTAGTCAAAGTGCCGCAGACAGGAACAGTGGGTACAGAATGCATCTCTGCGCGTGTGGGAACTCCTCGCCTGCTCATTTGAAGTGCACATATCTGCGCCTCAGTGAGCTAAGCAAGTGTAGGTCATGCGCGTGAGCTGCGCCAGGGCGAGTTAGCGGCAAGACCCAGGCGCATAGGTTAGAGTGCGCTTGCGCACGCGGCCATTTCCTGCAGCCTCTAGCTCTGGACTTGGTGCCGGCTGGGAAAGGCAACAATCGGTAAAATGAAATGGCTGCTGGACGAGTTCCGCGTCAGCAAGGCTTTTTTAGGGGCTGTGCCCGCTCTTGCCGCTAGGTGGCGCAAGAAGACCACAAATGGACCGGATGGCGCCTGGATGTTCCATCCCCTCCCCCATCCCAGGGCGTGGCTGGCAGACTGGTCGACCTGCACGTGGCCACGCCTGGGCCCAGTGCCCTCCGAAGACCCCAGTGCCCGCCGCAGACCTCAGTGCCCAAGGGCTGCCCTTGGGAAAGGGACGGGGACCGCCGGCCTGGGCTCTGTGCCCAGGGAGTTCACAGTTTCCTGGAGCATCCGATAAGCTGGGCTGCAGGAGTGGGGTTTGGGTGATCAGGAGATGGGGCCCCGCACTGCCAGAAACTAGAAAGTTCCAATGTACCTTGGTCAGTTGGCTCTGCTCCATCACACGCACAGGGAAAGGGAACAACCTGAGCATGTTATTCAGCGCTTAGAACCTGCCTACTGTGGACTTAACTTTCATAAGCATCCTTGGAATGGTAGTCCTTGGTAGTGTGTTCTTGACTTGGGGGAGCCCCGGTCAGCTATTGAGGCAGGATGATAATGATGTAAAGTTGAATTCTGGATGAGTCAGGAGTGAACGCTGGAATATAGGCTCAGGTTATCAGTAATATGACCTTGTCTTTGCCCCTGGCCTAGTAGTTCCTGGAAGCAGTGCCTTGCCCTTTGGGACAGGAATGTTGATGGAAGGGGTATACAGTGGAATGACATCTAGTAGCATGTCTGTCTTTCCGGTGTTGAGACTACAGTGCAGGCATGATGGGATGCCAGGGGAGAACCAGCAGAGGCCAGCCGCTGCTTGAGCTGATTATACATGGAGAGCGCATGGCCTGGCTCTTCTGTGCCACTGTGGAAATGAGCGCCCCACCCTGATGCGTGTGGGAGGGGACAGCCAGAGTGTACAGGGACAGGGAAGATAATATGAATTCATTCTTCCTCAGCACCTCAGCTAGTCGTGAGGAGAAGAATGTGGCCCCAGAGATCAGCGAGGCCCAGCCAGAGAAACTTGGAGTCCCAAGAGCTGGCCAAGGAGACGAAGGTGCAGCCACTCAAGAACCTTCAGATAGCAGCAGTCCAGGACAGCAGAGCAGCCCCAGTGGACCTGAGCGGCTGACTGAAGTGAAGTGCTGCGTTAGCAGGTAAGGTTCTGCACTGGCCTCCTGATGCCCCGGGCCAGGCTATCTGTCAGGGGCCACAACCTAGTTAGGAACAGCTTCTTTCATTTCATGCCATTTTCTGGCACAATGGCACAGCCAGGTGCTTGGGCTCCTTCTCTGAGTGAGCTCAGGAGGTTGACTCCCTGGACAGTGCTGTCCACTTCTGGGCCCTGGATTACCAGAAGGAGAGTGTGATAAGTGGAAGTGTCTATGTCAGGGTGTAAGAAGCCTGGGTAGTTCCCAGTGCGTGGGGCAGGAGGGAAGGCCATTTCCCAGGGTGGACCCTAGGCTATTCTGATATCTAAAGTGGTGCTGCAAAAGTAGACATAGACTATGAGTTATCCAGACTGTGAGTGAAGGAAGGAGGTAGGGATGAAGGAGAGGGAGAGAAGAAGAGAGGAAGGAAGGCAGGGAGAGAGAAAACACTATGGTATGAGGAGGGACCATGTTTGAGCAAGGAGAGAAAGACCAAAGAGGACTGATGGTTTTGTTATGTGTCTGTGTGCCTGAATGATGGGTGGTGTGGCTGTCACTGGAGGTGATTGTGAGGTATGAGCATATTTTCAAGTACAGGTCTTCAGAAAGCATTTCGCCGCCATCCTAACACTGCATTCTTCCACACAACTGTGGGCATACACACAGATCATTAAATGCAGAGTGCTTGTGATGCTCAGGGACCTTTAGGGTACAAACAAAAACATTAGGCACACATGTAGTTCAAAGCAAAGGAAGTCTTCCGGAAGCTTGAAATGCTTTTTTTTTTTTTTTTTTTTTTTTTTNTTGGTGTTTTTAAGACAGGGTCTCCCTGTAGCTCTGGCTGTCCGGGAACTCACTATGTAGACCAGGCTGGTCTTATATTCACAAAGATCCACCTGCCTCTGCCTCCTGCTAGGGGGGCTTCTTATACCACTGTGATTGCCTTTTGACTAGGGAAGTATTTTTAGTACTAGACCTTCCTGTTAGGTATCATGTTTAAAATCAAAGACTTGTGGCTCTAGGCACTGTAGAGCTCAGTCCAAAGACACTCAGTGAACAGTTTAAGATTTTCTGTAGGGGCTGGAGAGATGGCCTAGTGATTAAGAGTGCCGACTGCTCTTGCAGAGGAGCCGGGTTCGATCCCCAGCACCCACATGGCAGCTGAGAACTGTCTTTGGTTCCAGTTCCAGGGGAATCTGATGCCCTCTTCTGACCTCCGCAGCATCGCACGACATGGGTGCACAAACCTACATGCAGACAGTACGTTCATACACATAAAAAAAATAAAATTTAAAAAAGATTTTCTGTCACATCACGCAGTTTCTTCGAGTGATGTTTGCTCTGTGCAATTATGTGCTCTACAAAGCACAGCCTATTGTTCACAGTAGTTAAGGTGTGAAACTATCCCAGTGTGCAAAAACAGAGGAATGGATAAGGAAAATGTAACATCATGCGCAATAGAATTAGTCAGCCATAAAGAAAAATGATGTTATGTTACTTGCAGGAAAATGTATGCAAGTGGGGATGATCATATTAGGCCAGTCTCAGAAAGACAAATATGTTTCTCTCATTTATGGTTCCTAGATTTTGAAATAGGTCTGTAAAATCAAGCATGAAAGTGTGGCATGAAAGTAAAGTGGAGACTGAGGGAACGAGGGAACCAGCGGAGGGGAGGGGTATAAAACGGGAGGCAAGGTGCATAGGGCCAGTGTGCTCAGTGCAAAGAATCCTTGTTTGTGGTGGTCCTCGAACAGTTCCAGGTACAATGGATAGACACAATGAGTAACTGAGAAAGAACAATTCAAAGAGCAGCGTCTAGAGGCTGCGGAAGGGGATTGGTTCTTTCTTCTAGACAGGTAGTGGTGGCATCTAGAAAGGCTTCCAATCCAAGCTGAGTTAGGTTGGAGCTGAGTTCGAATGCTGAGGAGGATTTTTCCAGCAGACAGGGTAGGCCAGGCATTCTGAGTTGAGGAAACTGGAAGCTTGCAAAGGTTGGATGCGCAGTGAATATGGAGCCCGAGAGGCTTCGGTGAATGAAGGCTGATGAACTGCTGGCCTTCCAGGGAGCACCGAGAGGGAGATGTAACTGCCGCTGAGTGCAAAACGCCCCTTGAGGATGTCAAGGGCCACGGATGGTTTTCATGTAGGAAAGGGCATGGCCAATGAGCAGGAGCTCTGGAAGGATGTTGTGGCCCAGGTGCTGCCGACTTTAATTCAAGGTCATGTGAGCAAAAGGTGGTGCCCCAAAGTGTTGCCCAGATTTCTCGGTGGGGCGACAAGGTGGACTCAGAAAGGAGCTGGCTCAGGAGGAGAAGGATGTGGGGCCTGCAGTGGGGCTGTGATAACGTCACTAGGCCACATTGAATTTGGAGTGTGTGCAAGGAATCCAGGGAACAAGTCAGCCCAGTTGGCTAGAGTTGAGTGAAGATATAACCTCTGTCTAGAGAGTTGAGAGCTGTCAGCTTATAGGGAACAGTTGAAGGGGGAGGCAGAGGACGTGCTTGGAAGCCAGCGTGCAATCCCTGCTTCTCTCCACAAGATCCCAGGGCCAGTTGTCCAGCCAGCCCTTGACTAGACAGGGAAATCTGTGTGCTTTGGTGGTGGAGAGCAGCCTTTTGTTAAGGTCATAGTCCAAACCTTCATCGACGCATCATATCCATTTCTGCTCTGTTTTATTCAACATAGGTAAAGGGAATCCAGATGGAAGGAGAGCATATTGGTCACCTTAGTTACCTTTTCTCAATGCTGTCACAAAAGACCTGACGAAGTGGGGAAGGATTTATTTTGACTCACAAGTTTGAGGGGAATCACTCACTTATGGTGGGGAAAGGATGGCAGCAAGAGTAAGAGGTGGCCAGTCACGTGGCAGCCACAGTCAGGAAGCAGAGAGAGACTAACACAGATGCTGGGTGTGCTGTCTCCTCCCCCATTTCTATTCAGTGCAGAATTACAACTCATGTTGCTACCCAAATTCAGAGTGAGCCTACCCTTTTTAGTCCAACCTCTCTGGAAACACCCTCACAAACATGGCCAGACTTGTATGTCTTCTAGATGATTCTAAGTTCTCTCAAGTTGAAAGTAAAGATTAACTATCACAGTGGTAAAAATCAGAGAGAATCAAATACAGATAGGCTAGAAATCTCAGAAAAAATTATGAAGGGCCTGGGGAAGGAACAGGATTTGTGCAGTGATGTCGAGAGGAAAAGATTTGGATTAAGGGAAGAGTTTAAAGAGCCAAAAGAGTGAAGAGTCCACTTATGGAAACCAAGCCAAGGTGACCTAAGTCCATGCGATTTGGCTGCCTTCAGAGGAGCAGGTAATGTGGGCCAAAGGACTTCCATTTGTGTGGAATAGATCGGCAAGGGAGTAGCTGCTGAGGACGTCCAGGTAGGGCAGCACAGCTGTCTAAAGGTTGGCCATGAAGGGGCAGGTGCAGAGAAGATTAGTCAGGTGCTCATAACTACAGGATGATGGAAGATTTTGCTACAGGAAAGAGCTCTGCATAGGATGGTAGGAAGAGTTGGCTTCTCAAAATAACCGAGCAGACCCGAAGGGAAGGGCCAGCCGGGTCAGTACTCTTATACCTGTAAGCAGCAAAGAGAATGCTTCACAACTAAGTCAGTTGTAGGTCAGGGAGCAGGAAAATGATCAAGTAGAACCATGTGGGGGACATGATTTTTCTCATTAAATTAATGAGCCCCACACTACGTAATTAAACCAAGTTATACTTAATGACTAGCTTGTGCCAAGCCAAGTAAACACTAGGGATATGACAAATAGAACTTGGTTTCTGCCCTCCCGCCCTTGTCAGTGCTTACTTCAGGGTATGAAGTGACACAACAGAAGCTTACAAAAGGGGTATCTAATGGATTCAGTGCATTATGGATGTATATATTTAAAAGCGTGTGTGTATGTAACAACAATAATCAAAGAGGACAGGAAATTGGGGGGGGGCAGTGGTAGCACTTACCTTTAATCCCAACCCCCAGGAGGCAGAGGCACATGGATCTCTGTGAGTCAAGGCCAGCTTGGTCCACGTAGTTACTTCCACGTGGGCTAGGACTAGGGAGACCCTGTCAAAAAAAAGATGCTGTTTGGTAGGAAACATAACAGTTATCTGTTGCAGGCTGTTAACAGGTGTGGTATGCTTAGGGAGTACCCCATGCTTAGATATGGCTACGGTTTATAACAAGGTGTGATAGAATTGATGTTGGACAAATGATGTACAGAAAAAATGTTATGACAGTGGGCCTACAAAGCTATACATGGAAAGACAGGATGGACCTTCTGTAGCTTCCTGGAACTTGTAAGAAAAAGTTGTCTGTACAAATATGGGAAGAGATGCGATGAGATATACTTGAAATAGTTTCTGTGACAGCAATAAGAAGAGCAGACTAAAGGTCAGCAGAGGAGAGGCAGGGGAAAAATAGTCTACCCTGGAAGAGGTTACGGTGCCTAGACTAGGAAAGTAACCATGAAGAGACAGGGAAAAGGGAAGAGACCCAGACTTGGGCAATGCGTGAGACTTGGAGGAACACTGAGCAAGAAGGAAATGTTAATTCACAGAGCCCCATTTCTGGGTCAAATGACTTGGTAGATTGTGGGGCCCCCTAGTCCTGCCTGGAGCTCACTGAGTAAATGTCCAGTCCATGGGGATACTAAGCCAACGTAGTATGCTTTAAACCAAGCAGGCGGTAATGGTGCACGAGGCAAGGCTCTGGCTCAAGGCTCCGGCTTCCAGCAGCTCACTCTAGCCGGCCCAGTTTGGGGGAACTGCTCCAGCACAGTGCTGCACTTCTGATGCAGGACGAAGCACTCTGCCTTCTCTTTCTCTTAGTAGTCCTGCAGCATGCTGGGGCATGGTAGCCTGTTTCTAGTCTTGGAGACTGGGCAGCGACATGGTCTCAGTACATTAGACTTGTCATAAAGGGGAAAGAATATGTATGGCTCCTTGTGCACAGTGTTTAGATTCTGTGCTCCAGAAGAGGAGGCACTATTGCTGACTTCGAATTGCCCAAGGAACAGGTCTGTCCTGTGCCAATAGGAAAGCCATTGGATGCACTGTCCTAGTGGAGGAGGCTTAACTGCTTGGGGATTGACCTAGTTTCTTGTCGCTGTGATCAAATATCCTGACAAAAATAACTGAGGGGAAGGGGAAAAGGGTTTATTTGAACTTGCAGCTGCAGGTTACAGTTCAATATTGTAGGGAAGTCAAGGCAAGCAGCAAGAACTTGAAGGAAATAGTTACATCACCTCCATAATCAAGAGCAGAAAAATGCATGCAGGTTTCATGTGCAGCTTTCTCTACTCTCACACAGTCTATAGAGTCCCAGACCAGGAAAGGATACTGCCATCATCTAGGCTGGGTCTTCCTCAGTCTCACACAGACCTGGCCGCAGTCCTGACTAGACAGTCCCTCACTGAGGGTCTCTACACAGTGATTCTAGGTTGTGTCAAGGAGACATTAAAAGGAACCATGACAGGGGAGCATACAGCAGAATGAGAACCTGAAGAGATATAGGCAGTGACCAGTGGACTTGTGGGGGACAGTGGCTGGTACCTGGTGTAGCCCTGGCTGGGCTGGAACTTACTATGGAGATCAGGCTGGCCTCAGACTTACAGAGATCTACCCACCTCCGCATCCCAGGTTCTGAGATTAAAGGTGTGTGCTACCATGCCTGCTTTGTTAATATTTTTGCATGTTGAGCTGATTGCTCACACAGGCTGTGGAACTTCTTGTGCCATAGGACAGTCACTATTTCATACTATGTTGGCTGGTAGGACCCAGCACTGAAGCAGTAGAGGACAGCCAGCGCCGACCTTTCAGCAAGGGTATGCTGATACTTTCATTAGTAGTGATATGTGACTGTCTGTTATATCCATCTTGGGAGACAGAGACAAGCAGATCCTTGGAGTGAACCAGCCACTTCAGTGAAACACCCCATCCCCAAAAGTAAGGTGGTGAGTGAGTGAGGAATATACTCAACATTGACCTCTGGCTTCTACATGTGTGCCCACAAATGTGCAAGTGCACCTATATGCATGTGTGCACACATATAGCACATACATACACACAGGATGAGTGACAAATAGTTGGAGAGAAGTATGAGGCCAAGTAGTGTGCCACTGTGGAAGAAAGGGACATGGCCAACTCTGCTTTTCACCTAGGCATAGATGGAAAAATGTCCAGGGAAGTTGTATTTAAAGTAATCCAGACAATACATAGCCAGTGTGTCCCCACATGTTTGTGATGATCTAGGACAAGCACTGATGTTGAGAATACTTAGAAACTTTGGGGGCATTGGACATTGCTAGGGGATCCAAGCATGTGATAAGTGGACTCCTCTGCTTAAACAGGGGAGATACCAGCTCTTCTGCTGTCGTGGGAGCTGCACTGTAGGCCACTTGTGGGTCCCAGACTAATGAAGGAAGATCATTCAGCACAGGGGGTCTGAGAACCATTGAGAACTTAGAATGTCGATGAAGATGAAGGGATAAGAGTGCAAAGTTCTAAGCCAAGCTATTTGCTGGAGGGTTTAGGGTGGTGAGACTGAAGTTAGGGAGGTTTATTTTAAACAGGGCATTTAAATCATTGGCTTCCACACCACTGTCATCCTTAGACAATGCCACCAGAACGGTAAGGCCACCATGTGATCAACTTAGATGCCAGATGGGATGCAGTAGGTAGGACGAAGTACCATCCTGCCTGCCATTGTTTGAAAGCAGACCCTCACCCAGATTTTCATCTACAAAGACAGGTCGAAATGCTGTATACAGGGCACACTCCTGTAATCTAAGCATTCTGGGGGTGCAGGCAGTAGTCAAAGCCATCTCCAGATACAAGGCCACCCTGAGCTACCAGGACCCTTTCTAAAAAAGAAAAAAGAGCTGGGCATGGTGGCTCTCGCCTTTAATCCCAGCACTTGGGAGGCAGATGTGGATGGATCTCTGTGAGTTAGGAGCCAGAACAGCTGGGGCTATACAGAGACCCTGTCTCAAAAAGATAAAAAAAAAAAAAAAA
>VZQC01000344.1:99484-114842 GCA_009823505.1 Rhizomys pruinosus
AAAAAAAAAAAAAAAAAAAAAGAAGAAGAAAAAAGAAATTCAGGATGAAAGTAGTGTTACTGGCTCACAATAATAGCTGTGACTATACATAAGAAGACAATGGGGGTGGGAATTCTTCACTGCAATGCTGCTGCAACACGCTAGGGGCACTGGAGAGCGCCTGCGCGGTCTCCTAGGCAACGGACCAGAGAGCTTGACCTGTCAAGCCTACCTGCGGCTGCGCACGCCGCCATTTTCTTGAACTGCAAGCTAGTTTCTCAGAGCTGGCCAGGGAAAGCTACCGTCCAATAGCAAAATGGCTACTGAGGACAGATATTTCAGCGGGCCTTCTCCTTGACGCTGTTCTGGCATAGGCCGCAAGGTGGCGCGCAAGGATCACAAATGGATAGGCCCCGCAGCTCTGTGCCCTTCCCCCTCTATGAAAATCCACACTCTGAAAATCTAGGGCAAGGTAGTGGCCTGTCTCTTTTGTCTAGCTGCCGTGGTAACCTGGGTTTAAAGTTCCCCCAGCAAAAAATAAATTAAAAATAAATAAATAAATAAACCAACAAATATTAAGTTACCCCAGCGACTCCCCTCAATCCCCATTTGCAAGGCTTTTGCCATGCGTCTTAGTGCAGTGTGACTGGGGGTGGGGGAAGGCCGATGGCTTAGGTATTTTTAGACAAGGCAGATAGATAGGCTGGAGGAAGAAAGAATGGCAGGGATTGGAGAGGAGCAGAGATAGCAGCATGTTTCCAGCCTGGAAGAGTGTCTTCTAACAGCTTATTGAATTCATCAGGTAGACGTTGGCTTTTTTAGTACTGGTGTGATAGGACTGAGGTCCTCTGGAAGAGGAGACTGTCTGCTTTCTGGTTAGGAAGGTGCCTGGCTCCTCTCTGTTCCAGTCTCAAGATGGGTCCCCCCAACGCCCTTGGGCAGTGACAGACAGACTGCAGAGGGATAGCATGGCCAGGCCCCTGCCTCCCTACATAAAAATACAGTATTCAGGGCTGGAGAAATGCTTCAGCAGTTGGGAGCAGTGGCTCTTCTTGCAGAGGATCTGGGTTCGATTTTCATCACTCATATAGTGGCTAACAACTGTCTGTAACTCCAGTTCTAGGGGATTGGATGCCCTCTTCTGACCTCGGAGGGTATGGCATGACACAGGTGCACGTATATACATGCAGACAATACACCCATATACATAAAATATTAATATATACAGCCGGGCGTGGTGGTGCACACCTTTAATCCTAGCAGTCGGGAGGCAGAGGCAGGCGGATTTTTGTGAGTGCAAGGCCAGCCTGGTCTACAGAATGAGTTCCAGGACAGCCAGGGATACAGGGAGACCCTGTGTCAAAAAGATGAAAAAAAAATTAATATATCCAATGTTCAATATTCATTCTTCCTCAGCACTTCATCTGATTGTAAGGAGAAGAATGTGGCCCCAGAGTTCGATGACGCCTGGCAGGAGAGACCTGGAGTCCCTGGAGGTGCCCAGGAAGACCGGGGGGCAGCCACTGAGAAACCTGCCAGTGCCAGCACCCCAGAGCACAAGAAGAGCACTGGGAGGCCCGAACAGCTCGTGGAACTGGAGGACAGTACCAGCAGGTAATATCCTGCACTGACCTTCTGCTGCCTGGCCCCTGTGACATGGACAACAACCGGCCTGTTGTCCTCCGCAAGCATGAGGGTCCAGGAGGCAGAAGGAAACAGGCCGGAAACAAATACCTAAAGCTCAGGTGTCTTCTCAGAGGTGTGCTATCATATCTGTTAGCTCAAGACTGGCATAGAGAAGCGTATGGTCTGGAAGCCAATTGGATGCTGAAAACTTGGGGTCAGGAAGGGATGCAGGGTGCTTCTGCCATTCATGGAGTTGTAAGAGGTTTGACAAAGGGAGTATCTGGTATGGATGAAAATTTTCCTCAAATGAAGGCTGCCACGTGATGACCTTCTGTCACCAGGATGGTGGCAAAGCAGGGACCGCTGACTCACTACCTCGGCTCTCTAGGGCTGACCTAGGATGTGTGCTGGTTGAAACTGGCTGGGAGCAGTGGCTTGGGGAAACAAGGGTCATGAGTTTTCTGAGATGCCAAAGACCAGGGAGGAATGGGACAGGAAGATGACAGTGTTTCCACTTGTGCTTTCCTGGGGGCACTGCAGCTCTCCCAGAATGCTGGCTTTTTGACTCCCAGCTTCAGAAGAACTGGGAGTTACAGTCTTCATGCTTTGAAAATCTGGGCTGCTTGGAGAAGTTGTTTTGTTTTGTATTGTTTATGCATTGGGGAAAATTTTTCCCACTATGTTTTGTGAAGCAGCCTGGGGAAACGGTCCACCATCTTGAAATATTTTGTCAGTTCTCATTTTAAAAGTCCATTAAAGGCTGGAGTTGAGTCATATAGTGTGCTTTCTGCAAGGGCTGTGGGCTGTGGCATGGGAGAGAGTGCAGGAGAGACTGTTGGTACTAGTGACTGTCTCTGCATTCCTGAAAGGTCACTGTCATGTCCACCTGTTTTAACAAACTTTCTAGACTCCACATTTCTCTTTGATGTGTAATGGAGACTGCTGACTGAAGGCAACACTTGCTTATCGTCAGACTCCTTCATTTCTTGCACTTCTTGGCTACTTTGCCACCTTCTGTCCTGATTTTGACCAAGCTGTGTTCTTAATTTTTCCCTTACTGTGTTTGTCAATTCTGAGAAAGGCCCTAATGAGAATAAGAATTGGAAAGTTAGAGTCCATAGCCTGCTCTGCTGGTCTCCGAGTGTGAGTACTGTATTCATGTTTGTGCTCTTCTGGTCTCTGAGTGTGAGTACTGTATTCATGCTTGTGCTCTGCCGGTCTGCGAGTGTGAGTACTGTATTCATACTTGTGCTCTGCCAGTCTCCGAGTGTGAGTACTGTATTCATACTTGTGCTCTGCCAGTCTCCGAGTGTGAGTACTGTATTCATACTTGTGCTCTGCCAGTCTCCGAGTGTGAGTACTGTATTCATGTTTGTGCTCTTCTGCTCTCTGAGTGTGAGTACTGTATTCATGCTTGTGCTCTTCTGGTCTCTGAGTGTGAGTACTGTATTCATGCTTGTGCTCTGCTGGTCTCTGAGTGTGAGTACTGTGTTCATGCTTGTGCTCTGCTGGTCTCTGAGTGTGAGTACTGTATTCATGCTTGTGCTCTGCTGGTCTCTGAGTGTGAGTACTGTATTCATGCTTGTGCTCTGCTGGTCTCTGAGTGTGAGTACTGTATTCATGCTTGTGCTCTGCTGGTCTCTGAGTGTGAGTACTGTATTCATGCTTGTGCTCTGCTGGTCTCTGAGTGTGAGTACTGTATTCATGCTTGTGCTCTGCTGGTCTCTGAGTGTGAGTACTGTATTCATGCTTGTGCTCTGCTGGTCTCTGAGTGTGAGTACTGTATTCATGCTTGTGCTCTGCTGGTCTCTGAGTGTGAGTACTGTATTCATGCTTGTGCTCTGCTGGTCTCTGAGTGTGAGTACTGTATTCATGCTTGTGCTCTGCTGGTCTCTGAGTGTGAGTACTGTATTCATGCTTGTGCTCTGCTGGTCTCTGAGTGTGAGTACTGTATTCATGCTTGTGCTCTGCTGGTCTCTGAGTGTGAGTACTGTATTCATGCTTGTGCTCTGCTGGTCTCTGAGTGTGAGTACTGTATTCATGCTTGTGCTCTGCTGGTCTCTGAGTGTGAGTACTGTATTCATGCTTGTGCTCTGCTGGTCTCTGAGTGTGAGTACTGTATTCATGCTTGTGCTCTGCTGGTCTCTGAGTGTGAGTACTGTATTCATGCTTGTGCTCTGCTGGTCTCTGAGTGTGAGTACTGTATTCATGCTTGTGCTCTGCTGGTCTCTGAGTGTGAGTACTGTATTCATGCTTGTGCTCTGCTGGTCTCTGAGTGTGAGTACTGTATTCATGCTTGTGCTCTGCTGGTCTCTGAGTGTGAGTACTGTATTCATGCTTGTGCTCTGCTGGTCTCTGAGTGTGAGTACTGTATTCATGCTTGTGCTCTGCTGGTCTCTGAGTGTGAGTACTGTATTCATGCTTGTGCTCTGCTGGTCTCTGAGTGTGAGTACTGTATTCATGCTTGTGCTCTGCTGGTCTCTGAGTGTGAGTACTGTATTCATGCTTGTGCTCTGCTGGTCTCTGAGTGTGAGTACTGTATTCATGCTTGTGCTCTGCTGGTCTCTGAGTGTGAGTACTGTATTCATGCTTGTGCTCTGCTGGTCTCTGAGTGTGAGTACTGTATTCATGCTTGTGCTCTGCTGGTCTCTGAGTGTGAGTACTGTATTCATGCTTGTGCTCTGCTGGTCTCTGAGTGTGAGTACTGTATTCATGCTTGTGCTCTGCTGGTCTCTGAGTGTGAGTACTGTATTCATGCTTGTGCTCTGCTGGTCTCTGAGTGTGAGTACTGTATTCATGCTTGTGCTCTGCTGGTCTCTGAGTGTGAGTACTGTATTCATGCTTGTGCTCTGCTGGTCTCTGAGTGTGAGTACTGTATTCATGCTTGTGCTCTGCTGGTCTCTGAGTGTGAGTACTGTATTCATGCTTGTGCTCTGCTGGTCTCTGAGTGTGAGTACTGTATTCATGCTTGTGCTCTGCTGGTCTCTGAGTGTGAGTACTGTATTCATGCTTGTGCTCTGCTGGTCTCTGAGTGTGAGTACTGTATTCATGCTTGTGCTCTGCTGGTCTCTGAGTGTGAGTACTGTATTCATGCTTGTGCTCTGCTGGTCTCTGAGTGTGAGTACTGTATTCATGCTTGTGCTCTGCTGGTCTCTGAGTGTGAGTACTGTATTCATGCTTGTGCTCTGCTGGTCTCTGAGTGTGAGTACTGTATTCATGCTTGTGCTCTGCTGGTCTCTGAGTGTGAGTACTGTATTCATGCTTGTGCTCTGCTGGTCTCTGAGTGTGAGTACTGTATTCATGCTTGTGCTCTGCTGGTCTCTGAGTGTGAGTACTGTATTCATGCTTGTGCTCTGCTGGTCTCTGAGTGTGAGTACTGTATTCATGCTTGTGCTCTGCTGGTCTCTGAGTGTGAGTACTGTATTCATGCTTGTGCTCTGCTGGTCTCTGAGTGTGAGTACTGTATTCATGCTTGTGCTCTGCTGGTCTCTGAGTGTGAGTACTGTATTCATGCTTGTGCTCTGCTGGTCTCTGAGTGTGAGTACTGTATTCATGCTTGTGCTCTGCTGGTCTCTGAGTGTGAGTACTGTATTCATGCTTGTGCTCTGCTGGTCTCTGAGTGTGAGTACTGTATTCATGCTTGTGCTCTGCTGGTCTCTGAGTGTGAGTACTGTATTCATGCTTGTGCTCTGCTGGTCTCTGAGTGTGAGTACTGTATTCATGCTTGTGCTCTGCTGGTCTCTGAGTGTGAGTACTGTATTCATGCTTGTGCTCTGCTGGTCTCTGAGTGTGAGTACTGTATTCATGCTTGTGCTCTGCTGGTCTCTGAGTGTGAGTACTGTATTCATGCTTGTGCTCTGCTGGTCCCTGAGTGTGAGTACTGTATTCATGTTTGTGCTCTGCTAGTCTCTGAGTGTGAGTACTGTATTCATGCTTGTGCTCTGCTGGTCCCTGAGTGTGAGTACTGTATTCATGCTTGTGCTCTGCTGCTCTCTGAGTGTGAGTACTGTGTTCATGCTTGTGTTCTGCTGGTCTTTGAGTGTGAGTACTGTGTTCATGCTTGTGCTCTTCTGGTCTCCGAGTGTGTATACTGTATTCATGTTTGTGTTCTGCTGGTCTCTGAGTGTGAGTACTGTATTCATGCTTGTGCTCTGCTGGTCTCTGAGTGTGTATACTGTATTCATGTTTGTGCTCTGCTGGTCTCTCTGTGTGTATTCTGTATTCATGTTTGTGATATGGACGGACTCTTGTAAGCAGGCTACTTGGCAAAGGCTCTTGCACTCAGGCCTGAGAGATAGAAGGAGGACGCCTGAAAGACCAGCGAGTTTCTCAGAGCTGTCCTGAGGTGAAGAAGGGCATCTTCTACGCCAGGCAGAGGAGATTATAGGGAGAGAAAAGGAGTGTTTCCTTAATAACCAGGGATGAAGAGCCTTTGAGGATTCTTGATGTTTACATCTCAGGCCTGGAGGAGTCTTCTTGCTGCTCTCCTTGTTTGTTTGTGTGTGTGTGTGTGTGTGTGTGTGTGTGTGTGTGTGATGTACACAGGTATGAACATGTGTATGCAGTTGTGCTTTCTCATGCATGCATGTGAAGGGCAGAGGTTGACAACAGATGTCTTGATACTGTTCACCTTATTTATTTTTTTGTGTGGTCTACATGAATGTATGTGTGTTCATCTGAATAGGTCCACATGTCTCTTTAGGTGCAAATTGACATCAGGAGGTCCAAATACACATCAGGCTTCATCTTCCTCCAACATTCTCTGTTTACTGAGGCAGGATCTCCTGCTGATCCTGGAGCCCTCCAGCTCCCACTACACTGGCTATCCAGCCTGCTCCAGGAATCCCATTTCTGCTTGGCAAGTGCTGTGCTTTTGGGTGGCTGCCACATCTTCCTGGCTTGGACAGGGTCTGAGGGATCCAAACTCCAGTCTTTACATTTGTGTGACAGGGTCTCTCCCTGAATCTGGAGCTCACTCTTTAGGTGTGAAGGGTCCTGACAGGAATTAGACTGCAGACAATCCTAGCCTAGAGCCTGCACTCTTAGTGAGTGAGCAAGGGCCTGGCCATAGAAGGGCCTTGACTGCTGACCAGGTGGTTCGTATCCAGGACCAGGGCCATCTATGGCAGCCATGGTATGACCAATGCCTTTCAAAATGAGGTGCATCCAACCTGCCTCCTCTTTAATGCTAGAGTCTATTGCTTCTTTGTCCCATGACCTGGTGTTTTCTAGAGAGTTTGAGATGGGAGAGGGGGAGTTCATCTTGTAAAAGGATGGTTTCTTAAAAGAGTGAGTTGGCCTGTGTTTCCTCTTCTGCTCCCTTCTGACCGTCACATCCCAGTAGCCCAATTAACAAGTTACAAACACCAAAAACCTAGTTTTCAGCCTGGAGTCCAGAATGGATCTTGGAGGATGGAAGTCTCATTCCTCACTCCTATTCTCAGACAGAACGGGTCTCCTCCCATCCTACCTGGATTTTTTCATCTGTAGAGTATGTAAGAGTAAATAATAAGGGATTTGCATACTTTTGATTTTTTTTTTATTTTGGCATAATTTTTGAGTGTCTTGAAGTGGCAATCTGGAGGTTAGGCCAGAAAATCCTAGTTGACCAAGGATGTAGAGACATGCTCACTGTTCTGTCTCTTTCTTTCAGGGTGAGAAGCCCTTCAAGCTGTGTGGTCACTGTTACTGTTGCTGCCACTTCTGAACAGCCTCACATGTATATTCCAGCCCCCTCAAGTGAACTGGACTCCAGTCCAACCACGTAAGAAGGGGCAAGGAGCCACCTGGGAGGTGTCCTCTGTTTCCTCATTGGAGGCAAATGAGTCAGGTTATGTTGTCTACTGCCTCCTCTATGATTCGAAATCCTAGCAGTCCACTAGCAAATGGGCAGATAGTACAGTTTATGGTGTTTACATTTCAGGATAAGTCTTAGGCCCCTGGGCCTATTGGTAGGCCTGTACAGGGCCCTGGAACATCTTAACAAGCTGAGGTGGCACATGTAGGATCCTAGTGGGTGCAGCTAGTGGCAGGCTCTGCCATCTGTAGGGCCATGCTAACATCCCTGGGAGACATGCTAGGGAAGGCCCTTGGAAGCTAGGATGGCCATGGTGATATCTGTCTCTCTGGTAGCTACCAGCTCACCTGTATTCTTGACTACCTTTTAGCTTCCAGGAAGGGATGCCATTGTAGGGAGTCTGCCGAGGGAGCGGTGTCTGTTGATGGGGGAACCTCAAAGCCCTCTGCTTATGTCAGGCCAGCAGCCTGGAATGTGCATCATGAAGATGACTCTTTCTACTATATAGAATGAGGTGACATTCAGTCACTCAGAGCTTGAATGATAAGGGAGGAGTCCAAGCTGCCCTAGACTCTTCAGTGAATGAGTTTCTGCAGGGAAGGCACTGAATGCAAAGGGCTGGCAGTCTGTGATTAAGTCTTTGATGACATTTTGGGTGTAGGTAGAGAGACAAAAAGACTCAGCCATGGAGGAGAGATGGAAAGCCATGGGACTAAAGAGTAAGAGTGTGGGCAGAGGGTGGGGGGTTGCAATCTCCATGGAAAGGAGTGGCAGTCTGCATCCTGGACCTAAGATTTGAGCCCAGGTGCACAATGGTGTCAGCGGCTCTGTCTGCTGTCCCTGGAGCCTGGCTTGCAGAGCCCGGCAGCATCTTATGCTTCTTCTGAGCATCTACACTTCTCTCGGGTTTAGCTGGGGGCACTGTCACCTCCTGTGGGTTAGCCCATCCCCTGCAGTCTCAGAAACATCCATGTCGCTCTGCTCTGCTCCTCCTGTAGCAAAGGCATTCTGTTCGTGAAGGAGTACATGAATGCTAGTGAGGTGTCTCCTGGGAAGCCAGCGTCTTCTCGCTATGGCAGGTAAGAGCAAGCTGCAGCTCCTTGTCTATCACAGGCTGTCTGGCTTCATCCGCCGCCTCATCCATGGAATCCATCGTGTGCTGCACGAAGCAGTGTGCAGGTGCCCACAGACGGATGCAATGTCTAGATGTCTAGGCTTTTTATTCCTTTGGGCTCTCCCTTTATGGTCACTTCATCCTGTGCCCCCTTTCCGGGTGTCTTTGTTGCTTTCTTTTGTGGAGTCTGGAGTGCGTCCCTGTTTACACAGCTCCTCAAGACTGTTTAGTTCATTCCATCCTGTCACACCACTGGCCTTTGCTCTTCCTCCTGCAAGCTCTTTCATACTAGGTGGCCTCATTTGGAGATACATGTGATGACATGTCTGATATTTGTTGCCTTTTCATTGATCATCCTCCCCACATGCCCACACAGAGACAGACTCCCTTGGGGAATGATTTCTGTGGCATACTCTGTTGTTACACGGGTGAAAATTAACTGGACTTCTCTCCGGATTAACACTTCTGGATGTCCAGGTCAGCTTGTACTGGGCAAGAGTGACGAGCACAGCCTTCAGGGTTAAGTACAACTTCTAGCTCAGTTCACGCTGCTTAGGCCATTGGGATCAAAGATAATCAATGTCTCTGAGCCTCATTTCTCTTATCTGTAATTCCTTCTTAAGGTGCTTTTTTTTTCTTTTTCAATTATTTATTTATTTATTTTTATAAAATATTGTAATTGATGTTTTGTGTATTTCATACATCAGTCCAGTTCAGACATATTCCCCTTTCCATGCCCTCATCCAAACCCCAGGTTCATGCACCCGCCGTTGCTGACATGACAGTCTTGCATCTTTTCCTCAGAATGGTGGATATAATGAGTTATAATTTACCCATTAAAGTATGTAACCCAGCGAGTATGACTATGTTCACAAATGTGTGTAACCATAACTACTTCTGCTTCTGGAATGCGAGCCATCATCTCCAAAAGGAACAAGAGACACCTTAGCAGCCTCATGCTGCACACAAGCTCCCCTGTTGCCTGTGTGTATAGCTTTGTTCAGGAGCTTTTCAGACGACCAGTCATGGGGAATGCATCCGTGGGAGCCATCTTTGCAATTGGGATTTGCCTGAGACTCACCAAACTAATTTATGGCCATCTCAAGCTTTTCTTTCTCCTAGACCAATCACTGGTTCAGTTTAACTCTTAGATTCTGACAAATTTATTGTAAATCAAATTGATACTTTAAAATGGTACACATCATAGAAGACTTGTAAACATTTCTTTAACAGGCAATGAGCATTGCAAAGGACATGGTATTAATCCTTGTGACATTCCCTTCCAGGGAGCTTCCAAAAACATTAATTCTGACAAGAAAACAGGACCTGAAAATTGTAGCTCACCCCTGTTCCTAGCATGGTCTTAGAGTGGTTGCTCACCCCTGTTTCTAGCGTGGTCGTAGACGGTTGCTCACCCCTGTTCCTGGCATGGTCTTAGAGAGGTTGTTCACCCCTGTTCCTAGCATGTTCTTAGAGAGGTTGCTCACCCATGTTCCTAACATGGTCTTAGGCATGTTGCTTACCCCTGTTCCTAGCATGGTTTTAGACAGGTTGCTCACCCCTCGTCCTAGCATGGTCTTAGACAAGTTGCTCACCCCTGTTCCTAGCTTGGTCTTAGAGAGGTTGCTCACCCCTGTTCCTAGCGTGGTCTTAGAGAGGTTGCTCACCCCTGTTCCTAGCATGGTCTTAGAAAGGTTGCTCACCCCTGTTACTAACATGGTCTTAGAGAGGTTGCTCACGCCTGTTCCTAGCATGGTCTTAAACAGTTGCTCACCCCTCTTCATAGCATGGTCTTAGACAGGTCGCTCACCGGCTGTTGCCCTTAAGCAAGATCTTAGACAGGGTTCGCTCACACCCTGTCCGATACCATCGTCTAGAGAGGTGCTCACCCCCTGTTCCTTAGCACTGGTGCTATCTAGAACTCACGTATGGTCTTAGAGCAGGGTTGCTCACCCTGTATCCTAGCCATGTCTCATAGACAGGTGTGCTCACCCCCTTGTTCCTAACATGGTCTTTAGACAGTTTCTCACCCCATCGTTCCTAGGCTAATTCGGTCTTAGACAGGATTGCTCACCCTTTTCCTAGGCATGGTTCTTAAGCAGGTTGCTCACCCCTGTTTCTAGCATGGTCTTAGAGAGGTTGCACACCCCTGTTCCTAACATGGTCTTACACAGGTTGCTCACACCTGTTCCTACCATGGTCTTACAGAGGTTGCTCACCCCTATTCCTAACATTGTCTTAGACAGGTTGCTCACACCCTGTTCCTAGCATGGTCTTAGACAGGTTGCTCCCCCCTCTTCCTAGCATGGTCTTAAACAGTTGCTCACCCCTGTTCCTAGCATTGTCTTAGACAGGTTGCTCACACCCTGTTCCTAGCATGGTCTAAGACAGTTGCTCACCCCTGTTCCCAGCATGGTCTTAGACAGGTTACTCACCCCTGTTCCTAGCATAGTCTTAGACAGGTTGCTCACCCTGTTTCTAGCCGATGGTCTTCTACGAGAGAGGTTGCTCACCCCTTTTCCTAGCTTGGTCTTAGACAGGTTGCTCAACCCTGTTCCTAGCGTGGTCTTAGATAGGTTGCTCACCCTTGTTCCTAGCATGGTCTTAGGGAGGTTGCTCACCCCTGTTCTTAGCATGGTCTTAGACAGTTGCCCACCCCTCTTCCTAGCATGGACTTAGACAGCATGCTCACCCCTGTTACTAACATGGTCTTAGACAGGTTCCTCACCCCTGTTCCTAGCATAGTCTTACAGAGGTTGCTCACCCCTATTCCTAACATGGTCTTAGACAGGTGGCTCACCCCTGTTCCTAGCATGGGCTTAGACAGGTTGCTCACCCTCTTTCCATAGCATGGTCTGAGAGAGGTTGCTCACCCCTGTTCCTAGCATGGTCTTAGACAGGTTGCTCACCCCTGTTCCTAGCATGGTCTTAGAGAGGGTGCTCACCCCTGTTCCTAACATTGTCTTAGACAGGTTGCTCACCCCTTTTCCTAGCATGGTCTTAGAGAGGTTTCTCACCCCTGTTCCTAGCATTGTCTTAGACAGGTTGCTCAGCCCTGTTCTTTAGGATGGTCTTAGAGAGGTTGCTCACCCCTTTTCCTAACATTTCTCTAGACATGTTGCTCGACCCCCTGTTCATAACATGGTCTTAGACAGGTTGCTCACCCCTGTTCCTAGCATGGTCTTAGACAGGTTGCTCACCCCTGTTCCTACCATGGTCTTAGAGAGGTTGCTCACCCCTGTTCCTAGCATGGTCTTAGACAGGTTGCTCACCCCTGTTCCTAGCATGGTCTTAGACAGTTTGCTCACACCTGTTCCTAGCATGGACTTAGACAGGATGCTCACCCCAGTTCCTAACATGGTCTTAGAGAGGTTGCTCACCCCTGTTCCTAGCATGGTCTTAGACAGGTTGCTCACCCCTGTTCCTAGCATGGTCTTAGAGAGGTTGCTCACCCCTGTTCCTAGCATGGTCTTACAGAGGTTGCTCACCCCTCTTCCTAGCATGGTCTTAGACAGGTTGCTCACCCCTGTTCCTAGCATGGTCTTAGAGAGGTTGCTCACCCCTGTTCCTAGCATGGTCTTAGAGAGGTTGCTCACTCCTGTTCCTAGCATGGTCTTAGACAGGTTGCTCACCCCTGTTCCTAGCATTTGTCTTAGACAGGTTGCTCACCCCTGTTCCTAGCATGGTCTTACACAGGTTGCTCACACCTGTTCCTACCATGGTCTTAGACAGGTTGCTCACCCCTGTTCCTAGCATGGTCTTAGAGAGGTTGCTCACCCCTGTTCCTAGCATGGTCTTAGAGAGGTTGCTCACCCCTGTTCCTAACATGGTCTTAGACAGGTTGCTCACCCCTGTTCCTAGCATGGTCTTAGACAGTTGCTCACCCCTGTTCCTAGCATGGTCTTAGACAGGTTGATCACCCCTGTACCTAACATGGTCTTAGACAGGTTGCTCACCCCGTTTCCTAGCATGGTCTTAGCAGTGCTCCACCCCTGTTCCTAGCATGGTGTTAGAGAGGTTGCTCACCCCTGCTCCTAGCATGGTCTTAGACAGGTTGCTTACCCCTGTTCCTAGCATTTGTCTTAGACAGGTTGCTCACCCCTGTTCCTAGCATGGTCTTAGAGAGGTTGCTCACCCTGTTCCTAGCATGGTCTAAGACAGTTGCTCACCCCTGTTCCCAGCATGGTCTTAGACAGGTTACTCACCCTTTCCTAGTATGGTCTTAGACAGGTTGCTTACCCCTGTTCCTAGCATGGTATTAGAGAGGTTGCTCACCCCTGTTCCTAGCATGGTCTTAGACAGGTTGCTCACCCCTGTTCCTAGCATGGTCTTAGACAGTTGCCCACCCCTCTTCCTAGCATGGACTTAGACAGGTTGCTCACCCCTGTTCCTAGCATTGTCTTAGAGAGGTTGCTCACCCATGTTCCTAACATGGTCTTAGGCATGTTGCTTACCCCTGTTCCTAGCATGGTATTAGAGAGGTTGCTCACCCCTTTTCCTAGCTTGGTCTTAGACAGTTGCTCACCCTTGTTCCTAGCATGGTCTTAGACAGGTGCTCACCCCTGTTCCTAGCATGGTCTTAGACAGGTTGCTCACCCCTGTTCCTAGCGTGGTCTTAGACAGGTTGCTCACCCCTGTTCCTAGCATGGACTTAGACAGCATGCTCACCCCTGTTACTAACATGGTCTTAGACAGGTTGCTCACCCCTGTTCCTAGCATGGTCTTAGAGAGGTTGCTCACCCCTGTTCCTAGCATGGTCTTAGAGAGGTTGCTCACCCCTGTTCCTAGCGTGGTCTTAGACAGGTTGCTCACCCCTGTTCCTAGCATGGTCTTAGAGAGGTTGCTCACCCCTGTTCCTAGCATGGTCTTAGACAGGTTGCTCACCCCTGTTCCTAGCATGGTCTTAGACAGGTTGCTCACCCCTGTTCCTAGCATGGTCTTAGACAGGTTGCTCACCCTGTTCCTAGCATGGTCTTAGACAGGTTGCTCACCCCTGTTCCTAGCATGGTCTTAGAGAGGTTGCTCACCCCTATTCCTAACATGGTCTTAGACAGGTTGCTCACCCTGTTCCTAGCATGGTCTTAGACAGGTTGCTCACCCCTGTTCCTAGCATGGTCTTAGACAGGTTGCTCACCCCAGTTCCTAACATGGCCTTAGACAGGTTGCTCACCCATGTTCCTAACATGGTCTTAGAAAGGTTGCTCACCCCTCTTCCTAGCATGGTCTTAGACAGGTTGCTCACCCTGTTCCTAGCATGGTCTTAGACAGGTTGCTCACCCCTGTTCCTAACATGGTCTTAGACAGTTGCTCACCCCTGTTCCTAGCATGGTCTTAGACAGGTTGCTCACCCCTGTTCCTAGCATGGTCTTAGACAGTTGCTCACCCCTCTTCCTAGCATGGTCTTAGACAGGTTGCTCACCCCTGTTCCTAGCATGGTCTTAGACAGGTTGCTCACCCCTGTTCCTAGCATGGTCTTAGGTTGCTCACCCCTGTTCCTAGGCATGGTCTTAGACAGGTGCTCACCCCTGTTCCTAGCATGGTCTTAGACAGGTTGCTCACCCCTGTTCCTAGCATGGTCTTAGACAGGTTGCTCAACCTGTTCCTAGCATGGTCTTAAACAGTTGCTCACCCCTGTTCCCAGCATGGTCTTAGACAGGTTACTCACCCCTGTTCCTAGCATAGTCTTAATCATACCCGTATTAGCATGGTCTTTAAAGTGCTCATCCCCCCATCGACATGGTCTAAAGTTTCACCCCTGTTTCTAGCGTGCTCTTAGACAGGTTGCTCACCCCTGTTCATAGCATGGTCTTAGACAGGTTGCTTACCCCTGTTCCTAGCATGGTATTAGAGAGGTTGCTCACCCCTTTTCCTAGCGTGGTCTTAGACTGGTTGCTCACCCCTGTTCCTGGCATGGTCTTAGAGAGGTTGTTCACCCCTGTTCCTAGCATGTTCTTAGAGAGGTTGCTCACCCATGTTCCTAACATGGTCTTAGGCATGTTGCTTACCCCTGTTCCTAGCATGGTATTAGAGAGGTTGCTCACCCCTTTTCCTAGCATGGTCTTAGAGAGTTTGCTCACCCCTGTTCCTATCATGGTCTTAGAGAGGTTGCCCACCCCTGTTCCTAGCATGGTATTAGAGAGGTTGCTCACCCCTTTTCCTAGCTTGGTCTTAGACAGGTTGCTCAACCCTGTTCCTAGCGTGGTCTTAGATAGGTTGCTCACCCCTGTTTTTCCTGCATGGTCTTAGAGAGGTTTGCTCACCCCTGTTCCTAGAATGTTCTTAGACAGGTTGCTCACCACTGTTCAGCTCTATCTGCAATCGTCTTAGACAGGTTTTGCGTTACAACGACCCTGTGTCGCCTTAGCTCTATATATCTCACCCTTTCCTAGCATGTGTCTATGAGAGTGCTCACCTCTTCTAACATGGTCTTATCTATGTTGCTCACCCCTGTTCATAACATGGTCTTAGACAGGTGCTCACCCCTGTTCCTAACATGGTCTTAGACAGGTTCCCGTTCACATCAGAGAGGTTGCTCACCCCTGTTCATAACATGGTCTTAGAAAGGTTGCTCACCCCTCTTCCAAGCATGGTCTTAGACAGGTTGCTCACCCCTGTTCCTAGCATGGACTTAGACAGGATGCTCACCCCAGTTCCTAACATGGTCTTAGACAAGTTGCTCACCCTGTTCCTAGCATGGTCTTAGAAAGGTTGCTCACCCCTCTTCCAAGCATGGTCTTAGACAGGTTACTCACCCCTGTTCCTAGCATAGTCTTACAGAGGTTGCTCACCCCTATTCCTAACATGGCCTTAGACAGGTTGCTCACCCCTGTTCCTAGCATTGT
>VZQC01000348.1:0-15537 GCA_009823505.1 Rhizomys pruinosus
CAAACAGAAATAAATAAGTCTTAATATGAGAAACTGAAAAAAAAAAAAAAAACCCTCACTGGAACTCCTTACCAATAGAATGGATTAAGCAAAAGAGAGAATATTAAGGCTTGATGATAAGGTAGAGCAATTGGATCACTCAAAGAAAATTCTACATCTACTTCCCCCAAACCAGGAATGGAACCTGTAGGAACTCTGGAACACTATAAAAAGACAAAACTCACAAATCATACACAAAAAGGAGAAATAACTCAGATCAAAGGCACAGAAAATATTGTCAACAAAATTACAGAAGAAACTTTCCCAAATCTAAGAGATGCCCATCAATGTGCAGGCAGCATACAGAGCACCAAATAGACAGAACCAGCAAAAACTCCCTATGTCACTTAATTATCAAAACACTAAATGTACAGAAGAAAGGATATTGAAACCTGCAAGAGAGAAAGAAAAAAAAATCACATATAAAGGAAGTTCCACTAGACTAGCACCTGACTTCTCAATAGAGACCATAAAAGTCAAGTGGGACTAAATTGATGCTCAAGTTCTTAAGGACCACAGGTTATTATATTCAATAATATTATCAGTCATAATCAAAAGAGGAAGAATAATTTTCCATGATAAAAACAAATTAAAGGAATATAAATACTAAGTCCTACAGAAGATATTGGAAAGAATACTTTGCTTTGAAGAGGTTAAGCACACCAAAGAGTTCAGAGAGAAGTAAAAAATTCCACAACAGTTAATCAAATGAGGTCTAAGAAAACAGCACAATAAAATAACAGGAATTAATACACATTGTTCATTAATAATTTTCAATATTAACAGTCTGTTTCCCTTTAAGGAGACAGAGATTAACAGATTGAATGAGAAAACACTATCCAACTCTTTTTTGCTACCAAGCAATACACCTTACCATCAATAACAAATACCACCTTCAGGTGAAAAGATGGAAAAAGGTGTTCCAAACAAAGGAAGCCAAGAAACAAGCAAGCATGGCTATTGTAATACTTGTTTAAACAGACTTCATACCAAAATTAGTGAGGTCTGGAAGGATATTTCATACTTGTTAAAGGAAAAATCCTCCAAGAGCTATTACAATCCTAAAGATTTAGACACCAAGCACAGGAGAACCCAATTAATGAAAGAAATGCAAAAACCAATATGGTATAAATGTAAAAAATATTCAACACTATTAATAAAAATTAACATTAAAATAAGAATGATATTAATTTTTACCCACAGTAAGACTGACGAAAGTTTGAAGGTAGAAACATTCACTATTGGGAGATATATTTTGGTAAGCTTTGGGTTATAGTTAGCACAAGGGATTCCTTTATCTGCCCTGATGGGATGCTGTCATGCAACTTAACAACCGTGCATGAAAATACAGTGGCATGTAAAGAAATCATGTCTCTGGTTCCTTCCTTCTATGCTAAACTTCTTCCTAAAGACTATTTTAATGGTAGCAAAAGGTTTGAGGCAGTTCCAGACACTATCTCCTGAAAAGGGCCTTTGATTGATTTTTAATTATTAATTTGTGAGAGGACAATTTGCATAAATCAGTTCTCTGATTCCACTATGTGAGTCCCAGGGCACAAACTCAGGTCTTAGTAGCAAGAGCCTGTACTCTTTTTGGAGTGAGGAAACTTTTCTGCAAGCTCTCTTTCCCTTTGTCATTCATTAGCCTACAGCTAGGTCACATGGCCATTAAATCCATCTCTGGGAATGGGATTATCTTTATCACCTGGGGAGGCAACTACCATAACTACTACATTAGTTTATTTTCTGTTACTATACCAAAACACATGAGGCTAAAAAAAGGTTTCTTTAGCTCTCTGTCCTAGAGGTTCAACAGCACGGTGCTAGCCCTGCTGAGGGCTCTCTAGCTGCATTGGGAAGTGGCCTCCTGGTAGGAGCAGCAGCTAGAGGGAGAGACCACATGGGGGTCCAGGAAACTAGGACTGGGGTGGGGCCAGTTTTGGTCTTTTGGGGCATCCCTCTCTTGAGAACTAAGGTCCCACAAGAGACAGATAATTCCTTTGAAGAGGCCAGGGAGCCAACCAACTAAGCACTTGTAAGCACTTGTTGCTTGTTTCTAGCTTGGGGCTATTGTGAGTAAAGTTGCTAAGAAAACTGGGAGAAGTTTTCAGACAGATGTGTCTTTTCTTTTCTCTTGAATTCTCTCTCTCTCTCTCTCTCTCTCTCTCTCTCTCTCTCTCTCTCTGTTTTTGTATGTCTGTCTCTCTCTGTCCCTGTTTCTCTTTTTCAGTAAAATTATTTCCAGAAGAGTCTTCCACCCACTTGCAGACTTTCAGGTAACATCACTGGCTGGCCACTCTCACATTCCTAAACCAAGTCACCTGAGAGGAAGGCATGGAGTCATCTGCATGCTCTCCCGGAGCAAATTATCTCCCCAGATAAAATGAGTGATAAAAGGGAGCTGGCTCTTCAGGGGCAGTCACCTGTGTCTTCCCTTCCTTGTTCCCTGAGTATTTCCCTAAGAATATATAGTATTTATATTTCACAGTAAGAGTCTTTCTTCTGATCTACAAGTGCTTAAGTGGATCTGTTACCAGCAGATATTCAACAGTTGTCCTAGAAATAAGTCAAGGAGACAAAAACAGATTAAAAAAAAAACAACCAAAAACAAAAATACTCTTGCTGAGTGTAGTGACAAGTATTCTCTGTGAGATGGAGGCCAGGCTCATGATCTACATAGAAAGTTCCAGGCTACTGGGAAACTGTCCCAACACACACACACACACACACACACACACACACACACCCCAGACAGACAGACAGACAGACAGACAACAAACAAACAAACAAACCTCNCATGATGTTGTCTTTCTTTACTGCTGCATAGAACTCCATTGTGTAGATGTACCACATTTTCTCTATCCACTCATCATCAGTTGAGGGGCATTTGGGTTGGTTCCAGCTCCTTGCTATTGTGAAGAGAGCTGAAATAAACATGGCCATGCATTATGCTGGTTAGTTTTTAAATTTTATTTATTTTTATGTGTATGAATGTACAGCCTGCATGTGGGTCTGTGCACCCGTGTCCTGCAATGCTGCGGAAGTCAGAAGAGGGTCTCGGATTCCCCTGGAACTGGAGTTCTCCTGGAATTGGAGTTACAGACGGTTCTCAGCCACCATGTGGGTGGGTGCTGGGGATCAAACCCGGGTCCTCTGCAAGAGGACCTAGTGCTCTTAACCACTAGGCCATCTCTCCAGCCCATGCTGGTTAGTTTTTGACATAACTACAGCCACCTGAAAGAGGGACCCTCAAGGAATTTCCTTCATTGGATTGGCCTGTGGCTAACTCTGCAAGGCATTTTCTTAACTGCTAATTGATGTAGGAGGGCTCAGCCCACTGTGGGCATGCCATTCCAGGTGGGACTGGACTGTACAAGAAAGGTAGCCGAACAAGCCAGGGGAACAAACCAATAAGCATCGTCCTTCTTCCATGGTCTCTACTTCAATTTCTGCTTCCAGGTTCCTGCCTTAAGTTCTTGCTTTGGCTTCCCTGGGTAATGGAGTGCATCCTGTGAGCCACATAAGCACTTCCCTCCCCAAGTTGCTTTTGGGTCAATATTTTATCACAGAAACAGAAAAAATTAGAACAGTCACTGTATAAATTAAAATTAATCAGAAAGGAGAAAAGCAAAGGGAAATTGGAAAGGTGAGTAGGATATTCTTTTTTTGTAGATGTGTAGAATGAATGAAACATTTCAGATACTAATGTGACAAATTATTTTGATACCATGACCTAGATTGCACCCACAATTTTTGGAGTTATCTCAACAAACCAAGGACACATGAAGCCTTATATTAACAAAAGGTCCACTTTGTGAGTTCAAGGCCAGCCTAGTCTACAGAGTGAGTTCCAGGACAACTGGGGCTACAGGGAGACCCTGTCTTGAAAAGACCCTCCCCCCCAAAAATCTTGAAATTAGTGATTTAAAAAGCTTTTGGAAGATATCCTTTATGACTTTCAAGAGGTATACAGCTGAATAAACTTATGTAGATCAAGGACTAATGTTAACACGGTTGTTTAGCTAGTGATAGTTCAATAACTAAGACCTGGCTGAGAATATGGCTCAATAGTAGAGGGTATGCTTAACATGTGCAAGGCCCTGGATTTGATCTCTAGTATCAAAGCAAAACAGTCCTTAGTGTCACCAGCCTTAACCCCTACAAACACTTCTTAGGCACTGTGTATGTGCTTTTACTTTATCACCTCATATATATGAATATATATGGCACATTCTATTATAAGCTCTATTACAAGCCCATGATTCATAAAATGAATGAAAAGATTAGCAAGCCTGAGGGCTAGCATGACACATCTAACATTCTTCCTCCCAGTTATGTTACTGTTGCTCCAACTCTGATAATTATTCCTGGAAACATTTCTTCATACATAGAACAGAAGATTCCACAGCCCAATCTCCCCATTTTCCTTTTTCCTGTGACACCTCAGCACCAAAGCAAGATTAATCAACTCACTTTCAGGTCCTGCCATATCAGAGGAATTTTTCTTGAAATTTGTAATTTCCCGTGCCTTACCAGGTTGCCTGTGATTCAAACAAGGGCTGCAAGATCTTTTTAGATACTGTTAAGCTTGCAAATTTGCCAAGAAAAAAAAGTGTAGGTGGAGCTGTTTGTAGTCAGTCGTTCCTGGCCCTTTTCCAGGTTTGCTGGCAGTTTTGATTGCATAAGCAGCCATGTTTTTACTAGTCTGGGTGTGTAGAGCAGGAGCAAAGAATGTTCATATCCTGAGCAAATTCTGTCCATTTAAACAGATAACTTTGCCACTTTACCTACAAGCATGAAGTTGGTCTTAAAATAATTTGCCCTTTCAAAGCAGGTAGGTGAAAATCTGGAGTTTTGGTAACATGTTAGTCTATCAGCAATGAGGAGAAACAGATACACTGAAGGCAGACTGAAAACACCTATATGTCCTTTCACAAAGCAACATCATCTGTGGGAACTAGGATAAGTCAAATATACAATACAATATGAGGACATAGTTGGTAGTGCTTAGCATGTACAATGCCCTGAGTTTGATCCCTAGGATGGTAAAAACTGAGCATGGTGGTGCCTGCCTTGTAATCCTAGCACTTGAGGTAGAAGGAGGATTGTCGTAAGTTCAAGTACAAACCCAGTGACATATCAAGTTCCAGGCCAGTCTGGGCTACATGAGACATTGTCATAGCAAGGAAGCAAGCAAGCAAACAAAACACAAAAAAGTTGTTCATTCAAACCATAATTGGAATACAAGACTTGAAACTCAGTATTTCTAAGTTGGATAATGACTTATTTACTTATTTATTTGTCTGTTTTGGATAGGGTCGCCCTGGAACTCTGGCTGTCCTGGACCTGGAAGCATACTTCAAGCCAACGTGTAGCTCATTCTCTAATCCCAGCTCTTGGGAGGTTGAAGACAGAAAAAAAATCAATACAATTCCTAGGCCACCTAGAATTTCATGAAACCCTGTCTCAGAAACAAAAGAACACTCTTCCCCATCCCAAAAAATACCCTCAGAAACTGTTTCTTCATTCACAGATATTCCTTTGTAAATATTAAAGAAATAATAATTGTAGTATGGGTTAGTGCCAGGTGAGTGCGGAAACTGAACCAAGGTCCTCTGGAAAACAGCCAGTGCTCGTACCCACTATAAGTCATCTTTCTGGTCCCCAACGTTTGTTGGGAGGGTCCCCTTTTTCTGAGACAGGGTCCTCCCTTTAGTCCCAGCTGGCCTGGAGCTCACGATGTAGATCAGGCTAGCTTGACTCACAGAGATCTGCCTGCCGTTAATCTTAGCACTTAGCCTCCCAAGTGCTAAAATTAAAGGCATGAGCCACCACACCCAGCCACTTTTGCCGTTTGGGACTGGTCTTTTTTACTCAACTGGGAGATGTCTGGACTAGCACTCTGGGATCTGGGCTCTGGCTGGACCCCGTGCCTCAAGTACAGACCTCACTGCTCCTGTGTGTTGTTGGGGGTGTCTCTTTTTGAGACAGGGTCTCCCTTTTGCCCCAGCTTTTTTGGAACTTGCTATGTAGAATTGGCTTGTTTTGAACTCACAGAGATCACAGCCCTGCCTCCTAAGTACGGGGATTAAAGGCGTCACCACCACACCTGGCTTTCCATGCTGCTTTTATGCTGGTGCTGGGATCCCCTCTGGGGTCCTCAGGCTTCACAGTGAGCCCTCTCTCTCCAGCCCATTTAAGTTTAATGTGTATTTCCTTAATTACTAAAAAAGTTGAACACTTTTTAGTGGTGACATTTTGTTCGTTGGGTTATCATTTAGATTTGTGGAGCATTTGTGGTGCTTGGGAGAAAACTCCCGGTTTCAACCATGCTCCACACTGTCTGCATCTGACAACTTAAAGTACATACTTGTTCCCCTTATACTGGCTCCAACTCACTAATGAATCTTTTGTGAAAATTTTATGAAAATTTTAAGATCAACCTTCATACATTCTAATAATGGTAGTGATCTTTTAAATATATATAGATATATATAATATATATATATATATATATAATAGTAGTGGGTCTGTCGAGACAGGGTCTCGCCTGGTAGCCCCAGCTGCCTGGAACTCAACCTTGTAACCAGGCTGGCCTTGAACTTACAAAGATCCGCCTATCTCTGCCTCCCAAGTGCTAGGATTAAAGGTGTGCGCCACCATGCCCGGAAATGTATTGAGTCTTTGAGCTAGAGAACTCACTAGAAAGTATGTGTTTTGGAGCTGAAGACTAAACTTAGGACCTTGTGCTTGCTAGGTAAGTGCTCTACCATGAAAACTAAATCCCCAGTCCCTAAAAGTGCTTTAGAATTAGAGCCCTAATTGGAGTCCTAAAACTAATAGGTGATCTGTTAATACATTTTCCTCATTGGATAAATGGGGCTAATCATACCTGTTTTATAGAATTCTTCTGAG
Source organism: Rhizomys pruinosus (assembly GCA_009823505.1). Classification (NCBI taxonomy): domain Eukaryota; kingdom Metazoa; phylum Chordata; class Mammalia; order Rodentia; family Spalacidae; genus Rhizomys; species Rhizomys pruinosus. Next base: position 6,955 of record VZQC01000348.1, read on the forward strand.
AACTAAAGGAGACAATATAGTACCTGCATTGAATAAATGGCAGGTATTATAAACCTGATTTGTTTTCATGTAGTTTGAATCTGAATGAAGAAAAGAGATTCTTATGGCAGTTCTCATTATGAAGTGAAAAAGCATTTGGATTTACTGCATTCTGACTCTTCATGCCTCTAGTGTTTCAAAGATTATGTTGAAGGAGGCTGGAGAGATGGCTCAGTGGTTAGGAGTTCATACTGCTCTTCCCAGCAGCCATGTCAGGTGGGCCACAACTGCCTGTAACTCCAGCTCCTGGGAGATTCAACACCTCTGGCTTCTGCAAGCACCTGCACATACCCACATACATATTTATATGAATTATAAAAAATAGAAAAAAATTAAATTATGTGGAGGGTAGGGATGCAGGTTGGCTGGTAGAGTGCCTACCTAGCTTGCATGAAGTCCTGGATTTGATCCCCAGCACCAAAGAAACTGTATGTAGTGGTTCATGCCTGTTATCTACTTGGGAAGTAGAGACAGGAGGATCAGGAGCTTAGGGTCACTCTCAGATACGTGCAGAGTTACAGGCCAGCCTGGGCTATATGAGACCTTATTTAAAAAAAAAAAAAATTTGAGCCAGAGGCAGGCAGATCTCTGTGAGATCAAGGCCAGCTTGTTCTACTGGTCTACACAGAGTTCCAGGGTAGCCATGGCTAAAGGGAGACCCTCTCTCAAAAAGACCCAAAAACAAAACAAAAAAGTGGTGGAAACAGGATACTTTAATAAAGCAAAAATTACTAAAGAGGGAAATAAAAAACATGCAACAATATTTATACATTAATATTAATCTGTTAGTCTGTTTTAAGTTTCTAAATTCTTTTTTTATGTCTTGTCATAAGCCAGTAACGAAGAGTCTACAAACTGGTACTAATATATCAGACTTTTGGTGTCACTGTTCTAGAATATTGTTCCCGGTCAAGAGTCACCAGACGGCCATCTACTGGCCTCTTTCTAGCCTTAAATATAATGCTGTCATTCCCTGGATCAAAAAACACTCATCATTTACCATTTACTGGGTCTCTAGAGTAAAAATCTCAGTCTTCTAGTGTGGTATTCAAGGCCTTCTGGCCTAGTCTCAGGCATTTTTGGCAGTGCTAGGAATGGAACCCAGGGCCCTGACCCGACAATGATGGGAGAGCATGCTTTTCAAAGTCTGATTTTCTACTTTCCTCTGTTCTACTAGACTGCTTTGCCTAATATAATAGCAACTATCTCCAACTGAACTCTGGCTAAATGAGTAATTGATTTTTAAAAATCTTAACTTTAGCTTAAAATAAAAATTAGAAAAGCATAATTACCACAAAAATTTTGGAACCAGTGAGATATACAAATCTACTTTTCAAATGCAAATTCTATGAAATCAAACACTGAGATATACTTTAAATATAAAATGCACATCATATTTCAAACACTCGTGAGAATGTTAACATAGATCACATATGAATATTGGCATACATTGTTAGTCATTAATTTCAAATCTTTTAATGTGCTAACATAAAATTATGTGTAGCCTGTATTTCTACCTGACAGTACTGGCTTGGACAACCAGGCTCAAAACATAGATACCACCATTGATTCCCTCCCCCACTTCACATTTAATGAACAAGGCAGGTTAAGCTTAATATCAGTACTAGAGGATCCATCTGCTTTTTCCAGCTACTCTCCATGTTACTCCACTCCTTAACCCTTAGCAAAGCCGCAGACTTTCCCAGAGAAGCACTTTTTATCCAGTTACTCTTATTTTCTTTGTAAGGGACATTATCTTTCCTCTTTTTAAAACTGTATTCTTCTCTGGAAACAGGAGCAGGATCCACGTTCTTGTTGTTACTACTGTATTTTTCCAGCGTGTTAACAACATTGCCAGGAAGAATGAGTGCTCCTCCAGCTGTCCAATAAAGAAAGCGGAACTGCTGATTACACATGTTCACAGGCTTCACACAGTTGAGAGATGCTTCATCCCTTCCCAGCACCTTTCCTTTTCCTTCGTTTCTACTCAGTGAACACGTTACCATCCTCTCAGGTGCTCCTACCACACTTGTCTTGCAAATTGTTTCTCCAAGCCTTGGATTATTTATTTATTTTTGGCAGAATAGCTACCAGTCAGAAATATTCATTCATTCATTCATTCATTCATTCATTCATAAGATTTAATAGCTTCCCCTGGCTCTCAGAAGCTAGTTCCTGCACATGGCATTGGAGGCAGTCATTAGACTCTACAGGAGCATCTCTGGGAATGCTTTACCCAGTTTCCCCAGCCCTTGCCTCTTAAACATTTGCATTGTTTTCTTTGGGTAGAAGGCCTTCCACCAATTCCCTTATTAGTTAATTGAGTCTACAGAGCCATTCAACTCCTCCTTCAAAGGTTAGTGAGTTCTTCCTCAGAATCCACAGCATTCAGCAACTCTCCCACTAACAGTGTATGCTTACTTGTTTACATTCTACAGTACAACGGGGGTAAAAACTCCGGAGCAATCATTAGCTGAATATTGACTCAAAAGGTTAAGGGAAAGTGTGACAATTTGTAAAACACTGAAGCAATGAAATGTATTAAATCAAAAGAAAACAAGAACTATGGGTCCCCATACTGTTTACTTTGGTACTATTTTAGGTACAGTGTTAATAAGTAACACAAAGATTACAAACATTTACCGTATTATTTTTTAAAAGGACGTGATGGTGGGACACACTTTTAATCCCAGCGTTCTGGAGACAGGAGCAAGTGGATCTCTGTGTTCCAGACCATCTGGGGCTACAGGGTGACCCTGTCTACAAACAAACAAACGGCAAGTGATGACAGAATTACTTCTAGAAGCCACACAAAAATCAATGAAGTGAACAATATGGATTTAACCTTTTCTGCTCTTTATTTTTCTCTTTAACTATTTTTATGTGTGTTTTGCTTGCATGCATGTACATGCACCTATGTCATGCAATGCCTGCAGAGGCCAGACAGAAGAGGGCTTTCCATCACCTGGAGCTGGAGTTATGGTTGTGAGCTGTCCTGTGGGTGCTGCATGAGCACGCAGAAGTGCTCTTAAAGGTTGCAGCTTCTTTCCAGGTCCTCTCTTGAACTCTTGGTGTGTTTCAAATATTCTCATTCCTAGATACAGGATCCCAAAGACCCTTGGCTGGTAGGCTTCCCAATTAAACAGACCAACATGTAACTCTGAAAATCATATGTAAGTAAAAATTTCAAATCACCATCTTCAAATAAATGAAAAGTGAAATTACAAAGAAAACAAATAAAATAAACCCCAACATTGCAGGCAGGGAAATGAATCACTAGGATAACGTTTAAAAAAAAAAAAAGGGGCTGTAGAAACCTGTGCGTACTCGTCATCCACCATACCAGTTTCTGTGCGGTGACGAGGTTACACCCTTGGTCCCTGCCCTGCCACCTCGACCACCGCCTCACTCTTCTCAGTCTGCCTAGCTCAGTCCAGGCCCCCTTTAAGGTAAAGCCTAAGCTGCCAGCAGCCCCTCCTCCTCCGGGGAATCTGCTGGGCGACTCAGTGGGCAGGGTTACCGCAAGCATTCTGCGGTTCCCGCGTGCCGAGTGTTTCGTAGCCGAGAGCCGGGCTGTGCTCCCGGCGGCCGTCCACACTCCTCCCGCCCCAGGAAGCGGCGGCGCGTCACAGACACCCGGCCAGGCACATGGCGGCCTAGCGCCCACCCCGCTGGCGCGCAGGCGCGGGCGAGCCGGGACTTGCGGTGGCCCAGCGGATCATTCCGCCGCTGCCTTTGTGCGGCCGAGGGCCCGAAATGGCTTATTTCCTTGCTCCCTGTTTACAGTCAGCACAGACCCTTTCGCACCTTCCTCCTGCCGAGCGGGCCGGGGGGGCGGGTAGCGGCGGACGCGCTACCAGGAGCAGCGGGCAGGAAGTCGGCGCGGGCTGGCAGGGCTGCCCGGAGGGATGCTGGGAGCCTCGCCCCGCCGTGTCCCTCCGCGCCGACAGGGACTTTTCGGTGGGGATTTTGGGCGCCGACCAGACGCGGCATTTTCGGAAAATAGCGCCCTGTGCAGCGAAGCGCTCTGTGTGTGGCGGCGCCGCGGCAGCCCGGCCGGCTACGAGGCGCCTCGGTCCTCGCACCTCCTCCCGCTGCTCCCCCGCCGCCGCTCCCGAAGCTTTTCCAGGTCAGTGCGGGGCTGTGTAGGGCCCTGTTACCACCGGATGTGGAAGTTGATCTCTTCGCTGGTAAAAAATAATTCCACTTCCCCCGGAACCCAGATCATCCCCGCGATTTCCTGTTTATTGCATTAAGGCGCCGGTTTCCGGGGCTCCCGGCCCGGCTTGTTTGGCGGGGGTCGGCGGGGTCGGCCTTGCTGCCCGCGTTGCCGCCGCGCTTTGTCCGCCGGGCGCTCTGCTTCTGGGAGGGGCGGCAGACATGGTGGCGGCCGCCGCCCCCTCGCCGGCCGGGACCGCGGCCTGCTGGGCACCCCGCGGGCCGGAGCTCCGGCCTGGGAAGGCGACGGGGTCGCTGTGGCTCGGCCTGGGCAGCGGGCGGGAAAGGACAGGCGGGCGCGGCCCGGTTCCGTCCGCTCCTTTGTCTCCGCGGCCCGCTGGGGCCTCGGCAGCCGGAAGGCCGGGCCGGCGCTCTCAGCAGCGGGAAGGCCGAGCTGCGGGCCTCGGCAGCCGGAAGGCCGGGCCGGGCCGGGCCGCGGGGCCGGAGGCTCTCGGGTCCCGGCGGGAGCGGTCGGCCGACACAGGGTTAACAGGAGAGTCCGGCCTAGCCCGCGCGGCTGCTGTCTCCGCCGCGGACTCGAGTCCTGAGGGGACGGAGCCTGCCATGCTCAGTGCCCGAGACTTTTACCCAAACCACCGATGTCGCCGCCGCCGGCACCCGCAGAAACTGGGCTGAGGGAAAGAAGCCTCCAGTTTTGCCAGGTCATTTTTGCTGGGGTACAGTTAATTAGTGTTTAATTTCAAAACAAAACAGAACAAGACAAAAACCTCTCCAACTGTGTTGAATCAGCGTGCCTAGCCTGAAATGTGCATCGTGATAACTGAAGCCAAAGGAAGGCCACTGTGTGTGTGTCCCCAACTTTAAGCTTGTATCGGTGCACATACTTTTGCTTTAAGCCAGCGTGCACTGTCTAGCAGACACACGTGTTTTAAGCAGGGTCGAGACCACAATGCTTCTGAAAGGGGGATTGATAACGCGGAAATAACGTAGTGTTCTTCAGACACCGATTGCTGTCTATTCAGGCAAGTTATTTTTTTCAAGTATATTTTTTTTTACCTGGAAACAGCATTGGTGTACTTAGTAAATATCCGTGAGAAGTACTTGCCATCCCAGCATTTAAGATTCACCCTAATTTATTATACAGAAGTTAGTAGTTTTGAGTTTTGGCAGGTAGTTTATTTCTTTCATATATTCACCCGGGTTAATTTAAATTTCTTGTCACTGGTATATTTTGACATCTATGCCTTCAGGCTCACACTTTGAATTTTAAGGCAAGTTATAGCTTTCATCCTTTTATTTTCTTTAGTTTTTTCAAAAGCAAGAGTTACTTGTTACGTGTTGACATTAGGCAGAGTCGCATTGTTCTAAATTTTTGCAAATCTTTCTAATGCCTGGTTTAGCAGAAAACAGCTAGTGTCTAGGATCTACCGCATGCAGCCTTGTGGTATCACCCCGTGTAACCGCTGGAAAGCTCCAGTGTACATCGTGCTCTTTTTCTTTTCAAATTGTAACACCCCTATCCTGTTTGCACCATGTAAGTACAATCAGGATATTATGCAAGCCATACATAAAAAAAAAAAAGGTAACTGAGAAGAATGATTCCTAGGTGTTTTTTTTTTGGGAGGGGCTCTTTTTTAAAGATGGGAATTCAGATGCATAAATGATATAAAGATTATATAATTGGAGTCTTGGAGACCCTGGAACACTGGAAATATTCTAAGTGGTGAAACATTTTAAATTCCAATATGTATGCTTAATGATGTACACCAATAAAATGAATTCCACATAGTTGTGTAAAGATTTGTATGGAAATACAAATACAAACCCTACAGTGAGATCTTTGAAACAAAGCACAAATAGTATGCAGTTATATGCCTTTAGAATTCTCTTATCTGAGTCAATCTGGGTTTTTTTTATGTGGGGGATGATTAATGTGTAAAATTTTAAGATGACACTTGAGCTTAATGGTTTTGAAAGGGAACTGTTTCTAGTTGTTTCTGTGAACTCTAGTCCGAATCTGTCAGTCTGTAGTTCTCTACTGTTCCATCAACAGGAAGCATCTGGCCGTTCAAGTAATTGTTGAAAATGCCAGGTATATTTTTAATGTTTGCTCTTCATATGAACAAATATTGGATCTTGGTTAATTTTACTTGATTTTGGTTGGCTTTTTCTCTTCCTCTAGAATTTTAAAAACATTTAAGTATCCATTAGGTAACAGGTAAAGCAAATATGTCATTAGGAACTGAGAAATTGTTGCATGAAATTTGGAGTCAAGCCGGGCATGGAGGCATACGCCTTTAATCTCAGCGCTTGGTAAGCTGGGTGTGGTGGCGCACACCTGATCCTAGCACTCAGGAGGCTGAGGTAGGCGGATCTCTGTGAGTTCAAGGCCAGCATGGTCTACAGAGTGAGTTCCAGGCCAGCTGAGGCTACAACAGGGAGACCCTGTCTCCAAAAAAAAAAAAAAAACATCACCCTCTTGGGAGTCAGAGGCAAGCTGATCACTGTGAGGTCAAGGCCAGTTGGGGCTACAAGGAGACCCTGTCTCAAAAAGACTTAAAAATTTTTTTGGAATCAAGAATTCAGCTTCGAGGGAGCCATAGGCCTTTAGCTAGCTCCTTTTTGAAAGTTGCCTACTGTGGGTAAATCCAGTTATGTGTTCCAACTTATCCCATTTCGCAAACTCTTAGGGCATCCAGGAACTTAAAATAATGATTCAATACTTGGCTATAACATGGAGTGATCAATTTAGGATGACTAGCATTCCTATTTCTTGAGCATTTTTGTGTGTTGAGACCCTTTAAGTTATTTTCTCCAAGTTCTTTTTTTTTTTCTCTCCAAGGTCTTTATAAATATGTAATTGTAAACTTTTCACCCTACCAAAGACAGCTAGCTTTTCTGTGAATAATAAATTATTCCTTTGACCTCATGCTTTACAACCATTAAGCATGTTTCTGTAGCATTAATATCTCAACTTTGGGTCAGTGATAATTAACATTTTACTTTTCTGAAGATGTTGGTTTCATCATTCTTGTAAAGAGTAAACCCAGAGCCTGGTGTGGTGGTGCATGCCTTTAATCCCCTCACTCAGGAGGTGCAGAGGCAGGTGGATCTCTGTGAGTTCAAGGCCAGCCTGGTCTACATTTCGAGCTCCATGCCAGCTGAGACTAAAAAGGGAGACCCTGTCTCAAAAAGACAAAAGTAAACCTAGTGTCAGGTGAAATTACTGTGAGGCCCCATTTGTTTCCTCATAATGGTCACACTAATGCTGTGCAGGAAGTGTGCTTTGGTACAATCGGATGTCATTTGAAGCTAATGTACCTTTATTTGGATCCAGTGTGTTCATGATGGAAGAGGAGAGACTTAGGCTGGAAGTGATTTTTCCTTGAAAGATAAATCAAGATTTATGTCGTAATAAAGAATAAAAGTTGTAGCATTGTTGATAATATTTGTATATTGAGCTTGGTGGAGCACCTGCTCAGTGAAATCATGCTTGAGGCTCTGGTTCATTTCCTTGTACCACCCAGCATACACACAAAACAAGAAAGTAAATCGACTAAAACTTAACCCCTATAGTAATATGAAATGAGTTATACCTTCATTTTTTTTTTTTAGGAGGTGAGAGGCATAGAGGAATGAACTAGGCAGCCAAATTGATTATTAGTAGAATCCAGTCTGACAGACAAGCCAGAGACCAGTCACCATGCTGTGAAACTAAAAAATGCTAAATGTTTCAGAATGATTGTATACCCCTGTTTAAGGGTACTGCCTACCCAGCCACAAAAGGGATGAGAGCAGAAGATCGTTAATACATGAAAAGATGATTGTAAATGAAAAAAGTCAATTTGAAAACATGAATCCTTTATTTTTATTTTATTTATTAATTTTGTCTTTTTGAGACAGGGTCTCCCTTTAGTCCCAGCTGGCCTGGAGCTTGCTATGTAGACCAGGCTGGCCTTGAACTCACAGAGATCTGCCTGCCTCTGCCTCACAAGCGCTAGGATTAAAGGCGTGTGCCACCCCGCCTGTCTCTTTTTTTTTTTTTTTGGCTTGGCTCTTTTTTTTTTTATTTTTTTTTTTTTTTTTTTTTTTTTTTTTTTTTTTTTTTTTTTTTTTTTTTTTTTTTTTTTTTTTTTTTTTTTTTTTTTTTTTTTTTTTATATTATTTTTTTTTTTTTTTATTTTATTTTTTTTTTTTTTTTTTTTTTTTTTTTTTTTATTTTTTTTTTTTTTTTTTTTTTTTTTTTTTTTTTTTTTTTTTTTTTTTTTTTTTTTTTTTTTTTTTTTTTTTTTTTTTTTTTTTTTTTTTTTTTTCCCTTTTTCTTTGAACAGGGTCTCCTTAGCCCCAGCTGTCCTGAGACTTCCT
>VZQC01000348.1:21466-35418 GCA_009823505.1 Rhizomys pruinosus
GCCTCCCAAGTGCCAGGATTAAAGGCGTGTGCCACCACGCCCGGCATCTTTTTTTTTTTTTTATCATCTTTTGAGACAGGGTCTCCCTGTAGCTCTGGCTGTCCTGGAACTCACTGCATAAAGCAGGTTGGGCTTCAACTCAAAGAGATCCACCTGCCTCTGCCTCCTGAGTGCTGGGATTAAAGGCATGCTCCACCATGCCCGGCTTTGAATCAATTTCTTTTTTTTATTTTTTTTTATTTTTTTATTTCTGTATGTGTATGAATGTACTGTCTGCATTCAGGTCTGTGCACCCGTGTCGTGCAATGCCACGGAGGTCAGAAGAGGGTGTCAGATTCCCCTGGAACTGGAGTTCTCCTGGAATTGGAGTTTCAGACGGTTCTCAGCCGCCATGTGGGTGCTGGGGATCGAACCCGGGTCCTCTGCAAGAGCGGTCAGTGCTCTTAACCGCTAGGCCATCTTCTCTCCAGCCCCCTGAATCAATTTCTTTTTTCTTTTTTTCTTTTTCTTATGTGTATGAATGTACTGTCTGCATGTAGGTTTGTGCACCCGTGTCGTGCAATGCCGCGGAAGTCTGAAGAGGGTCTCGGATTCCCCTGGAACTGGAGTTCTCCTGGAATTGGAGTTACAGACGGGTTCTTAGCCGCCATGTGGGTGCTGGGGATCGAACTCGGGTCCTCTGCAAGAGCAGTCGGTACTCTTAACCGATAGGCTATCTCTCCAGCCCCAGTTTCTTAAAAATCTATCTGAACTATAGGCTGGTTTTTGTTAGAATCCGTATAGTTTTCATTATTACATTTTTTGGTTTTGTTTTGGTTTTGATCTTTTTGAGACAGGGTCTTCCTGTAGCCCCGGGTGGCCTTGAATTTTCTATGTAGACCAGGCTGGCCTTGAACTCACAGAGATCTGCCTGCCTCTGCCTTCCAAGTGCTGGGTATTAATATGTTTTTAAAATCAGCACACAATAATTGCACATATTTAGGAAGTAGCATTTTTATAATACTTGTAACAAATGTGTGATGATTTGATTAGTATATTGACCTAGTATGATTTGTTAGTGTTAGGACTATATAAAATAATCCCTATTAGCTCTTTGAAATATTCAGTTAGTTGCTGTTAACAATAGTTATCCTGTGAACATTAGAAGCCATTTCTTACGTTCTTTGGAACCCCAGCACCCACCAACCATCCATTCTTTTTCCCTCTTCCACAGCCTTCCTCAGCAGCTGTCCTGGCAGCCTTCCCCAGCTCTGCTAACAGCTCTTTTCTTTTGAGATCCTGTTTAGCTTCTACACATAAGTAACAAAGTATCTTTCTCTGCTTATTTCACTCAACATGATGTCTTCAGTAGCCTCCATGTAGTTGCAAATGAAAGAATTTCATTATTTTTCTTTTTTAAAAATTAAAAAAATATTTTTTTATGTGTGTGAATGTACTGTCTGCATGTACGTTTGTGCACCCATGTCGTGCAATGCCGTGGAGGTCAGAAGAGGGCGTCAGATTCCCCTGGAACTGGAGTTAAAGACTGTTCTCAGCTGCCATGTGGGTGCTGGGGATCGAACCTGGGTCCTCTGCAAGAGCAGTTGGCGCTCTTAACCGCTAGGCTCTCTCTCTAGCCCCTCATTTTCCATTGTGGAATAATAATCCATTGTTTATGTATCATGTTCCAAGGCAGCTTCCACACCTAACGGTATTTGGCAACACAAATTGGAAAAAAGTTGAGTGGGCAGTGTGGTGGGGGTGGATTTGGGAGGAAGAAATATCAAAATATATTGTGTGAAGTTCTCCAAGAATTGACAAAAAGGTGTATTTTTTTTGTGTGTGGCTGACTGGGTGTGGTGGCATATGTATGCCTTTAATACCAGCACTTGGGAGGCAGAAGCAAGTAGATCTCTGTGCCATCCAGGCTGGCATGGTCTACATAGTGAGTTCCAGGCTAGCTGTGGCTACATAGTGAAACCCTGTCTCATAAAACAAACAAAAAACAAAAGACTGTTGGGACCAGAGAGATATCTTGGTGGTTAAGAGCACTTGCTGCTTTTCTGGAGGACCTGAATTCTGTTCCTAGCACTTACAACCTCGTGTAACACCTGTTCAAGGCGTTCCAGTGCTCTCTTGTCGGCTTCCATGGGTGAGACACACACACACACATTTTTATTGGGTCCTGGGAACTGAGCCTTGGTCTTCTGCAAGAGCAGTCAGTGTGAGCCGTGTCTCCAGCCCCACAAATAAGTCTTTTTAAGAAGTAGCATTGTCTTGAGAGGCAGAGGCAGGTGGATCTTTGTGAGTTCAAGGCCAGCCTGGTCTACAGAGTGAGCTCCAGGCCAGCTGAGACCAAAGGGAGACCCTGTCTCAAAAAAAAAAAAACAACCAAAAAACCAGCATTGAAAAAATTCAAATATTGCTTCTGGAAATAAAAACACTATAACAATTAAAAACTTAATGATAAGGGCTGGAAAGATGGCTCAACAGTGAAGAGCACTGGCTGTTCTTGCAGAGGACCTGGGTTTTGGTTTCCAGAACCCATGTGGCAGCTAACAACTGTCCCTAACTACAGTTTTAGGGAATCTGATACCCTCTTCAGGGTACACTTGCATACATGCAGGCAAAACACTGATATACATATGTAAACATAAGGTTTTGGGGGCTGGAGAGATGGCCTAGCTGTTAAGAGCGCTGACTGCTCTTGCAGAGGACCCAGGTTTGATCCCCAGCACCCACATGGGAGGCCAAGAACCGTCTTTAACTCCAGGCATTGCATGACATGGGTGCACAAACCTGCATGCAGATAGTACATTCATACACATACAAAATAAATAAAAGAATACACATTGAAAAATGTAAACATAAGGTTTAAANACTTAAAGATGTGTCTTAATATTTTTCATGTGACCCACTGCAGGGATGCTTAGCCATAGGTCTGTCAGTGGGAAAGGGCATATATTTGTCTTTAAATATTGCCTTTTCTGTCAGTTGTTTTAAATAGTTTTGCTGGGGGCTAAATTTCATTTCTGTCCCAATGAGTGAGTATACATTATTTTAAATAATAGTATATTTACCTTAACTTTCTGGTATTGGTGCTGTTTGATGTTTTCATGTTATTGACCTAATTTCATTATACAATACAATTAATAATATATTTGTAAATTGAATTTTCCAAGATGCTGATATTTTAAGGGTGAGCATCTTGATGGATATACATTTTTTGATTTTTTTTGGGGGGGGGAAGCAGATCATTTCGTCCTTTAAGCTTCTGTGTAATATAGTTTTTACTCCTCATTTCAAATCTGATGATCTTGATTCTTTTTGATTGACATGTGAAGAATACTGTTTGCTTGTTTGGAAAAAGATTTTTTTTTTCTTCAAGCTGTGTGACTTGCAGGCACATAATTTCTTTCACCTTGTCTGAGTGTCAGATTATTCACCTAGAAAATGAATCAGATTAAATATCTCCAAAGGTCTTTTGAAATTTCAACATTGCACTGTAGTGAAAGATTTTAGTAATGAAAACCTATCTGCCTTTGCCCCTTGATTTCCTCTTCATTAATGTCCTCGATTCTGAGATAAGGAGACAGTTTACAGTGAGGTTAGAGATGGCTTAATATACAATATTTTATTTCAGTCCTAAGGTAGTTTTAATTAAGGCAGCCAGTTGGTTATAGAAGTATTGAACATGATTAAGAATTTGTTTTTGTAACTTTGTTGAGTTGTAAAGAAACCCTTTCTTGAGACTGTAGCATTTTGTTTCAGTGATAAAACAACCAATATGAGCCTTCAAATGTCATCTGTGTAGAGGCCATCACTTTTTCACTTATAAATTTGCCTCAGCATGTGAGAGAAAAAAGTAATTCTTAGTAGAAATATCCAAGTTTGCATTAGATTCTGACAGGTGGATAAATCTTGAAAATCTTGTGAGGTGTGTTGTCTTGCAGATCTGCTGTTTGAAACAGCTTTTTTTTTTTTTTTTTTTTAAAGACTGGGTCTCCCTGCAGCCCCAGCTGGCCTGGATCTCAGTGTGTAGACCAAGCTAGCCTCTTATAGATCTCCAGCTGCTTCTGCCTGCTGAGTGCTCGGCTGCCTAGCATGGCTGATGATGTTGCTTGAAATGTGACTAATGCATTAAAAGTTTGACTTTACACGATTTAAATAGCACTATCCTATCAGACTGTGTATGTCTAAAATACACATTCAGGGCAGGATGAACTGTGTGAAGTGCAAATGAAGAGCAAAGAGGAGGTTTACATATGGAAAATGAAAGACTAAATAGACAGGGAAAAGTAACAAAGAATAAGCCAGTGAGGATGGAACTCTGGGTCTTAAGGTCTGTATTATGGGGGGGGGGGTTGAATTTTTTTTTTTTAAATTTCCAGCTCTTAGGTTGATAATGTTCAGTTTCTGCATATGCACTGACCATGGAACTCTTCTGCCGGAAAACACAAAAACTTTGAAGGACACGAGCCAGAGTGGAAAGGCTCTTGCCCAGAATGGGGATAATTTGAATATTAAAAAATATGGAGAGAAATAATTTTGGGAAAATCAATCTATAATCATAAACCAAATAGAGATAGTTACTATACCTAATTCTTACTTGAAAATTGATAATTAAAAAATTTACATTTTAACTGCTTTTTTAGAAGGAGCTGTGTTATAAATAATAAATGTAGACTGAATTATGGAATAGAATGTCACAGTTTGTAAAATAATTGATTTAGGCCAGGATCACTAATGGGTGGGAAAACTGAGCGAAAAGGATTGGTTGGAATAATCATGTGATATCAAAATATTACTCTCCAGATTACTAGTCAGTCTCAAGGTGGAACAGTATAACTTTGGCAAGGTCAGGATGTCACTGGTCCTGAACCTGAACCAAAAGCAGATGCGGTGGTGTGTGCTTGTAAACGAAGGCCAAGGAATCCAAGGCCATCCTTTTGGTTTTGAGTGAGTTTATTAAGCATATAGCAAGCCAAGGTAAAAGAATAAGTAGCAGAGATAGGTAGATACAGAGCAAAACATCATATTGGGTGCTCAGAATATCCAGCAGAAACCAACCGAGGAAGTGCCACTGTTGGTATTCAGTTGATTTCCTAATAGAACCTCAGGTGAAGCTTCCAGTTAAAAGAACAAGTAACTGCAGAAAGATGACATCATATTGGAGGCTTACAGATATCTACCAGAAACTCAACAGCCCTGTTGATTTTTTTTTTTTTTTTGTCTTTTCGAGACAGGGTCTCCCTGTAGCCCCAGCTGACCTGGAACTCACTCTGTAGACCAGGCTGGCCTTGAACTCACAAGGATCCGCCTGCCTCTGCCTCCCAAGTGCTAGGATTAAAGGCGTGCACCACCATGCCCTGTTGAAGCAGCCAGGCTGAGCCCCCCCCCCCCCACCGTCAGCAGTCTCAGGTAGAGCAGTGTCCTGTTATTGAGGCTTTCAAGCAAAAGAGCAAGTAACCACAGATAGAGATGACATCGAATTGGGTGCTCATAACATGTGGCAGAAACCAGCTGTGGGAATTGATGAAGTCGATGGATTTCCAATTGAGCTTTCTCTCCATGGATGAGCTGCTCATGACTGAACCTCCTGTGGCTGAATCTTCAGCTTCCCTTTCTCACTACAGGCACTTTGGGAGGGTACATATTTTGAGCCAGAACCTCCTTGTAGTCCCAGCTGGCCTAAAACTCACCACGTAGACCAGGTTGGCCTCAATTTCACAGAAATCTCCTTCCCTCCCCAGTGCTGGGATTAAAGGTATGTGCTATCATGCCTGACTAATTTATTTTTTTTTATGTGTATTAGTATTTTCCTACATGTATGTAAGTGTACCACATGTGTGAAAACCCAAAGAGGTCAGAAGAGGACATCAGATCCCTGGGAACTTGGAGTAACGGATGGCTTTTAGCTGCCATGTGGCTGCTGGGAATTTAACCTGGGTCCTCAGTAAGAGTAGCCAGTGCTTTAACTGCTTAGCCATCTCTAGTCATGAAATTTTATTTTAAGGAGATTGTTAGCTGCAGGATGGAGAGCTAGTTAGGTCAGCTAAGAAGCTATTGTGATGTTTAAAAAAAAATGAATCAAAAGGACCCCCCCCAAAAAAAAAAACAATGAGGCAATGATAGTGAAACAGTGGTGAGGAAGGGTGCATGTGAGATTACCCTGAGAAGAAAAGGTCAGTTTATGTGCAGTCTGTCAGGCAGGATATTGAGAGTTCACGGTTGTGATTGGCTTCACTTTGTAGTAAGTAGGTAAATTATACTTCTCTGAGTAATTCATCTTTTGCCAAATCCCTATAGAGTTGTAGGCTTACCTTCATCTTCTACTTGCATTCCTTTCAAGTCTCAATCTTTCCCTATGTTAGATAATTTAAAAGAAATTTGTTGTAAGATGACTTAAAGGCATAGTGTGCATGAAGATTAGAATTTAGTGGAATCGGGCTGGAGAGATGGCCTAAGTGGTTAAGAGCGCCGACCGCTTTTACAGAGGACCCGGGTTCGATCCCCAGCACCCACATGGCGGCTGAGAACCATCTGAAACTCCACTTCCAGGAGAACTCCAGTTCCAGGGGAATCCTATGCCGTCTTCTGACCTCCACGGCATTGCATGACACGGGTGCACAAACTTGCATGCAGACAGTACATTCATACACATACAGAATAAATAAAAAAAATTGTTAAAAACATTTAGTGGAATCGAATTTAGTGGAATTCATCTTTAGATGAATTTGTGAAATCATACAAGGGAAAAGATCATGTTTGTAAAATTTTTAGGAATCTATTTAGCTGTGTAATAGGGATGATTCATCAGATGCAGGTCTTTTTTTTTCCAAAACTGTTTTGCAAAGTCTTTGGAATTTTTTTTTTTAAAAGGTTATTATTTTATGTGTATGAGTGCTTTACCTACATGTATGTAAGTGCAGCTGTGTTATGCAATGCTTGCAGATGCCAAAAGAGGGCATCACATATCAGATTCCCTGGAACTGGAGTTAAGGATGGGTGCCAGCTGCCACATGATGCTGGGAAATGAACCCAGGTCCTCTGCAAGAGGAGCCAGTGCTCTTCACTGACGAGTCCTTAACCATTGAGCCATCTCTCCAGCCCTCTTTGGATTTTTCTTTTCTTTTTTTTTTTTGAGACAGGATTTCATTATGTAGCCCAGGCTGACTTTCTGCCTCCACATTCCCAGTGTTGGAACTATAGGTATGTGCTACCATGCCTGGCAACCTGCAAATTCTACTTTATCCCTTTGAACAATTTTGATTTACTTTTTATTTTTTTATGTGTATGAGTGTTTTGCATACATGCATGTAAGTGAACCATGTGCTTGCATATCTGCAGAGGCTAGAAGAAGGCATTGACTCCCCCGGAGCTGGAGTTACGGATGGTTGTTAACTGTCATGTGGGTCCTGGGAGCTGAACCCAGGTTCTCTGGCAAAAGTAGTTAGTATTCTTGGCCACTGAACCATCTCTCCAGCTCCTTTAAAAAAAATTGAAAAAATTCGGGCTGAAGAGATAGCCTAGCGGTTAAGAGCACCAACTGCTCTTGCAGAGGACCCAGGTTCGATCCCCAGCACCCACATGGCGGCTGAGAACCGTCTGTAACTCCAATTCCAGGGGAATCCAAGACCCTCTTCTGACCTCCGCAGCATTGCACGACATGGGTGCACAAACCTACATGCAGACAGTACATTCATACACATACAAAATAAATAAAAAAAATTGAAAAAATTAGACCAAGTTCTTAAATACCTCTGTCCAACAGACATGTCCAAATGTAATGTGGAGCACAGTTGAAATTTTCTAGGAGCAGTTGGTGAGGTAGTATACTTCTATACTTGCAGCACTCAGGAGGCAGAGGCAGAGGTAGATGAATCTGAATTTCAGGCCAGCCCCGGTCTACTTAGTGAGTTCCAGGCCAGCCAGGCCTATATAGAAAGACTATCTCAAAAAAAAAAAAAGGGCTGCTGAGATGGCCTAGCGGTTAAGAGCGCCCACTGCTCTTGCAGAGGACCTGGGTTCGATGCCCAGCACCCACATGGTGGCTGAGAACCGTCTTTAATTCCATTCCAGGGGAACCCGTCGCCCTCTTCTGACCTCTACAGCATGCAGACAGTACATTCATACACACATAAAAAGTAAATAAAAAATTTTAAAAAAGACCAAATTAAAAAAAAAAAAGCCGGGCATGGTGGCGTACGCCTTTAATCCTAGTACTTGGGAGGCAGAGGCAGGTGGATCTTTGTGAGTTCAAGGCCAGCCTGGTCTACAGAGGGAGTTCCAGGACAGCTGGGGCTACAGGGAGACCCTGTCTTGACAATAATAATAATAATAATAATAATAATAATAATAATAAACATAAAAAGGTTTTCTAATAGTATGCTAGCAGTATGTTTAAAAATATGGGAGTTCGGGACTAGAGAGATGGCCTAGTGGTTAAGAGCACCAACTGCTCTTTGCAGAGGACCAAGGTTCGATCCCCAGCACCCACATGGTGGCTGAGAACCGTCTTTAACTCCAGTTCCAGGGGAATCCGACGCCCTCTTCTGACCTCTGCAGCATTGCACAACACGGGTGCACAAACTTACATGCAGACAGTACATTCATATACATACAAGAATAAATAAAAATTAAAAAACAATGGGAGTAGATTGAAATGGTAAGTTTTTGTTTATTTGCTTTTGGTTTTTTGAGGGACTCTCACTATCAGGCTGGCCTGGAACTCACAGAGATCCATCCGCCTCTTCCCCTCCTGACCTCCAGAGTGTGGGCCCAGCCCATTCCAGGCCAGCCAGCCAGGGCTTCAGGGAGACTGTCTTTAAAAACAACAAAAAAAAGATAATTAGCATAGAAGTTACATGCATATTTTTTTAATTACTTGTTTTTTTGGAGTCAGGGTCTTGTTGGCTTTGAACCAGCAATCTACCTGCCTTGGCATCCCAAGTGGCTTTCTGTGGGACAGACAGACAAGATATTTTGTTTTGATTTTTGGTGCTGGCATCAAACCCAGGGCATTGAGCATGCTAAGTAAGCACCCTAGCACTAAGCTACATCCTTAATCCTAAAAATTAGCAATGAGATGTTTTACTGTCTTTTGGGACCAAGTCTTAAAAACCTGGTATGTATTGCACTAATAGCAAATCTCATTTAGATTTAGTTTCATTTTAGTGTTCAGTAGCCTTATGTGGCTTATAGCTTCTGTATTAGGTCAGTTCTAGAATATAGTCATTTGGAACTTGAAACTCAGTTTATTACTGATTTGATCTATTGTCATTAGGGTAGTGTTGAGGTTACCTTAGTTCTGTTGCTAGTTTTTAATGTAAGTTCTGGATCCCTGCCCTGGATTTTTTTCTGCCGTTACTTGGCAGGTTCAAAAGTAATTGTAAGGGTCTAGGTGAAACCACTCCCTAGACTTACTATGTTTGTAATTTTTTCTTTTGATTCCCAAAACACAGAATTTACCTTGTATTTGGGGCATTAAGTTGCCATCAATAAAAAGAATATTATCTCAGCACATGGGAGGCAGAAGCAGGTAGATCTCTGTGACTTCAAGGCCAGCCTGGTCTACATAGTTCCAGGATAGCTGGGGCTACAAGGAGACCCTGTCTCAGAGAGAGAGAGAGGGAGAGAGAGAGAGACAGAGAGAGAGAGAGAGAGAGAGAGAACAGGTATTCAGTTGTTTACAGTGATAATTTAGTCACAGGGGCTAGAGAGATGGCTCAGCGATTAGGCCGAGAGAATCCAGGGAACTGCTCAGTCCGCTCACATGACAGAGTTCAAGGAGTCCAATAGTAGCTGCACCACACTGGAAAGGCCGAGAATCCAGGGAATTAACTGCTCAGTCCGCAAGGCTGGATGTCTCAGTAGTCCCAATCTAGTGCTGAAGGCCAGAATGGATTCCAGGAGATCTGCCGGTCTCAGTACACGCTGGGATCCGAAAGGTTGATCACAGCAGCAAGACAAACTCACCAGATGAGAGAGGCAAGCCGCAGGAGAAAAGAAGGGACCAGCTCCTTCTGCCATGGGCGTTACTAAATACTGTCTGTTGGCAGAAAGTAACGCCCACATTTGGGGTGGGCCATCCGGGTTGAGGCGGTCCAATCAGAAGACCCTTTTTCTCTTATTTGTCCCTTAGTCCAGTCAAGTTGACACTCAGGATTAACCATCACAAGTCCACCCCTTGTCAACTTGATACCCATTAAATAGCCTCTCCTTATTTTATGCTTAAATGTCAATTGCAAATGATGGCAGGGTCATAATTCCACCTAACATGTTATAAGTATCTCATGTGCAATAGCAAAGCATTATATCTTAGAGTAGGTGGTAATGTCCTTGAGAAGAACTTAGTCCTTCAGTATCTAATAACCTAAATATGACAACACTTAACACATATCTCAGTTGCACATTCAAAGGGGAACACAAGTATCCACTTAATATACATACATATATACATATATATATATACATATATAAACAAGCACATTCTTAACCAAATAGGACGAAAGTTAATATCTATTATAATCCACGTTTCTGCAACTGGTCCCGTGGCTTCAGCTGATATTTATGACTACCTTCTTCTACTACCCATTCTGTATTTCCTCCACCATCAGCAAGCACCTCTGCAGGTCTTGGCTCTTTCCCTGGAGGAGTGACCCATACCTTCATCCCTGAAGAGTCTGGGCCGTTTATTGTCCTGTCTGGTTTGGGTTGTTGGAGTTTTCCATTGACCTTAATCATAGGACATGGTAGCACCAGAAGGTGCCCTACAGCATCTCCTGCCTTCCAGACATAATCTTCCTTGCCCCCATTGTGGAGAAAAAGTCCAATTTCCCCCTGATAGTTTGGATCAATCACTCCTCCTACTACTGTTATTCCTTCCTTAGCCTGTTGGCTTAAAGGCAGTAGAAGCCCAAAGTGGCCAGGGGGAAGTCTTAGCTTCCAGTTCAATGGAACGTTTCCTGGCAAAAGCACTAGATTGGGACTACTGAGACATCCAGCCTTGCAGACTGAGCAGTTCCCTGGATTCTCTCGGCCTTTCCAGTGTGGTGCAGCTACTATTGGACTCCTTGAACTCTGTCACGTGAGCAAATCAATAAATTGTATATAGCTATATATATTCGTCCTGTTACTTCTGTTTCTTTAGAGAACCCTGACTAATACAGTGGGGTACTACAGAGATGGCTCAGCAGTTAAGAGCATTTACTACTCTTTCATAGGACCTGGGTTTGTTCTAGAACCCTCATGGTGGCTAACACCCATCCTTAACTCCAGTTCTAGGGGATGTGACACCTTCTTCTGTCCTCTGCTGGCTCTAGAGATGCATATGACACACTTACATACATGCAGGCAAAACACTTAAAATATTAAGTATAGAGAGCAGAATATTGTGCACAACAGAGAGAGCTTTGTTAATGACTTGAGAAAGAGAAGAGAAGAGAAGAAAGCTGGTACAACACACTGAGGCATGACTCGGTGGCAGAGTTGGTGAGAGTGTTTGCAGGGTGATGGCAGCAGATGCCCAGTGGCGAAGAGTTTGTTCCCAAGGGTGAAAAGTTAACCAAGTTGCTAACTGGTTTTTGTTTAAGATTGATCAAGAAATTTGGTAGCAGAGTTGTCTGGACACTGGATGTTCTGTAAGAGATAGTGTGGTGGCAGGGTCATGGATTGTAGCAGAGGAGGAAAGCCGGCCAACTCGGTGTTTATTGAAGGTCTATAGTATGTCAGTAGAGAGATAGAAATAGAGGTTGGAGAGATGGCTCAGAGTTAAAGAGCACTGGCTGCCCTTGCAGAAGACCTTGGTTTGGTTTCTAGCACCCACATGGTAGCTATAACTGTGATTCCAGTTCCTGGGGATTTAACATCTGACTTCCATGAACATTACACCACACAGGTGCACTTACATGCAGGCAATACATTCATATACAAAAATTAATAAAATATTTTAAGATAAAAAGATCGAGTTAATGTATAAAAATTCCTAGATTGCAGATGTATGTTTCATTTTGTATTTTACATGTGCATTAATGCTAGACTGTACTATAGTGTAATTGGTGATTGGGGGTCAGATGAGGCCCATTCTGGAGAAAGTAATCAGCCTCTAGGGTCACCGAGCAGGAATGTGTCCTCTAAAGAGCACACGTGGTTTTGATCAGGCTTTCCTGCTAACATGGGTAAAAGAATGCCATGGGAGAATTCTCAGGGACAAAGAATGGGCTTTTTGCAGAGCTTTAGAGTGGTAAGAAGGCAGCATCAGCACAGGTCGTCTCCTGTTGTGGGAGTGGGGTTTTTGCAGGTCACATTGCCCAGTTAACCTGCAAAAAAGTTTTCAGCTTTCTGTAATTTCACAAGATCCTTGGCCTTGATTTAGTTCTGAGATCAAGGTTACAGCTGTAGGGACTGGGAACCTTGAGGGAAAGCCGTGATTCTTGTACACTGATTGCGGGAGTGTACTTTGGTATAACATTAATTTAATTTTTTAAATGTTATTTCCTTTGAGACAGGGCTTTGAAGTCAGTCATCCTGACTCATCCTCTTTAGTGCAGGAATTACAGTGTATGCAATTCTTGTCTTAATTCTTGTCTCTGGATCCCTTTTAGTGTGTCAGATTAAAGAATTCTCTGTTTTCTGTCTGTCTCTTTCTATTTCTCTCCTGGTTCCCTTTTTATAAGGAACCCTTTGACTGTGTGGGGCTCACTTGGGTAATCACATCTACATAATCTCCTTTGCTATGCCAGTGACATTCACAGGCTCTGGGAATTTGGATGTCTTTGGGGTCATTTTTCAGCCTATCCCATTCTGTAACACACACACACACACACGCACCACACACATATACACACAGTATGTTTGTGAAAAACTTGTGTTTTTGGGCTGGAGAGATGGCCTAGCGGTTAAGAGTGCAGAGGACCTGGGTTCGATCCCCAGCACCCACATGGTGGCTGAGAACCATCTTTGACTCCAGTTCCAGGGGAATCCGACACCCTCTTCTGACCTCCGCGGCTTTGCACAACACGAGTGCACAAACCTACATACAGAGAATACATTCATACATATATGAGATAAATAAAATAAAAATAAAAAAAATAAAAATAATTAAAAACAACTTGTGTTTTCCCCCTTTTTTCTGAAAAATAAATTGCCTTCTTTCTTTCCCTCCCTCCCTTCCCTCCCCTCCCTCCCTCCCTTCCTTCCTTTCCTTTTTTTTCTGTATTCTTATACCTCATCAGCTTCCCAAGCACCCCTCTAGGAGTTTCCCTTCCTGCTCAGGAGGTTTCCTGGCCTATGCTGTAGACCTCCTTCCTGGAACCCCTGACCTCTGGCTTCTATTTGGATTTGCTTTTCAGGTCTGTGGCATCTCATTTAGAATAGAACACAAGAAGGTTAAAAATATAGAACAAAGGGGCTGGAGAGATGGCCTAGAGGTTAAGAGCGCTGGCTGCTCTTGCAGAGGACCTGGGTTCAATCCCCAGCACCCACATGGTGGCTGAGAACCATCTTTAACTCCAGTTCCAGGGGAATCCAATGCCCTCTTCTGACCTCTGTGGCATTGCACACAGGGGTGCACAAACCTACACGCAGGCAGTACATTTATACACATATGAAAATAAATAAAATAAAAAAAAATATAGACCTTTTGGGGCTGGAGAGATGGCTCAGCAGTTAAAAGTACTAACTGCTCTTGCAGAGGACAGTCCCCCCTATGTGGGTTCAATTCCCAGAACCCACACGGCGGCTAAGAACCGACTTTAAGCTGGGCATGGTGGCGCACACCTTTAATCCCAGCACTCAGGAGGCAGAGACAGGTGGATCTCTGTGAGCTCAAGGCCAGCCTGGTCTACAGAGTGAGTTCCAGGCCAGCTGGACTCAAGGGAGACCCTGTCACAAAAAAGACCAGAAAAAAAGAGAGAGAGAGAGAGAGAGAGAGAGAGAGAGAGAGAGAGAGAGAGAAAAGAGAGAAGAGAGAG
>VZQC01000348.1:54455-121641 GCA_009823505.1 Rhizomys pruinosus
TTTTTTTTTTTTTTGAGACAGGGTCTCCCTATAGCCCCAGCTGTCCTGGAACTCACTCTGTAGACCAGGCTGGCTTTGAACTCACAAAGATCCACCTGCCTCTGCCTCCCAAGTGCTAGGATTAAAGGCGTGTGCCACCACACCCAGCTACAGTTGAAGTTTTAATAGCTACATCTTGCCTGTCATGTTGGACAGTGTACCTTTAGAGGGTTTCCTTCTAATTCCTTATCCCATATTGGTCTTGTAACAAAGGGTATTTTTAATTAATGAGGGATGAAGAACGAGGGGATCATCCTCCCATATACTGGTAGAGGGTTCTGGAGGCATGCTCACCCATCTCTTACCTGCATGGCATTCCAGCTCTTAGTGCCCATCACTAACTAAAAATGGAATTGCCTTATTTCAAGAAATTACAAGGAAAGTAGCTCAGAAAATCAGCATGATACAAAAATGATCAAGTGACAGGTAAGTGATGATTATTGGAACAGATATCTAACACCAGAAGACGAGCTGGGGGCTGGAGAGATGACTCAGCTGTCAAGAGCACCAGCTCCTCCTGCAGAGGACTAGGTTTACCATCAGTAACTCCAGTTCCAGGAAATCCAGCACCCTCTTCTGGCCTCCCCAGGCATTGCACATATGGGGGCACTTAATACATGCAGGCAAAACATACACATTAAAAAAAATTTAGGGGCTGGAGAGATAGTCTAGCGGTTAAAGAGCGCCGACTGCTCTTGCAGAGGACCCGGGTCCAATCCCCAGCATCCACATGGCGGCTGAGAACCGTCTGTAACTCCAATTCCAGGAGAACTCCAGTTCCAGGGGAATCCGACACCCTCTTCTGACCTCCGCGGCATTGCATGACACAGGTACACAAACCTGCATGCAGACAGTACATTCATACACATAGAAAATAAAAAAAAATTAAAATTAAAAATTTTTAAAAGAATTATGTTTTTTTGTTGCCTCATAGCATAGTGGCTAGTATTTTTATAAGAGGGATTCTTTGTATTTCATATTTGAAATAATTTATTTTTGAAATCTCTTTATAGCATGGTGCTGACGTCAATGCAAAAGATATGTTAAAGATGACAGCTCTGCATTGGGCAACAGAACACAATCATCAAGAGGTGGTGGAACTTCTCATCAAATATGGTGCTGATGTACACACG
This sequence comes from Rhizomys pruinosus, assembly GCA_009823505.1. Taxonomy (NCBI): domain Eukaryota; kingdom Metazoa; phylum Chordata; class Mammalia; order Rodentia; family Spalacidae; genus Rhizomys; species Rhizomys pruinosus. Next base: position 55,628 of record VZQC01000348.1, read on the forward strand.
CAGAGTAAATTTTGTAAAACTGCATTTGATATTTCAATAGACAATGGAAATGAAGATTTAGCAGAGATATTACAGGTAACTTAGCTTTGACTTCAAGAAAACAATTGCAGGGTGGTTGTGTAATAGATGGATCTTGTCTGACCTTTTTCTTTTTTTGTCTGACCTTTTGAACAGGCCTTGCTAGCTTTCACTTTGTCTTTGTTCATTACTGTTTGTATTCCTGATGGTAGGAAGTATGAACATTCTGTGCCATTAGAAGATTAGATCAAGCCGGGCGTGGTGGCGCACGCCTTTAATCCTAGCACTTGGGAGGCAGAGGCAGGCGGATCTTTGTGAGTTCAAGGCCAGCCTGGTCTACAGAGTAAGTTCCAGGACAGCTGGGACTACAGGGAAACCCTGTCTCAAAAAGACAAAAAAAAAAAAAGATTAGATGAAGTGCTAACTTTCTCTGTTCTAAGTTTCTGAATTTCCTTTCTATACATTTTAATTATTTTTTATTACATATTTGGATATCATGTTTTGTCAAATCAATTATAAATTACTTTATGAAACTTTAGTGACTGCAGTATCAGGTGGTGTAGTCTTTCCAAAACTTTTTTTTGTTTTATAATTGTAAAACAGTGTGTGCGTGTGTGTGTGTGCGTGTGTTTGTGTGTGTGTGTGTGTGTGTATGCATGTATATGCATATGTGTACACATGTATGCTTGATATGTGGGGGCATGGGTACATGTCAAGTCATTTGTGTCAGGACAACTTTGGAGAGTCATTCTTTTCCTTCTGCCTTCACAGGAGTTCTGGGGACTAAGCTCAGATCATCGTGCTTATATGGCAGTTGCCTTTAACCACTGAGCTATCCTCCTGACCCCCTTTTTCTGTAATTCTATAGTATTCTTTTCTTCAAAGAATCTTTGTCTAACATTATTTTATTTTAATTTTATGTATATGAGTGTATTGCCTGTAATTTTGGAAGAGCACCCGTGTTGTGCAATGCCCTTGGAGGTCAGATCCCCTGGAACTGGAATTAGGGGACAGTTGTTAGCTGCTATGTGGGTGCTGGGAATCGAACCCGGTTCCTCTGCAAAGGCAGACACTGGTTTTAACTGCCAAGCCATCTCTCCAGCCCCAACATTCATATAAAATGTTAAATAAGCTAGGTGTGGTGGCATATGCCTTTAATCCCAGCACTTGAGAGGCAGAGGCAAGTGGATCACTGTGAGTTCAAGACCACCGTAGTCTACATAGCGAGTTCCAGGCCAGCTGGGGCTACAGGGAGACCCTGACTCAAAAAAAAAAAAAAAGTTAGATATGTTGAGATCTAGCAAGATGGTTTCTTTCTCCAAGAGAGTATGTTCATTTGTTTTCTCCACGATAGCATTATTTTGGCCATTTCATTGGGTGCCTGGGAATGTTAATAAAAAGATTCACTTTAGACTATTTGAGGGACTGAGGTGATATGAAAGTTTTGTTTTGGTTCCTACCAAAGATAATCCTTTTCCCTTTCATCTTGTATATAATGATGCAGATTTTGGAGATTTTTATCAGGCCTCGTTCTCCCGAGTCTTCCTCTCCCCTGAGCCCCACTGGGTAAAACTTTCAAATAGCAAAATTAGTCATTACTACCAAGGCAGACATTTCTGACTTAAGTGGCAAAACTTGGCCAAGGTTTTGTGATGTATGTGATTCAGTCTTTATCATTCTGGTTTGCCTCTTATTTTTCATCATCCTTAAAAAACAAACAAACCTAAAGCTGTTTGCAGACATAATTATGTTTGACTTTTTTGGTAACCAGAATTATTTTTCTCAGTCAGACAACATTAGCTGCCCTGGAACTCGCTATGTAGACCAGGTTGGCATTGAACTTACAGAGATCTACTTGCCTCTGCCTCCTGAGTGCTGGGATTAAGCACACACCACTGCGCCCGGCTATATTATTTTAATTTTATGTGTATGAGTGTATTTATTGCCTGCATGTGTGTAAGTGCACCTGTGTTGTGGAATGCCTGCGGAGGTCAGAAAAAGGTATCAGATTCTCTTTAACTAGAGGTATGAATGATTGTTAGCTGCCATGTGGGTGCTGGGAACCAAACCTGAGTCCTCTGCAAGAGCAGCCAGTGCTCTTAACCCCTGAGCCATCTCTCTACCCCCACCCTGTTTTTGGGAAAGAGGATCTCACTATGTAGACCAGGCTAACCTTAAACACACAGAGATCCTCTTGCCTCTGCCTCTTACTCTTGAGTGCTGGAATTAAAAGTGTGTTGTGTTTGTGTCTGTCTGTCTGTCTGTCTGTCTGTCTCTCTGTCCCCACCACCCCATCTGGCACTGACTTAATTGCCTATCTTCTTGCTCCTGTTATCAGTAGAAAGAACTTTCTTTTTCTTTCTTTATTGATCTACAACTTACTTCTATGTGTTATATTCTGAAAAATTAATTTTACCTTGACCTTTTTCAGTTTTTACAAGTAGGAATACAGTTTGAGGATTGAGATTTAAAGATTAAGGAGAATTAACTGGGAAAGCCATACTTTATATATGAAGTAGTGGAAATAATTTAAATAATTCTGCAGAGCGGTAGAATATCTTTCATTGTATACTTTTTCTGTGTTCTATTAAAACCTGTCAGATATTCATTTCTAACCTCTAACGAGGTTTTGTTGTCCCTCAACAAAAGGCTTAGCATAAATTCATACCTAACTTTAGCAGTGCTCTCTCAATAATCCATTCACAAGTATTTCTGTTGTATAGCTTTTCTGAGAAAATATGTTTCTTTCTATGTGTATTCATACTACATTGAGATTCTTTCCCAAATGTTCCGGTTATAATTCTGAAAATATTGTGATGATTTTTTCCCTAGATTGCTATGCAGAATCAAATCAACACAAACCCAGAGAGTCCTGACACTGTGACAATACATGCTGCGACGCCACAGTTTATCATTGGACCTGGAGGGGTGGTGAACCTAACAGGTCTGGTATCTTCAGAAAATTCATCCAAGGCAACAGGTATTGAGATGCATATAGGACAGACGTTAGGATGGTATGCATTAGTAGGCTTTCATCCTTTTAAAAAGGACTGTTGGAGAACTGAGGGTAAGATAAGTCAGCCACCTTGGTTTCTTTGCAATTAAAATTTTTTTCTAAGACAAATTTAAGTGCCGTACATTACCAAATGTACTGTAATATTACCTTTCGAAACTGATACTATCCATTCAAGACTCAGATCAAAAGTAGAATAGGAGAAGTGTGCAATGGGTTAAGACCTTAAAAATTCAAATGTTTTCTTCTCTTGTAGATGAAACGGGAGTATCTGCTGTTCAGTTTGGAAACTCCTCTACGTCAGTATTAGCCACGTTAGCTGCCTTAGCGGAAGCATCTGCTCCCTTGTCCAGTTCTTCAGAAACTCCAGGTCAGAAAAGCAAATCAAATTTGCACACTGAAAATTTTACATTCCTGATCTTTTTATAGTTTAGTTTGTCAAGATTTTATCCAATAACTTTTTGAATCCTGTTCAGGAAATCTGTTCAGTTTTCTGAATATGGGGTGTTTATTTTCTTCAGGAGTTTTTTTTTTTTTTAATTCATGTTTATCTCTGTGGTTTGCCTGGAGTTGATTGGCAACACTCCTTGTTACTTTTTTTATTATCTAAAATCACTATTTCGGATTTTTATTTTGATAACAGCTACCAGTATGGCTCAACATGGCTATTCCTGATCCATCTGTATTTAGGAAAAAAGTTGCAGATTTATTATGTACAAAGGCCAGGAAGAAACATAAAAGATTAAAGGGTCAGGGTGTGGTGGTTCACGCCTTTAATCCCAGCATTCTGGAGGCAGAGGCAGGTGGATCTCTGTGAGTTCAAGGCCAGCTTGGTCTACATAGCGAGTTCCAGGGATACTAGGGCTACAGGGAGACCCCTTCTCAAAAAGACCAGAAAACAAAAAAAGATTAAAGTAGGCAAGAATAAGATTATGCTCAGTGTGAGTGTGAGGTAGCATAGGAGCGTCTGCTTTGCCCTAGCTGCTTATAGTCAATGTGTCCAATCTCATTGTGTCCAATCACATTGACTATAGCTGAAAAGAAATCTAGATTTTACAAACATTAAGTCTGGCATGGTCTACACTATAAGTTCTTGTCTTGAAAAACAAAAGAAGCCAGGCGTGGTGGTACACACCTTTAATCCTAGCGCTTGGGAAGCAGAAGGAGGCGGATCGCTGTGAGTTCAAGGCCAGCCTGAGGCGGATCTCTGTGAGTTCAAGGCCAGCCTGGTCTACAGAGTAAGTTCCAAGACAGCTGGGGCTACAGGGAGACCCTGTCTAGAAAAGACAAACAAAACAAAACAAAACAAAACAAAACAAAACAAAGAAAACAAAAGCCAAGAGACTAAATATGCAAAAAAGAATACTGAATTTTGGTGACAAAAGACAGACTTGAATGGTTTACATAGAACATGCACTTGCCTAATTTGGCTTTTGCCATTTTGTGACTTTTTGTTTAAATAGAGTAGATAAATATATGTGAACTTAAGCTTTCATTCAGTTTTGGCAGTTGTTCTGGTTTGTCTTCCTGTTGCTGTGATCAACATCATGACCAAAAAAGACTTGGAGAGGGAAGGGTTTATTTGGCCTACTGGCCATAGGCCATCCTCAGGGGAAACTAAGGCAGGAATTGAAGCAGAGACCACGTAGGAATGCTGCTCAGCTAGCTTGCTTCCTCATGGCTTGCTCAACTCCCTTTCTTAAACAGCCCAGGGCTCACCTGCTTATGGATAGCCACAACAGGCTGGGCCCTCCTCTATCAATTAGTAGTTAAGAAAATACCTCACAGACATGGTCACAGGCCAGTCTGATCTAGGAAGTTTTCCAGTTGAGGTTGCCTCTTTCCACGTGACTCTAGATTGGTGTCAGGTTGACAGCTGAAGCTGACACCAGTACTTATATAAGAATGGTAGAAAAGCAGCCGGGCGTGGTGGCGCATGCCTGACCCTGTCTCATAAAGACCCCCCCCCAAAAAAAAAAAAAGAATGGTAGAAAAATCTTTATGACTGAACAGTGTACAAAATCTTCTGTTAAAAGGGTTAGCTGTGGGAGCTGGAGAGGTGGCTCAAGGGATAAGAGCCCTTGCTGTTTTTCCAGAGGACCTGGATTCAACTCCTAGTACCCATATGGTAGTTCTGGCATCTTCTTTTGGCCTTGGTGGGCACCACACACACACACACACACACCACACACACACACACCACACACACACACACACACCACACACACACACATACCACACACACACACATACCACACACACACACACACACACACACATACACTACACATACCACACACTACACATACCACACACACACACACACACACACACACACACACACGCACGCACCCCAATAATCATACCGGCAATCAAAACTCTTGTACAAATAAAAATAAATTGCTTTAAAAAGGGGTGAGGGAGTTAGCTGTCACCTGTCCTGGGCTTGTTGGCACGTGCTTTTAATCCCAGCACTTACGAGGCAGAGGCAAGTGAATCTCTGTGAGATTCATGGCCAGCCTGATCTACAGATCGAGTTCCAGGCCAACTGGGGCTACAGGGAGACCCTGTTTCAAAAACACCAAAGCTAAATAAATAAATAAATAAATAAATAAATAAATAAATAAATCCCCAAGAGCTTCAAGAAATGTTTTCTTACTGTACCTTGAATAGTCATGTTTGGATTGATGCTTGTAAAAATAGTATCTTTTAGCCGGGCTTGGCGGCGCACGCGTTTAATACTAGCACTTGAGAGGCAGAGGCAGGAGGATCTTTGTGAGTTTAAGGCTAGCCTGGTCTATAGAGCGAGTTCCAGGACAGCTGGGGCTACAGGGAGACCTTATCTCAAAAAAGACCAAAAAAAAAAAAATAGTATCTGTTAATTCATTTCCCCCAAATATCAATTAATAATAACAGCAGTTCATTGGCTGCAGACTCTGTGACAAATACTTTTTCTTATAGAGTCATTGATTCTGCATCAGGAAGCTTTAAGGTAGACATAAGTGGATTTCTTTTCACTTATTTTCTTTTCCTTTTCTTTCACCAATTAGTGATAGTAAACATTTATGTATACTCCAGTTTCTGAGGCTTAAGCTTCTTCTGATGATTTTTGGTGACTAGCTTGGATCTCTTTAACACCTTTGTACTTCTAGAAACCATCAAAGAAAGCTGATTTCAGGGCCGGGAAGTCACTTAGTGATAGAACCTGTGCTCACTATTCTTGAGCTCAGCACTGAGTTTGATTTCTGTCACCAAGAGAAAAGGGGGGGAAAAGAAGAGAAAACTTGATCTCATTGGTTGTTTCTATTTAGTTGAATTTGTACATTTCTGTAACTAAGTTACATAGACCTGAAAATTAAATCTCTTCTTGAAAATCAGATAAAAGTTCTGACATTGAGAGCTTTTGCTCCATGACTTGGTTATACTGTTCCAATTTCTTAACCTATAAAAATGTTATGGTATAGTTTGAGAGAATTAGTAATTTCAGTTGACTTTATTGCATATGATTTAGAATATTACAGAAGGACAATAATTTTTTTTTTTTTTTTTTTTTTTTTGGTCTTTTTGAGACAGGGTCTCCCTGTAGCCCCAGCTGTCCTGGAACTCACTCTGTAGACCAGGCTGTCCTTGAACTCAGAGATCCTGCCTGCCTCTGCCTCCCAAGTGCTAGGATTAAAGGCGTGCGCCACCATGCCCAGCAGGACAATAAGTTTTCATTTCAGTGCTGCATCATGATGTGTAGTCTTTGGAGAGATATTTAGAGCTTAAATGAATTAATAGTTCGGATATTTGCCAGGCGTGGTGGTGCACACCTTTAATCCTAGCACTCGGGAGGTTAATCCTAGCACTTGGTGGATCTCTGCGAGTTCAAGGCCAACCTGGTCTATAGAGTGAGTTCCAGGATAGTTGGGGCTACAGGGAGACCCTGTCTCGAAAAGACCAAAAAATAAAAAAATAGTTCAGATATTTATGTCACTGAGGTACCTAATAAAAAAATGTAATTGATAACTTGCTTCGGCCTCTGCCTTGGCTTGCAGACACATGTAGACACAGGTACCTACACACAAGCATGCATACTCCTCCATAGCTTTTGATAAAGGTTTCATTTTGTAGTTCTAGCCTGTAGTCTTACAGCTTTTCTTTTCTTAGTTTTCTTTGTGGCCCGGTTATATAAAACCTTGGTTAAAAATTCCCCTTATTCTCTAATAATGAAGTTTGAACCAGAAAACTTTCACACTTTTTTTTTTAATCAGTTCCTAAGGGTAATAAAACTTATTGTTTTTAAGAGATAAGTTACTTGGGTATGGAGAGATGGCTCAATTGTTAAGAGCACCTACTGCACTTACAGAGGACCTGGGTTCGATTCCCAGCACCCACATGGCGGCTAAGAACTGCCTTTAAGCCAGGCGTCGTGGTACATGCCATTAATCCTAGCACTCCGGAGACAGAGGCAGGCGGATCTCTGAGTTCAAGGCCAGCCTGGTCTACAGATTGAGTTCAGGCTAGCTGGGGCTACAGGGAGACTCTGTCTCTGTCTCTGTCTCCAAAAAAAAAAAAAAAAAAGAAAGAGATAAGTTACTGGGTCATGTGAGTCTCTTGGTTTTGCTTTTCTTTGATCTTAATTTCAGGTTTGATTATAGGTTTAATACCCTTGAAATGTTATGTTGTTCTTTAATAAATGTTTTTATTTTGTTTAAATATTTGCTATGTAAAATTTTCAGTCTTAGTACTTTTCAAAGACAATTTCTTACCTTATTTTAATTTTATGGCATTGTAATTCAACTTCAAAGGCACTATATCTTGTGTAGCTATCTTTATTACAACCTGACTTTTGAATTACATCAATGAATATTTATAGTAGTATAGTTACTTCTTATTCAGGTAGTTTTTACACAGACACACACACAAATGCACACGTCGCAATTTAATTGACAATCTTCTTAAGTTTTAGGGTTTCATTTTTTTCTTACATGTTAAACATTTCACTTTTAGATTATTCCTCAGGTTTGGGAGATAATACTTTGTCTTTTATAACTGTTTTCCTTTTATTTTTTTTTTTTTATAAATAGCTGACCATCACACAACTTAAAAAGAGCCTTTTAGATGAAAGGTAGTAACTATTATTTTAATGACAGTCATTGCTAATAGTGAAAGATGAAAGTTCTTGAGTTGTGCCTTGATTGTGTGCTCTCAGAAATTTCTTACATATGCTAAAACTTTAAAATATTACTATTTGTAGTTAATAGTCAACCAGTGAACACTTCTTTTTCATACGGATTTTTTAAAATCAAAGCAGTAGTTAATGTGTTGGAAGCTTTAAGAGTTTTATTGTATATTGCTATTTTATGCTCTGTATTTCATTTCGTAATTATCTTCCTGAAATTTTAAGTGCTTGATAATAAAACATGATTATAATTTAAGGCAAACAAAAATAATGAGAGTGCTCAAAACAAAGGTTTGTTTGTATTTTGGGGTATTCTAGGTTTGTTTTGTGACCCTTGATTACTAGATAACACTATTGGAGGGTCAAAGCCAAGCTGACTGTCACAAGTCTGCCTTGAAAACCTGGGTTCCAGTGGCTGTCTTACTTGTTCAGAAAAGTAGTCCATGTATTTGTGTCCGCTATCCTTAGTAAATCCAAGGTCACTGTAAGCTGTTAGAACCATCGCTCTGAAACACATTCTAGGTGGTAACTTGATTTCAATAGAGAATGGTTTTATTTAATTATACTTTTGTAAAGTATCCTTAAATACTGCATTAAAAAAAGCATGTTATTTAGTACTATTTATACCATTTCTTTCTTTTTTTTTTTTTTTTTTTTTTTTTTTTTTTTTTTTTTGGTCTTTTTGAGACAGAGTCTCTGTAGCTCCAACTATCCTGGAACTCACTATGTAGACCAGGCTGGCCTCCAACTCACAGAGATCCGCCTGCCTCTGCCTCTCAATCTCCCAAGTGCTGGGATTAAAGGCCTGTGTCATCATGCCCAGCACCATTTCTTTTTGCCAGACAAGCTATGTTTAATTTTTTTGGGGGGTGGGGTCTTTTTGAGATGGGACTTCCTGTAGCCCCAGCTGTCCTGGAACTTACCATGTAGACCAGGCTGACCTTGAACTCACAGAGATCTGTCTGCCTCTGCCTCCCAAGTGCTGGGATTAAAGGCATGCAGCATCATGTTTAGCCATGTTGTCTGATTTTATATCTATATATCTATATATCTATATATCTGTATATATATATATATGTGTGTGTGTGTGTATGTATATATCATATATCTATCTATATTTAACTTAAAATTTTTAAAAAATTTTTATTTATTTATTTATTTTATTTTAGTCTTTTTGAGATAGGGTCTCCCTTTAGTCCCAGTTGGCCTGGAGCTCACTTTGTAGACCAGTCGGGCCTTGAACTCACAGAGATCTACCTGTCTCTGCTTCCCAAGTGCTAGAATTAAAGGTGTGTGCCACCACACCTGGCTAATTTTATTTTTTATGTGTATGAATGTATTGTCTGCATGTAGGTCTGTGCACCTGTGTCGTGCAGTGCCTCGGAGGTCAGAAGAGGGTGTCAGATTCCCCTGGAGACGGTTCTCAGCCACCATATGGGTGCTGGGAATCGAACCCAGATCCTCTGCAGGAGCAGTCGGCGCTCTTAACCGCTAGGCCATCTCTCCAGACCCTCTATATCTGCCTGCCTGCCTATCTGTTTGTCTGTCTGCCTGTCTATCTATCTATCTATCTATCTATCTATCCATCCATCTATCCATCCATCCATCCATCCATCCATCTATGAGTGTATTGCCTACATGTGTGTAAGTGCACCCTGTGTCAGAAAAAGGCATCTGATCCCCTAGAACTGGAGTTACAGATGGTTGTTAGCTGCCATGTGGGTGCTGGGAATTGAACCCAGGCCTTCTGCAAGAGCAGACAGTGCTCTTAAAGGCTGAGCCATCTCTCCTTTTCAAACCCACAGTCAAATTTGGAGCTTGACCGTGTACACTTTTCACATACTCACTGACCTTAACATTTTGTCTCATCTGTTCCTTCTTTCTGTGAGACATAAGCATACACACACTTTTATTATTAAGTTGTCATATATTTCATATATTTGATAACTTCATCAAGTTGTCATATATTGTCATATATTTCCAAAGATCAAGGACAGCCCTCTGCACATCTATAGCTCCATTCTATTTCCTGAAGCCATCAACATTAATTTAACAATATCTGACATGTGGTCCACATTTAAGCTTCTCCACTGTCCTACCCAGAGTGGTCTCCTTTGTTGGACATATTCATCCTGGATCCAAAGTTCACACTATGTGTGAACCTCTTTATGATTTTTTTCCTTTCGTGTGTGTGTGTGTGTGTGTGTGGTTGTGTATAAGGACAGGAAACCCTCACACAGCAGAGCTTGTATAGGCAAGCAGCTTCATCACTGATTTTCAGCTCTATTGTTGTCTCGCTTTAGTCCTTCTCCCGAGCCTGGGGGTAATTTTTTTTAAATTACGTTTTTATTTCTTTCTGTAATATGATAGGGGTCTAATGTACTGTCTGCATGCAAGTTGTGCACCCGTTTTCGTGCAATGCCGTGGATGTCAAGAAGAGGGTGTCTATTCCCCTGAAACTGGAGTTCTCCCTGAATTGGAATTACAGACGGGTCTCATCGGGCTGCCATGTGGGTTGCTGGGGATCGAACCCAGGATCCTCTGCAAGAGCGTCGGCGGCTCCTAAACCTCTAGGCCAATCTCTCCAGCCCCCCCGACCTGGGGTATTTTTACTGCATTCCTTATTTTATTCTTTATGACACTGTAGGATCCAAGCTAGTTGCCTTCAGGACCACTCACATTCAGAATCCACTTTCTTTTTTCATTTGGTTTAGAGTTTGAATCCAGGGTCTCATGTATGCTAAGTGCTGAACCCCCCCCCCCGTTTGGGGCTTGATTTATGAAAAGGGTCATAAAGTACCAGCTCTGATGCTGATATTTTAAATATTTTTTTAAAAACAGGAATTCATCACTTTGAATTGTGTATTTTTATTTTTTATTAATTTTTTTTTTCTAGGAATTTTTTTTAATTGTTTTTTTTTTTGTCTATTTGCGGTCAGGGTCTCCCTTTAGGCTCAGAACTTGGGGGCTGGAGCTTGCTCTGTGTCAGGCTGGCCTTTGAACTCACAGAGATCCGCGTCTGCCTCCCAAGTGCATGGATTAACGGCGTGTGCCCACCACCACGCCCGGCTTAAAGAATTCTTTGAAGTGTGGGGATTTTATGAAGGAGATATAGGAATAATGGTTTTCTTTTTTCTATTCTTTTTTTATGTTTTACATATGTGTATGAATGAATGCATTGCCTGCATGTAGATTGGTGCACCCCATGTCGTGCGTGGCTGTGGCGGTCAGAAGCGGGTGGTAAGATTCACCCCTGGAACTTGAGTTCAAGATGGTTCTTAGCCACGCATGTGGGTGCTGGGACTTGACCCCAGGCCTTCTGCAAGCGCAGTCGGCACCACTAGCTGCTGAGCCAGTGTCCCTTTTTGTTTTTAAGTACCGATCTCTTATTTTTGATTGTTCATTTATTTTGGTATGTTGTCTGACTGACTGTCTGCATGTAAGGTTTGTGCACCCGGGTCGTGCAGTGCTGCGGAGGTCAGAAGAGGGTGTATGGATTCCCGTGGAACTTGGAGTTAAAGACGGTTCTTGCCACCATGTAGAGGTGCTGGGAACAAAACCTGGTCCTCTACAAGTAGCAGTCGGGGTCGGCGCTCTTGACTCTAGGGACCATCCTCGGTCCTCCAGCCCCACCTTTTTTTATTTTCCTTAAGAGATCCTCATATTTGTGCTTCAGTAAAGAAGCTACAATGGGCATGGAGAAAATAACCCAGCAGTTTAGAGCACACTGGCGTTTTTCTGTCAGAAGTATCCAGGGGATACACTATTGTCTTCTGTCCTCTGGGGACACTGTATGACATGAGTGTACTTACACACATGTTGTTTAGAGGTGGGTCTCCCTGAAGCCTCACCTGGCCTGGAACTTGCCTGTAGATTAGGGTGGCCTTGATGTCACAGAGATCCCCCTGCCCCTGCCCCTGCCTCTGCCCCTGCCCCTGCCCCTGCCCCTGCCTCTGCCTCTGCCTCTGGAGTACTGGAATTAATGGTGGTGCCACCATGCCCAGTTCTCCCTTTGTTTCTATTTGTTGTTGTTCTTTTCCAGACAGGGTTTCCCTGTAGCCCCAGCCAGCCTGGAACTTACTAGGTAGACCAGTCTGGCTTGGAACTCACCAAGATCCTCCTGTCTCTGCTTCAGAGTGCTGGGATTAAAGGCATGCTCCACCACACCCACCCCCCCCTTTGTTTCTTAATGTTTGTTAAGATAATAGGTTGAACACTTTCAGAGTTACACAATATTTTGTAATCTGTCATTACATCACATCAGGAGGCACACACCAGGCCCTCCTGATAATAACCACCAAGTGAAAATGGTGACTGCTAGCTGTTTATATATTTCTCACTTCATAGTAATAATCTTTGGTTTGGTACTTTGAGAACATTTCAGTATCCTGTTCCCCTATAATATTTTTACCAGTGCTTTTAGGATGTGCTAGTGATGCTTGCTTTGAATTGCTGTTATGATGATATAACTTGGTCTTTTCTTCTATGTTAATTAAAAGTCATTCTTCTCTTAAAACTTTTGCATTTTTCTCCCTTTTCTCCTTTTATTAAAAAATGTTATTGCTGGGCATGGTGGCACATGCCTTTAATCCTAGCACTCGGGAGACAGAGGCAGGCGGATCTTTTTGAGTTCAAGGCCAGCCTGGTCTACAGAGCGAGTTCCAGGTCAGCTGGGGCTACAGGGAGACCCTGTCTTGATAAAGACTGAAAAAGACCAAAAAAAAAAATGTTATTGCCGGATGTGGTAGCAGACGCCTTTTATCCTAGCAGAGGCAGAGGCAGGCGGATCTTTGTGAGTTCAAGGCCAGCCTGGTCTACGTAGTAAGTTGCAAGACAGTTGGGGCTACAGGGAGACCCTGTCTCAACAAAATAAAACAAAAAAATGTTATTTTTATAAAGTTTTGAAAAATTCACTCCAGGATAATAATTGTTCAGTTCCTAAGTGGAAAGCAGACCATATACATCCTTGTGTGTTTTACATTGCTTAATTTGTGTTACATTCATCCATTTTTAATATATATTTATTTTAATGAACATGTTGTATTCCATTATATGACTATGACAGTCTCCTGTCAATGAATATCTGGGGTTTTTTGTAGGTTTTTTGTTTGTTTGATTGATTTTTTTTTTTTTTAATCGTTCGCAGTAAAGCTATTAGGACTGTTCATGTGCACAGCTTTTGGTATTAGTGTATGATTGCTATAGGAAAGGATTTGGGCAGTATTAACCTATGATTTCTTTATTTAGGGAAGGCCAGGGGTGAGGTTTTTAAGGGTCAGAACTTTCCCTGGACCTCTTAAAAGTTCCTGAGAGCCTGTTTGGGGGCTTGATTTATGAAAAGGGTAAACTACTCCCTGTCATAAAGTACCAGCTCTCTATGCTGCTATATTTTAAGTATTTTAAGAAATTCTCCTTTGAATTGTGGGATTTTTATTAAGGAGATACAGTATTGTAAGAGCTTCTCTTGCTACAAGCAGGTACATCTCAGCCCTGCTAAGGGAAGGGGAGCACAGTGGCCGCCTGCAGTCCCTGTAGGGAACCGACCCCTTGGCTGATGGCTTATTTTCAGCCTACATCCATCCACAATTCACTTCACAGCTGGTGACCTGATAGGTCCCTGTCCAGCCAGGGTGGTGGTCTGATAGACCTCTGTCCAACCCACTAGCCACCAACACTCGAAATCCAGGCCTGCTTTGGCTTGTATGCGGGCAAAATAACGACCAGAAATTCTGTGTAATGATGGTAATGGAGAATTTGATTTGTTGCCTGCTGAAACTTACTTTTATAAGCAAAATGATGTCAGCTCCCAGAACCAATCACAGACCCCCAGTTTCTCACCACTGTATACTGCTGCTCCACCTAGCATCATGTGCCTGGGCCACATTGCTTGCCCCCTCTAGGGGTGGGGTCAGAGGAGCCCCATGACTCCCCACACTGTGCCCTGAGGGATGCTAGCTGAAAACTAGCCCCTGATTCAAACCGGATCTTCCCACAGAGTATAATCTTTTTATTACCTTAAGAGATCTTATATTTGTGATTCATGTAAAGATACAGATGGGGTAGAGAAATGACCTCGAAGTTAAGAACACTGGCTGCTCTTTCAGAGTCACTGGGTTTGATTCCCAGCACATAGTTGGCAGCTAACATCTGTCTACAATTCCAGTTCCAGGGGATACAACACTGTCTTCTGTGCTCTGCTGACACAGCATGACATGAGTGCACTTACACACATGTAGGCAATCCACATACACATAAAAAAAATAATAAAGTAAAATAAAAGGTACATCAAACTATAAAGAAGAAGATAAATTCTTTATTAAAATACACTCATGAGCCGGGCATGGTGGCGCACACCTTTAATCCTAGCACTCAGGAGGCAGAGGCAGGCGGATCTTTGTGAGTTCAAGGCCAGCCTGGTCTACAGAGTGAGTTCCAGGACAGCTGGGGCTACAGGGAGACCCTGTCTCAAAAAGACCAAAAAAAAGAAAAAAAAGAACACTTGCTATTGCCAGGCGTGGCAGCACATGCCACTCGGGAGGCAGAACTTTGAGTTAAGCCCAGCCTGGTCTATGTAGTGAGTTCTGGGACAGTCTGGGGCTACAGGAAAACCCTGTCTCAAAACAAAACAAAACAAAAAAATCCTTGTTATTCTTCTAGAGAACACAGTTCACTTCCCAACAACCACATGGCAGGTAACAACTATCCGTAACTCCAGTTCCAGGGAATCTGGTCCCCTATTCTGGCCTCTTGGGGCTTTGTATGACACAGGTGCACTTACATATATGCAGACGATACACTCCTACACATAAAAAATAAAATAAAATTTAAAAGAAGAGGAAAATCACCAACAAAAAGCATAAAAATATGAACACATGGCACCCAACAGACCTAGAGGCCAGGGATTGTTTACAGACTGAGATCCAAAAGAGGGTAGTAGCTGAAAGGGGGTAGCCACCATCAACATACAACGTCAGATGGAAACGTGTGCATCAGGCAAATCGAATATCATCAGCTGCTGTCTGGGAATGAATGTCAGTGTACCTGGAGAACTGGCTGGAGGACCACAGATACCTTTGACCGATAGACAAGTGTATCAGTAAGTTATCTGAGCCGGGTGTGATGGTGCACACCTTTAGTCCTAGCACTCGGGAGGCAGAGGCAGGCGGATCTTTGTGAGTTCAAGGCCAGCCTGGTCTACAGAGTGAGTTCCAGGACAGCTGGGGCTACAGGGAGACCCTGTCTCGAAAAGACAAAAAAAAAAAAATACACTCATAAGAAGATGGCTAGAACTCAGTCATTAATTGTAAAACCTGTCATCAACTACTTATCTGGATATCTATGGTTACGAGATTTTAAAAGCATGTAAAAATTGTCCTAAGAAGCAGACAAAACAAAAATATGTATGTATTCATATCGTTAGATATATTCAATGTTTTTTACCTTTTTCTTTTTTTCTCCTTCAGTAGTGGCCACAGAAGAAGTAGTTACTGCAGAGTCTGTGGACGGTGCAATTCAGCAGGTAGTCAGTTCAGGAGGTCAGCAAGTCATCACGATAGTCACAGATGGAATTCAGCTGGGAAATTTGCACTCTATTCCAACGAGTGGAATAGGTCAGCCTATCATTGTGACTATGCCAGACGGACAGCAAGGTTGGTACTGGATCTCTACATGAAGACTGTTTACACTCAGCACTGGCAAAGTTGGGCTTACAAAGCTTTTTTTTTTTTTTTTCTTTTTTCATTTGATATTTGTAGCCTTTTTACAATGGATATAATTGCCAGATTTTATTTGCTTAGGGTAATATTAGAACTGGTTTACTTTGAGCATTTCGTAAGTAAAAAGAAATTGACCTCAAAGTATTCTATTTGGAAATCAAACTTTAAATCTTGCCACAAATGGTGCACTAATAATTCAGAATCGGCATTGTACACTTTCTTAGAACATTTAATGCAGTTCAGATATCATATGAATTAAAAAAAAGTAAGAAAAACTATTAAAAACAAGTTGAAGATGTATCCCATATCACCGGTGGGCAATGTGGGAAGTCGGAGAGCCTGGAAGTCAAGCTCTGGAAGCCTGAACACAGAATGGGAAGGTGTTGTGTGCTTGCTGCCAAGATGGCAGGGGGTCTTCCCTATAAGACCAGAAGCCTCCACTGCATCTATGGCTAAGGCATGGATGTTCAGTAAAACTGTGGCATTCTTCTCTGTGCCCTAGATGCCGTGCTCAGTGTGCTATATGAGCCATGTCCCCTTTCCAGTGATTTATGATCAGCCATATTCATAGAAACAGCCTAAAAGATGGAATTGTTATTTAAAAAAAAAGGAAGCGAGGAACTCTATATATGGGGACACAAGTGAACATTTGAACTAATTTTTCTTAGCCTAAGATGTTAACATGATGAAGCAGTTAAAATATGATTGGTTCTAGAAGGGTAATCGGGAAATTTATCCCAAAGGGGACAGTGGTTTGTTTTTGATTCAAGTGAATTTCCAAAAGGAAGAGGAAAATGGTGATCAAATTCCTAGTTGTAGTTTGTAAAGAATGAACTTTAAAGTTGGGTGTTGTAGCCCATGGCTTTGATCCCAGCACTTGGGAGGCAGACGTGGGTGGATCTTTGTGAGTTCAAGGCCAGCCTGGTCTATATTACAAGGGGAATATAAAGAATGGACAACTTTAAAAATGAGCCAGAGGACATTAGGTACGTGGGTGATAGAAGCCTTTAGAAAAAATATCAATCTGCTGAGAGCAAGGATGACTGCTGTCACTGTTCTCTCAGTGTGGCGGCACAGCTTTGGAAGCCTTGACCTGGATCGAGCCTTTAACTAACACAAAAGCTCCAGGAAGAATGCTTCCAGCTGGGAAGTATGTTGTATCTCTCCTCAAGATAGCACTAAAGCAGTACACGCATGCTATATGCAAGACTCAGTGTAGGTTGTATCAGCACACGTAGGAAGTGCTGCACCCCATCCCATCAGCTTGGTCAAGGAAGTGAGGTAGTCGACAGAGTCCTCCATACCCTCCTCTTCACTCCTGCTTCACTGTAGCCTGCAGATATGTGGGATCTCAGCACTGCGCTCTTCACCCCTTTGCGTTGTCCAGAAAATAGCTCCTAAGATCCATCCCCTGACCTGACAGTGTGTTGGTGTTCAGCAGAGCCTTCTTTTTTTGTTATTTTTTTTTATGTGTATGAGTGTACTGTCTGCATGTATGTTGGTGCACCCGTGCTGTGCAGTGCCGCAGAGGTCAGAAGAGGGAGTCAGATTCCCCTGGAACTGGAGTTAAAGATGGTTCTTAGCTGCCATGTGGGTGCTGGGAATCGAACCCGGGTCCTCTGCAAGAGGAGTCAGTGCTCTTAACCACTGAGCCATCTCTCCAGCCTCCGGCAGAGCCTTCTTAAGCCTAAGAGCATGCCTGGGTTGAGGAAGAAATCAGCTACTGAGAAGCACTTCTACCTGCTGCCCTTTGATAGCTCTCAGGCCGTGTGTATCTACTCTAAGAATATGTTCAGCAGAAGATAGCAGGAAGGATGTGGGTATGCTGCCTCGTTTAAGCATATGTGATGACACAGTTCTCAGGACAGAGGTGGCACAGCCTTCCATTCCTGAATCCTCCTCACCCCCTCTGCTTCTGAACATCTGTTAATGGAACATCTGTCCAGAGAGTGCCTTTCTGCCTTCTTGTCCCAGGGTAGGCTCGCTGAGGTCCTGCTATCACATGTGAATCCTGGAGAATGTGCCCAGAAGACGTGCCAATGCATATTTTAGCAATCTCTGTAAGGCCTTGGTGACATGCTTGCCCAAGCAGCCATGGGCTTGAGGGTAGCCCTACAGGGTTTAAACTGTGTGCTGTGTTTCAGTATAATAGTCATGGAAAAGGCTGAAGTCCAAAGTCACTTTGCCTGGCTTCCATGGACAGTCTAAGTCTGTCAGTACTATACCTGTTATCAGTGAGGGAGGAAGGGCATGTGGGTGCCAGGTGTTTGATATCATCGTGAACAGACACCACTTTGAGACGGTGAGGAACCAGAGCGCTGTCTGTTTTAAGTATGGCAAAATTTTCCACTTGCTACTTTGGCTTCTGTGGGAAGTTCTTCCACCAAATTAACTGACTTGCCCACAATGGTCGGGGGAAAAAAAAAAATGAAGTTATATTTTCTAGCATTAGCAAGAATATTTTAAGTGGAGCTGGGCTTGATGGTCCGTCCCTTAACCTCAGCAATCAGCAGACAGAAACTCTGCAGGACTGAAGCCAGCCTGCTCCACATTGTAAGTTCCAAGCCATCTGGGGCTACAAGGAGACTGTTCTAGTTCCCTTTCAATTGCTATGACAAAACACTCTGGGGAGGAATGGGTTTATTTAGCTTACATCTCCCAGGTCATAGTTCATCACTGAGGGAGCCCAAGGTAGGAACTCAGGGCAGAAACCTGGAGGCAGAAGCTGAAGCGCAAGCTATGGAGGAGTGCTGCTTACTGGCCTCCTCCTCTGGTCCATGCTTTGCCTGCTTTCTTTTTTTAAATATTTTTTAAATTTTATTAATTTATTTTTAATTAATTAAAAAAAATTTGTTTTATTTATTTTATGTGTATGAATGTTCTGTCCGCATGTAGGTTTGTGCACCTGTGTTGTGCAATGCTGTGGAGGTCAGAAGAGGGCGTTGGATTCCCCTGGAACTGGAGTTAAAGATGGTTCTGAGCCACCATGTGGGTGCTGAGGATCGAACGGGGGATCCTCTGCAAGAGCAGTCGGAGCTCTTAACCGCTAGGTCATCTCTCCAGCCCCTGTTTATTTATTTTTATGTGTATGAATGTACTGTCTGCATGTAGGTTTGTGCACCCGTGTTGTGCAGTGCCACAGAGGTCAGAAGAGGGTGTTGGATTCCCCTGGAACTGGAGTTAAAGACAGTTTTCAGCTGCCGTGTGGGTGCTGGGGATCGAACCCAGCTCCTCTGTAAGAGCAGTTGGTGCTCAACCCAGCTCCTCTGTAAGAGCAGTTGGTGCTCTTAACCGCTAGGCCATCTCTCCAGCCCCTGGCCTGCTTTCTAATACAATACAGAACAACCTGTCCAGGGGGTAGCACCACCCACAGTGGGCTGGGCCTTCCCACATTACTCAACAATCAAGAAAATGCCCCAGAGACATGGCCACAGGCCAGTCCAATTGAGGAAATTCCCCAATTGAGGCTCCCTCAACCCAGATGTGTCAAGTTGACCAATTAAGCTGTCCAGCAGAGAGAGGTATCAGAGGTGTCTCAAAAACAAACAAACAAAAAAACCCCCCAAACTAGAAGATGCATTCAAGCAAAAGCAGGAGTAAACCAGAAAGAACAGATGGATTCAAAAACTCATGAACATCAACAGAATGGAGGAGGATCAGGGCTGGAGAGATGGCCAAGCGGTTAAGAGCGCTGACTGCTCTTGCAGAGGACCCGGGTTCGATCCCCAGCACCCACATGGTGGCTGAGAACTGTCTTTAACTCCAGTTCCAGGGGAATCTGACACCCTCTTCTGACCTCTGCAGCACTGCATGACATGGCTGCACAAACCTACATGCAGACAGTACAGTCATACACATAAAAAAATAAATATTTAAAAAAGAATGGAGGAGGATCCCCAAGGTTGATGTTAAAGAGAGACTTCAAGACAGTAGAGATGCTATAGACCTGGAAGGCAAATCCAAACAGTAGCCAATGGACAGGGTTCCAGGAAGGAGGTCTCCAGCATAGGCCAAGATGCTTATTGTGAAATTTTTAAGTTTTTTTTTTTTCTCTTTTAGAAATCACAAAGAAAGGGCTAGAGAGATGGCTCAGTGGTTAAGAATACTGATTGCTCTTGCAGAGGACCCAGGTCCAATTCTCAGCATCCACATGGCGGCTGACATCTGTCTATAACTCCAGTTCCTGGGGAGCCAATGCCTGACCTTCATGGACATTGCATGACTCAGGCATGCTAACACAAATGTAGGCAATCCACTCATACATATAAAATATAAAATGATAATAAAATTAAAGAAATCACAAAAAGTTACAAGATAGATAAAACAACAGCTACATTTTAGTGAAATTAAAAGACTGAGTGAGAACATCCACCTTTAATCCCAGCACTTGGGAGGGAGAGGCAGGTAGATCTCTGTGAGTTCAAGGCCAGCCTGGTCTACAGAGCAAGTTCCAGCCAGCTGGGGCTACAGGGAGACCCTGTCTCAAACACACACACACACACACAAACACAAAGACTAAGAACACCTAAATATTCCACATTTTGTGTGCTATCAGAAAGCATGTGAAGACTATTCTAGTCAGAGGAGGAGGGCTCTGGAGGAACCGATAGTGAAGCATCAAGGAGAGAAGAGGGGATTGAGGGTTAGGGGAGGATTGATGGTCATCTCTTGCAAAGAACTTGATTCAGGGCTGGAGAGATGGCCTAGCGGTTAAGAGCGCCGACCGCTCTTGCAGAGGACCCGGGTTCGATCCCCAGCACCCACATGGCGGCCAAGAACCGTCTGAAACTCCAATTCCAGGAGAACTCCAGTTCCAGGGGAATCCGAGACCCTCTTCTGACCTCCGAGGGATTGCATGACACGGGTGCACAGACTTGCATGCAGACAGTACATTCATACACATACATAAATAAATAAAATTAATAAAAAAAAAAAAAAGAACTTGATTCAGTTCCTAGGATCCACATTGTTGCACATAGTCACTTATGACTTTGGCTACAGGCAACCCTAAACTTTCTTCTGGTGCCAAAGTTACCAGGCATGCGTGTGATGCACATGTGCACACTGGGCAAAACATTCATGCACATAAACAATGATAAAGTTAATTTGGGGGCTGGAGACATGGCTCAGTGGTTTAGAGCACTGGCTGTTCTTGCAGAGGACCTGGGTTTGGTTCCCAGCACCCACATAGTAGCTAACAACCATCCATAACTGCAGTTCCAGGGGATCCAACCCCTGTTCTTACCTCTGTAGGCGTTGCACACACATGGTCCACTTACATACACGCAGCCAGTACACTCATACAAAGAAAAATAATAAACGGCTTTAAAAGGAATAAGAGAGAAAAAAATGGATTGTATCAGGAATGGAGGGGGGCAGTGCTCAGTTGGTAAGGCGCTGCTGTGCGAGCATAAGGACCTGAATTCAGAACAGCGGCAGCTGAATAAGAAGGCAGAGCTGGTGGCATGTGTCTGGGATGTAGAACTGGTCTAGGGGGTCAGGGGTAGACACAGTTGAGTCCTTGAAGCTCATTAGCCAGCAAAGCCTAGCTGTCCTAATGAGTCCAGGTTCAGCGGAAGACCCTGTCTCAAAAATAAGGTGGGGCTGGCGAGCTGGCTCAGCAGCTGAGAGCACTGGCTGTGCTAGTCTGGCAACCTGAGTTTGATGTTTGGGAGACCTGACTGAACACACATGCACACAGGCCCCCGCCCACACACGTGCAGATAGCTACTCAAACATGTACACACACAAATTGTATTGAACAGATAGAAAATGGTCTCCTAAATCAAGACATTACACAAACCAATTTTATTTATGAACAAATATATAGAAACTTTATATATATTTTTAAAATTTTATTTATTTATTTATGTGTATGAATGTACTGTCTGCATGTAGGTTTGTGCACCCGTGCCATGCAATGCCGCAGAGGTCAGAAGAGGGTGTTGGATTCCCCTGGAACTGGAGTTCTCCTGGAATTGGAGTTACAGACGGCTGTCGGCTGCCATGTGGGTGCTGGGGATCTAACCCGGGTCCTCTGCAAGAACAGTCGGAGCTCTTAACTGCTAGGCCATCTCTCCAGCCCACAGAAACCTTTTAAAGCTCAATGTCATTCACTGTTGTTTTACATAAATTAACATAATAGTAAACAAGAAACTGATAAAAAGTTAGTAGTCATGAAGATGCATGAGACCTCAGATATGCTTGTTGCAGATTATTTCCACTTCTAAGTTGTATGAATGAGTATATTATTTAGAAAATGAAAACCCGGGGCTGGAGAGATGGCCCAGTGGTGGAGAGCGCCGACTGCTCTTGCAGAGGACCCGGGTACCCACATGGCGGTTGAGAACCTTCTTTAACTCCAGTTCCAGGAGAATCCGACGCCCTCTTCTGACCTCCACAGCATTGCATGACACGGGTGCACAGACCTACATGCAGAGAGTACATTCATACACATAAAAATTAAATAAATAAATAAATAAATAAATAAATAAATAAAGCCGGGTGTGGTGGCGCGCGCCTTTAATCCTAGCACTTGGGAGGCAGAGGCAGGCAGATCTTTGTGAGTTCAAGGCCAGCCTGGTCTACAGAGTGAGTTCCAGGACAGCTGGGGCTACAGGGAGACCCTGTCTCGAATAGACAAAAAAAATAAATAAATAAAAATAAATAAATAAAAGAAAATGAAAACCAGTAGATACTTTAGTAAGTAGTTTCAGCAAGAGAGCAATGATGACAAATATGGACATCATCAAGACACAGCAGATGGGTGTTTGGAATTCCTGTGTGGGTAGCATCAGCAGTAGTGGAACTTGCTTTAAGTCTAGGCTGTTTGAGGTTGAAGTAATATGCACATTTTTTTCGTTTTAGTATTGACAGTACCAGCAACAGACATTGCTGAAGAAACTGTTATCAGTGAAGAGCCACCAGCTAAGAGACAGTGTATCGAAATAATCGAAAACCGGGTGGAGTCTGCAGAGATAGAAGTAAGGAGTCTTTTACCCGGTGTGCTTTGCCGCAGTCATCCAAAATAAATTCAATTTATTTTTCTTTATTATTATTATTATTTGTCATTTATATTTATTGCTTGGCAGTGTTTTGATACAGAATGAAAGTGAATAGTATCATTTTGTTTAATTCTTTTAGCCTTATACATATGGCATGCCCTCAATAAATATATATTGAATGAATGAATGAGTGAGTGAAGAATTTGTTTGTAACCAAGTTTGCCATCCTGGTGACACTGGAATGCCTTTGGTTCTCTGACTCCACCCTTTATTTTTTATTTAAACGCACACATTCCATTCTCACAAGTCACTAAAGGAAAATCCTGCTTTATACTGACTGAAAATTCTTTTCTTTTTTAAAAGAGATGCACAAATGCCTAATTGGTCTGGAAGTGCTCTTACAGAAAGTTGGTGTTTGTTGAATAGGTTGTTTGTAAATGCAGTAGATAACTGCTTATTTTACAGTTAAGTCTTCGAGGAAAAGTAAATTAATCTAGACTGTTGATGGGACCCAGCCTCCTTTTTCCTCTGTCCCAAACTAGTTTGCAAGTATAAACCGGTGTTAGTGTGACCAAACCATGATTACTTAGCAGTTTGTCCTCACATGACTACAAACAAAATTATGTCTGCTGAATTTAGAATGTATCAAACAGAGAGTGATTCTTGAATAACTTTGAAGAACAAATGCAGTGTAAACAGCACTGCCCTGTAAACCATATAAGCTGGTTTTGAGGAATTCCACTTCTGACCATCAACTTTGAGTTTCAGGTTTATTTTCTCCCAAGTTGGAATTGAGCTTAGCACTACTTCATTTTAGGGTCTTCATGAATAAATTGAGAAGTTCACACTCATCTCTACCTTCACTGTATGTATCAGACACATGTATAAATTTGATGAGGTTTTTTTTTTNATTTTTCTTTTTATGGCAACTTAATTCTTAATAAAGATAAATTAGAATGTATTCTTCCCATACTCATTAAGATACTAGATGGGTCCCTCTGTGGGCCTAATCACAAACAATACATTATTGGCCTAAAAAGAATCGAATTAGGTGGACATGGCAACACATTCCGTAGCTCAGCATTTGGGAAGCTGAGGGAGGAGAATGGTACATTTCAGGCCAGACTAGGGTGCTAGACCCTGTCTTGTCTCATAAACACAACAAACATAAAGATCTCGTGGCCAATGGTTTAACCAGAATGTCTGGTAAGGTTTAAATTTTCTGGTGTGATTTTTTTTTTTAATTTCTCAAAATTTAAAGTGATAAATATATAAATAAAGCATTAATGTTCTGATTCACAAACTAACAAGTTATTTCACTAAACCATCAATATACTTATTTTTCTTTTAAATAAATTTATTTAACACCGGGCATGGTGGCACATTATTTAATCCATAGCACTTGGGAGGCAGAGGCCGGGCGGATCTCTGTGAGCTTAAGGCCAGCATGCTACAGAGTGCGTTCCAGAGACAGCCAGTGCTACAGGGAGACCCTGTACTCAAAAAGAAAGAAAAAATTATTTTATTTATGTGTTATGAATATATTGCTGTTTGTAAGTGCACCTGTGTGGGTTTGCAAGCCCTGAGTGTCAGAAGAAAGCATCAGATTCCCCTGGAAACTGGAGTTAGGGATGATTGTTACCTGTCATATGGATGTGGGAATTGAACCCAGGTCCTTTATTTTATTTATTTTTTTTTTTAATTTTATTTTATTTCGTATTTGTATTGAATGTATTGTTGCATGCAAGTCTGTGCCACCGTGTCGTGCAATGCGCGGAGGTCAGAGGGGCGTTCGGACTGCCCCTGGAAACTGGAGTTCTCCTTGAATTGGAGTTTTCAGACAGCTCTCGGCCGCATGTGGGTGCTGGGGATCGAACTGGGTCTCTGCAAGAGCGGTGGCCGGCGTCTTTAACCCGCTAGGCATCGCTCCCAGCCCGAACCCAGGCTCTCTTATAAGAGCAGCCAGTTGCTCTTCAACACTTGAGTCATCTCTGCCAGCTCCCCTTCCTTAATGCTTTTGTATGATATGGTACATGCATGGGTCTGTTTGTGTGTATGTGGTTACACAGATGTGTACATGTTTGTGTGTATTGTGTCTTCCTAGATTGTTTTCCACCTTGTTTTCTGAGACAGGGTCTATCCCTGTACCTGGAGCTCACTAGTTCAGTTAGACTGGCTGGCAAGCTGTCCCTAGGGATTCTCCTGCCTTTGCCTCCCCTGTACTTGGGATTACAAGTGGTCACCAAACCCAGCTTTTTACATGCATTCTGGGGTTCTAAACTCAGGTTCTCAGGCTTACTTGGCAAGCACTTACTGGCTGAGCATCTCCCCAGCCCTAATATTCTCTGTTGGAATTCACAGTATTAATCAAGTGGAAGCAAAAAGGAAGAATTTTAGAGAGGTGGACTTTTTTTTTTTTTTTTTTTTTTTATTTCCGTATGTGTATGAATGTACGCTGCATGCAGGTCTGTGCACCCGTGTTGGCAATGCCGCGGAGGTCAGAAGAGGGTCTCCGGATTCCCTGGAACTGGAGTTCTCTGGAACTGGAGTTTCAGACGGTTTTCGGCCGCCCATGTGGGTGCTGGGGATCGAACACCGGGTCCTCTGCAAGAGCGGTCGGCGCTCTTAACCACTAGGCCATCTCTCCAGCCCGAGTGAGGTGGACTTTTAGTTTCAAATAAAGAGCAGCGTATTTTTTTTTTTTTGTTTATTTTGGTGGTTTTTTGTTTTGGTCTTTTTGAGACAGGGCCATCTTTACCCTCCCTACCTGGCCTGGATACTCATGTACATCAGGCTGGCCTAGAACGCAAAGAGATCCACCTGCCTCTGCCTCTCTGAGTGCTAGGATTAATAGTAAAGGGGTGCACCACCTCAGTATTTTTATTTATTTATTTATTTATTTTATTATTTATTTCAGTCTTGTTTTTTGCGTATAGAGTTATGCCTACATGTATATAGCGCACCCATATGGTGGTTGCAATGGCCTTGGAGTGGGTTCAGAAAAGGCCATTGGCGGGCTTGGTGGCGCACACCTTTAATCCTAGCACTTGGGAGCAGAGGCAGGGGATCTTTGTGGTTCAAGGCCAGCCTGTCTACAGAGTGAGTTCCAGGACAGCTGGGGGGACGGGAGACCCTGTCTCGAAAAGACAAAAAAAAAAAAAAACAAAACCAGAAAAGACCATTGGATCCCAGAATCCCTTGAAAAAGGAGTTATGGATAGTTGTTATCCACCATTTGGATGATGGGATTTGAACCTCGTCTTCTGGAAGAGCAGCCAGTGCACCAGCTGTCTGGAACTCGCTCATGTAGACCAGGCTGGCCTGGAACTCATAGAGATTTGCTGCCTCTGTCTCCCAAGTGCTGGGATTAAAGGCGTGTGCTTCCATTCCCCGTTTTGTTTTTGTTAATAAAACTCTGGTAGTGCAAATCTCATTTTCCATCAATGGAAATGCTTAAGCTAAGGCTGCATGACCTCTTGGGGCTAAAACCTAAAGAGACTTTGACACATCCAGAGAATACAAATGGTAGAGGTGGGCTAAAATTGTAGGATGAAGGGATGTTGGCCATTGTTTAGGTCACCCAGATAACTGTTTTCCTATCATCATGAAGTACTTCTTTTGAATGTATATTCTCTATTTTTAACTTATTTAATTATTTATGTGTATTAGTGTTTTATCTGTGTGTTATATGTACCATATGCATGCAGTTGCCTGTGGAGGCCAGAAGAGGGTGTTGGGTCCCCTGGAAATGGATTACTGACCGTTGTTAGCTGCCATGTAGGTGCTGGGACCCAAGTCCTAGTCCTCTGCAGAGAGCAGCCAATTGCTCTTAATGTTTATATCGAGCCATCTCTCCAGCCCCTGTGATATATATTTCTTAGCTAACTGTTAGAGTTACTTATGGGAGAGTTTTTTTACAGTTTTTTTAGGTGGCATCTTGCGCCAAGCTTTAATACCAAGTTTCTGAAAGTTCAGTGATTAATAGTAAGGTGTTTTGCCCTAGGGGCATTTGGCATGTCTGGAAACAATTTTAGTTGTGATACCTGTGGGTAGAGTCTGGGTTGGCATCCTCCATACCCAAGGCCAGCATTAAGAGTTTATTTTGGCCGGGCATGGTGGCGCACACCTTTAATCCTAGCCACTCGGGAGGCAGAGGCAGGCGGATCTTTGAGGTTCAAGGCCCAGCCTGTGTCTACAGAGTGAGTTCTAGGACAGCTGGGCTTCAGGGAGACCCTTGTCTCGAAAAGACAAAAAAAAAAAAAAAAAGTTTATTGGTTCCTAAGTATCAGTAGTACTTAGCTTTAAATAAAACCATAGAAATATAAAGGTGGGCTGGAGAGTAGCCTAGTGGTTAAGAGCGCCGACAGCTCTTGCAGGGGCCCCGGTTCGATCCCCAGCACCCACAGGTGGTTGAAAACTGTCTTTAACTCCAGTTCCAGGGTAATCCGACACCCCTCTTGACCTCTGCATGCAGTGCATGACACGGGTGCAAAAAAAAAAAAAAAAAAACATAGAAAATAAATAAATTAAAAAAAAGAATATAAAGGTTGCTGGGGTGGTGGGTTCTGCCTTTAATTCCTAGCACTTGGAGGCAGAGGCAGGCGGATCTCTGTGAGTTCAAGGCCCGCCTGGTCTACAGAGTGAGTTCCAGGACAGCCAGACAGCTGTCTCAAAAAGACCAAAAAAAAAAAAAAAAAAAAAAAAGAAATAAAGGTTGACTCCTGCACAATGTTATGTGGGTCCTTCTCTATGTCCATGTCCACAGGGGCAGCTATCTATAAACAAGGTGTAAGAAAACGTTTCAGAATCTTCCAACTAGCTATGGAAAAGCTTACCCAATAATCTCTGGAAAAAGTTTAAATTATCAAGAGTTAATCGTATCCATTTTGTGGATTTTACCTCTGCGTTGTAACTGAGGAAAATGAAATAGATTTCTTTTTAGGAGGAGCTATGAATTCATAAGACACTAAGTTGTACTAGTGTATTTAAACTTATTTTCATCTCTCAGTGGCATTGCATTGAAAATATTTTGAAGGGGGGTGTGTGTTGTACAGATGTTTCCTGTAAGAAAGCAGTATTAACCTGTTTGAATGGCAATAAATCTATGCATGTGGGAATGGTGTGGGGTGATCAGTCTGTTTCTTGGGTAGTTATCTGAACTCAGGAAAGACTTTAGTAATGAAAGTCAGATATGAGTATGTCTATTAGTCAATTTTTTTTGAGAGTCTCCTTTTTAGGGTAGATTTGGAGGGGGTTGGTCAGTGATTGGGATCAAGCCTCATGGAGGCGGGCAAGTATTACCACTGAGCTACACCTCACTTCAGCCCTGTTTATTTATTTATTTTATTTATTTTAATTTTTTTATTTTGTCATTTTGAAACAGGGTCTCCTTGTAACCCCAACAGGCCTGGAACCTTTAGACAGGCTCGGCCTAAACTCACAGAGATCTGCCTGCCTCTGCCTCCCAAGTGCTGGGATTATTTTTTAATGAAATATTTTCTTTTTTTTTTTATGTTATTTGTGTTTTTAAACAAAGTCTTGATGACTTTTTCCAATTTTATTTTTGTTTTGGCCTCCCTCCCTTCATTCCTTTGTCTTTTCCTTTCTTAAGCGGGGGTTTTACTGTATAGGCTGGCTGTCTCCAACTTGAAACAGTTCTCCTGTCTCAGCCTCTTGAGAGCTGGAACTATAAGGAAATATCACCATGCTTGTTGTTTTCCTTCTGCCAGAATTTTAAGATTTTGTGTCATGGTGAATCATATTTTTTCATATTTTTTTTTTTTTTTGTCTTTTTTTTGAGACAGGGTCTCCTGCAGCCCCAGCTGGTCTGGAACTCACTCGTAGATCAAGGCTGGGCTGGAAAAAAAGAGATCCGCGAGATCTGCCTGTCTCTGCCTCCCGAGTCCTGGATTAAAGGCGCTTGCCACCATGCCCAGCTACTAATTCTTTTAACCCCCTCTAGGGCTGGAGAGGGTAATGTTTTTTTATAGAGGGCCAGATAGAAATATTTTTGGCTTTATGAGTCATCCAGTTTCTAGGGCACATGAGTTGCAGCCATAAATAATGAAATGTGAGTTAGCAGCCTATAATATGAAAAAACAAGTGGATAGGACTGTATATCAAGAGCTTTTATTATTTATTTATTTTTTATTTCATTTCTTTTTTTTTTTGTTCCTTTTTTTTTTTTTTTTTTGCGCGGGCGTGGTAGCGCACACCTTTAATCCTAGCACTTGGGAGGCAGAGGCAGGCGGATCTTTGTGAGTTCAAGGCCAGCCTGGTCTACAGAGTGAGTTCCAGGACAGCTGGGGCTACAGGGAGACCCTGTCTCGAAAAGACAAAAAAAACAAAACAAAACCAGAAAAGACCATTGGATCCCAGATCCCTTGAAAAAGGAGTTATGGATAGTTGTTATCCACCATGTAGATGATGGGATATGAACCTCCATCTTCTGTAAGAGCAGCCAGTGCACCAGCTAGTCTGGAACTCGCTATGTAGACCAGGCTGGCCTTGAACTCATAGAGATTGGCCTGCCTCTGTCTCCCAAGTGCTGGGATTAAAGGCGTGTGCTTCCATTCCCCGTTTTGTTTTTGTTAATAAAACTCTGGTAATGCAAATCTCATTTTCCATCAATGGAAATGCTTAAGCTAAGGCTGCATGACCTCTTGGGGCTAAAACCTAAAGAGACTTTGACACATCCAGAGAATACAAATGGTAGAGGTGGGCTAAAATTGTAGGATGAAGGGATGTTGGCCATTGTTTAGGTCACCCAGATAACTGTTTTCCTATCATACATGAAGTACTTCTTTTGAATGTATATTCTTTATTTTTAACTTATTTTTATTTTATGTGTATTAGTGTTTTATCTGTGTGTATATGTACCATATGCATGCAGTGCCTTTGGAGGCCAGAAGAGGGTGTTGGGTCCCCTGGAACTGGAGTTACTGACAGTTGTTAGCTGCCATGTAGGTGCTGGGACCCAAGTCCTAGTCCTCTGCAAGAGCAGCCATTGCTCTTAATGTTATATCGAGCCATCTCTCCAGCCCCTGTGAATATATTTTCTTAGCTAACTGTTAGAGTTACTTATGGGAAGAGTTTTATACAGTTTTTTTAGGTGGCATCTTGGCCAAGCTTTAATACCAAGTTTCTGAAAGTTCAGTGATTAATCAGTAAAGGTGTTTTGACCCTAAGGGGCATTTGGCAATGTCTGGAAACAATTTTAGTTGTGATACCTGTGGGTAGAGTCTGGGTTGGCATCCTCCAATACCCAAGGCAGCATTAAGAGTTTATTTGGGCCGGGCATGGTGGCGCACACCTTTAATCCTAGCACTCGGGAGGCAGAGGCAGGCGGATCTTTGAGGTTCAAGGCCAGCCTGGTCTACAGAGTGAGTTCTAGGACAGCTGGGGCTTCAGGGAGACCCTGTCTCGAAAAGACCAACAAAAAAAAAAAAAGTATTATTTTGGTCATCCTAAGTATCCAGTCGTACTAGCTGTCTAAAAAAACCATAAAGAAATATAAAGGTGGGCTGGAGAGATAGCCTAGTGTTAAGAGCGCCGACAGCTCTTGCCGAGCACCCGGGGTTCGATCCCCAGCACCCACATGGTGGTTGAAAACTGTCTTTAACTCCAGTTCCAGGGTAATCTGACACCCTCTTCTGACCTCTGCATGCAGTGCATGACACGGGTGCACCAACCTACATGCAGACAATACATTCATACACATATGAAAATAAATAAATTAAAAAAAAGAAATATAAAGGTTGCTGGGCGTGGTGGGTTCACGCCTTTAATCCTAGCACTTGGGAGGCAGAGGCAGGCGGATCTCTGTGAGTTCAAGGCCAGCCTGGTCTACAGAGTGAGTTCCAGGACAGCCAGAGCTGTCTCAAAAAAGACCAAAAAAAAAAAAAAAAAAAGAAAAGAAATAAAAAGGTTGACTCCTGCACAATGTTATGTGGGTCCTTCTCTATGTCCATGTCCACAGGGGCAGCTATCTATAAACAAGGTGTAAGAAAACGTTTCAGAATCTTCCAACTAGCAATGGAAAAGCCTACCCAATAATCTCTGGAAAAAGTTTAAATTATCAAGAGTTAATCGTATCCATTTTGTGGATTTTACCTCTGCGTTGTAACTGAGGAAAATGAAATAGATTTCTTTTTAGGAGGAGCTATGAATTCATAAGACACTAAGTTGTACTAGTGTATTTAAACTTATTTTCATCTCTCAGTAG
This sequence comes from Rhizomys pruinosus, assembly GCA_009823505.1. Lineage (NCBI taxonomy): Eukaryota > Metazoa > Chordata > Mammalia > Rodentia > Spalacidae > Rhizomys > Rhizomys pruinosus. The sequence goes on from VZQC01000348.1 coordinate 86,765, forward strand.
CATTGCATTGAAAATATTTTGAAGGGGGGTGTGTGTTGTACAGATGTTTCCTGTAAGAAAGCAGTATTAACCTGTTTGAATGGCAATAAATCTATGCATGTGGGAATGGTGTGGGGTGATCAGTCTGTTTCTTGGGTAGTTATCTGAACTCAGGAAAGACTTTAGTAATGAAAGTCAGATATGAGTATGTCTATTAGTCAATTTTTTTTGAGAGTCTCCTTTTTAGGGTAGATTTGGAGGGGGTTGGTCAGTGATTGGGATCAAGCCTCATGGAGGCGGGGCAAGTACTCTACCACTGAGCTACACCTCACTTCAGCCCTGTTTATTTATTTATTTTATTTATTTTTAATTTTTTTATTTTTGTCATTTTGAAACAGGGTCTCCTTGTAACCCCAACAGGCCTGGAACTCTGTAGACCAGGCTGGCCTAGAACTCACAGAGATCTGCCTGCCTCTGCCTCCCAAGTGCTGGGATTATTTTTTAATGAAATATTTGTCCTTTTACCTGGGGTGGATTGGGATCCTTAGTGTTGTTTTAAACAAAGTCTTGATGCACTTTTTCCAATTTATTTTTGTTTTGGCCTCCCTCCCTTCATTCCTTTGTTCTTTCCTTTCTTAAGGCGGGGTTTTACTGTATAGGCCTGGCTGGTCTCAAACTTGAAACAGTTCTCCTGTCTCAGCCTCTTGAGAGCTGGAACTATAAGGAAATATCACCATGCTTGGATTGTTTTCCTTCTGCCAGAATTTTAAGATTTTGTGTCATGGTGAATCATATTTTTTTCAATACTTTTTTTTTTTTTTGTCTTTTTGAGACAGGGTCTCCCTGCAGCCCCAGCTGGTCTGGAACTCACTCTGTAGATCAGGCTGGCCTGGAACTCACAGAGATCCGCCTGAGATCTGCCTGTCTCTGCCTCCCGAGTCCTGGGATTAAAGGCGCTTGCCACCATGCCCAGCAATACTTTTTTTTTAACCCCCTCTAGGGCTGGAGAGGGTAATGTTTTTTTATGAAGAGGGCCAGATAGAAATATTTTTGGCTTTATGAGTCATCCAGTTTCTAGGGCAACTAGAGTTAGCAGCCATAAATAATGAAATGTAGAGTTAGCAGCCATAAATAATGAAAAAACAAGTGGATAGGACTGTATATCAAGAGATTTATTTATTTATTTATTTATTTATTTATTTTCTTTTTTTTTTTGGTCCCTTTTTTTTTTTTTTTTTTTTTTTGAGCATTTTTTTTTTTTTTTTTTTTTTTTTTTTGTCTCAGCTGGCCTGGAGCACGCTCTGTAGACCAGGCTGGCCTTGAACTTAGAGAGACCCACCTGTCTCTGCCACCACGCCTGGCAAGAGCTTTGTTTATAAGAGCATAATTTTTGTAATGTTTGGCCAATTGATTTTTTAGATAAACTCATAGCTCGGATACTTGGCTTACTTTTCACTTAAGAATTCGTATCTAGGGCTTGGTGCTGAGCATGACTCAGCAGTTAAGGAGCTTGCTGCTCTTCAGAGGACCTGAGCTTGGTTCCCACACCAACGTTGGGAAGCTGGCAACCTACTGCAACACCACCTCCAGGGGATCTGACACCTCTTCTTGGTTCATGTCACCTGCATACACACAGGCATACCCATATAGACATACATACTCATAAATCTACATGTGGAACACTAGATAGACACATATCACACTGGCATACCCATATAGACACACATACTCATAAATACATACGTACGGGCATACTCATATAGACACACACACACAAAATACATACAGATGCTTACTTAATTAATCACATAAATTAGATATATACATATATATATAAAAAAGATAATTTAAAAATCTTTAAAAAATATGCTCTAAGGACCGGAGAAATGGTTCAGTAGTTAAGACATGTACTGTGTCATATGTGCACACCACTCTTAATTCCAGCACTCAGGAGGCAGAGGCAGGGCAGATTTTGGTGGAGTGAGTCCAGCCCATGTCTAAAATCCAACAATAAAAAGATATTTTGCACTTATAGAGGACATGGGTTCAGTTCCCAGCACCCTTGTCAGATAACTTGGAGCTGCCTATGCCTCCAGCTCTAGGGGAATCCAACACCTCTTCTGGCTCCGAAGGCACCCACATTCACGTGCACATCTCACTCCCCACCCCAACACAAATACATTCCTATAATTAAAAAATGTTTTAAACCGTGCGTGGTGGCGCACGCCTTAATCATAGCACTTGGGAGGCGAGGCAGGCGGATTCTTTGTGGTCAAGGCACAGCTGGTTACAGAGTGAGTTCCAGGACAGCTGGGGCCACAGGGAGACCCTGTCTCGAAAAAGACCGAAAAAAAAAAAATGTTTTCAATACCTTGTGTTGGGGCTAGCAAGATGGCCCAGCGAGTAGCAAGGCTTGCCTGTAAGCCTGGTCTCCTGAATTTGATCCCTTGGAGCCATCCATGTAAAGGTAGAAGGGAGGGCTGGGCACGGTGGTGCAGGGGCAGGCAGATCTCTTGTAAGGTCAAGGCCAGCCTGGTCTAACCGTCGTTGAGCAGCTAGCTGGGCGCTACAGGGAGACCCTGTCTAGACACCAAAAAAAAAGGTGAAGAAGGAAATCAGCTCCACAAAATAGTACTNCTAATGTAAATTTTTTTTTGTATGAATGTTCTGTCTGCAATGTAGGTCTGTGCACCTGTGTAGTGCAGTGCCTCGGAGGTCAAAGAAGGTGTCAGTTCCACATGGAGACGGTTCTCAGCCACCATATTGGTGCTGGGAATCGAACCCAGATCCTCTGCAGGAGCAGTCGGACGGCTCTTAACCGCTAGGGCCATCTCTCCAGAACCCTCTATATCCTGCCTGACCTCCTTCTGTTTGTCCCTGTCTATCTATCTATCTATCTACTATCTATCTATCTATCTATATCTCTATCTAGCTATCTATCTATCTATCCTCCATCCATCCAGCCATCATCCATCCATCCATCATCCATCCATCCATCCATCCATCTATAGTGTAAAATTGCCTACATTTGTAAGTGCCAAGCCTGTGTCAGAAAAAGGACATCTGATTTCACCCTAGAACGGAGTTACAGATGGTTGTAGCTGCCCATGTGGGTGCGGGGAATGAACCAAAACCCAGGCCTTCGGCAAGAGCAGACAGTGGCCTCTTAAAGGCTGAGCCATCTCGCCCTTTCAAACCCGCAGTCAAATTTTGAGCTTGAACACGTGTAACACTTTTCACATCACTCACTACTGAAACTTAACATTTGTCTACTCGCGGTGCCTTCTTTCTGTGAGACATAAGCATACACACACTTTTATTATTAAGTTGTCATATATTTCATATATTTGATAACTTCATCAAGTTGTCATATATTGTCATATATTTCCAAAGATCAAGGACAGCCCTCTGCACATCTATAGCTCCATTCTATTTCCTGAAGCCATCAACATTAATTTAACAATATCTGACATGTGGTCCACATTTAAGCTTCTCCACTGTCCTACCCAGAGTGGTCTCCTTTGTTGGACATATTCATCCTGGATCCAAAGTTCACACTATGTGTGAACCTCTTTATGATTTTTCATTTATTCGTGTGTGTGTAGTGTTGTGTGTGTGGGTGTGTATGTGGTGTGTGTGTGTGTGGGGTGTGTATGTGTGTGTGGTTGTGTATAAGGACAGGAAACCCTCACACAGCAGAGCTTGTATAGGCAAGCAGCTTCATCACTGATTTTCAGCTCTATTGTTGTCTCGCTTTAGTCCTTCTCCCGAGCCTGGGGGTAATTTTTTTTAAATTACGTTTTTATTTCTTTCTGTAATATGATAGGGGTCTAATGTACTGTCTGCATGCAAGTTGTGCACCCGTTTTCGTGCAATGCCGTGGATGTCAAGAAGAGGGTGTCTATTCCCCTGAAACTGGAGTTCTCCCTGAATTGGAATTACAGACGGGTCTCATCGGGCTGCCATGTGGGTTGCTGGGGATCGAACCCAGGATCCTCTGCAAGAGCGTCGGCGGCTCCTAAACCTCTAGGCCAATCTCTCCAGCCCCCCCGACCTGGGGTTTTTTACTTAACTGCATTCCTTATTTTATTCTTTATGACACTGTAGGATCCAAGCTAGTTGCCTTCAGGACCACTCACATTCAGAATCCACTGTTCTTTTCTTTTTCATTTGGTTTAGAGTTTGAATCCAGGGTCTCAGGATGCAAGTGCTGAACCCCCCCCCCCGTTTGGGGCTTGATTTATGAAAAGGGTCATAAAGTACCAGCTCTGATGCTGATATTTTAAATATTTTTTTAAAAACAGGAATTCATCACTTTGAATTGTGTATTTTTATTTTTTATTAATTTTTTTTTTCTAGGAATTTTTTTTAATTGTTTTTTTTTTTGTCTATTTGCGGTCAGGGTCTCCCTTTAGGCTCAGAACTTGGGGGCTGGAGCTTGCTCTGTGTCAGGCTGGCCTTTGAACTCACAGAGATCCGCGTCTGCCTCCCAAGTGCATGGATTAACGGCGTGTGCCCACCACCACGCCCGGCTTAAAGAATTCTTTGAAGTGTGGGGATTTTATGAAGGAGATATAGGAATAATGGTTTTCTTTTTTCTATTCTTTTTTTATGTTTTACATATGTGTATGAATGAATGCATTGCCTGCATGTAGATTGGTGCACCCCATGTCGTGCGTGGCTGTGGCGGTCAGAAGCGGGTGGTAAGATTCACCCCTGGAACTTGAGTTCAAGATGGTTCTTAGCCACGCATGTGGGTGCTGGGACTTGACCCCAGGCCTTCTGCAAGCGCAGTCGGCACCACTAGCTGCTGAGCCAGTGTCCCTTTTTGTTTTTAAGTACCGATCTCTTATTTTTGATTGTTCATTTATTTTGGTATGTTGTCTGACTGACTGTCTGCATGTAAGGTTTGTGCACCCGGGTCGTGCAGTGCTGCGGAGGTCAGAAGAGGGTGTATGGATTCCCGTGGAACTTGGAGTTAAAGACGGTTCTTGCCACCATGTAGAGGTGCTGGGAACAAAACCTGGTCCTCTACAAGTAGCAGTCGGGGTCGGCGCTCTTGACTCTAGGGACCATCCTCGGTCCTCCAGCCCCACCTTTTTTTATTTTCCTTAAGAGATCCTCATATTTGTGCTTCAGTAAAGAAGCTACAATGGGCATGGAGAAAATAACCCAGCAGTTTAAGAGCACACTGGCGTTTTTCTGTCAGAAGTATCCAGGGGATACACGATTGTCTCTGATGTCCTCTGGGGACACGTATGACATGAGTGTACTTACACAAATGTTATGTGTTATAGGTGGGTCTCCCTGAAGCCCTCACCGGGCCTGGAACTTCTGTAGATTAGGGTGGCCATGTGATCACAGAGATCCCCTGCCCCGGCCCCTGCCTCTGCCCCTTCCCCTGCCCCTGCCCCTGGCCTCTGCCTCTGCCTCTGCCTGCCTCTGCTTTCATGTGCTGGGATTAAATGCCTGGGCCACCATGCCCAGTTTTTTTTTTTTTTTTTTTTTTTTTTTGTTTGTTTGTTCTTTTCCAGACAGGGTTTCCCTGTAGCCCCAGCCAGCCCTGAACTCTCTAGGTAGACCAGTCTGGCGTGAACCAACCAAGATCCACTCCTGGCCTCTCTATCAGAGTGCTAGGATTAAGGCATCTCCACCACACCCACCCCCCCCTTTGTTTCTTAATGTTTGTTAAGATAATAGGTTGAACACTTTCAGAGTTACACAATATTTTGTAATCTGTCATTACATCACATCAGGAGGCACACACCAGGCCCTCCTGATAATAACCACCAAGTGAAAATGGTGACTGCTAGCTGTTTATATATTTCTCACTTCATAGTAATAATCTTTGGTTTGGTACTTTGAGAACATTTCAGTATCCTGTTCCCCTATAATATTTTTACCAGTGCTTTTAGGATGTGCTAGTGATGCTTGCTTTGAATTGCTGTTATGATGATATAACTTGGTCTTTTCTTCTATGTTAATTAAAAGTCATTCTTCTCTTAAAACTTTTGCATTTTTCTCCCTTTTTTCTTCCCTCCCGTTTCTTTCTCCTTTTCTTAAAAACTGTAATTGCTGGGCATGGGTGGCACAAATGCCTTATAATCCTAGCACTCGGTGACAGGTGCATCGGATTTTTGTGATTTCAAGGCAGCCTGGTCTACAGATGCTAGTTCCGGTCATCGGGTGCTAACATGGAGACCCCCTGTCTTGATAAATAATGAAAAGACGCAAAAAAAAATGTTATTGCCGGATTTTTATCAAAAAAGACTCCTTTTTATCCTAGGCAGAGTGCAGAGTGCAGTCTTACTTTTTTATTTTCATGCTCATCCCTTTTGCTACGATTATTAATTTTCAATACAGTTGTTTCTACAGGGAGACCCTTTTTCAACAAAATAAAACAAAAAAAAAAAAATGGTTATTTTTATAAAGATTTTTTGAAAATTCACTCCATTATAATAATTTGTTTCAGTTCCTACGTGGAAGGCAGAACATATACAATCCTTGTGTGTTTTACAAATTGCTTAATTTGTGTACATTCATCCATTTTTAATATATATTTTATTTTAATGAATGTTGTTTCTTCCATTATATACTAATGACAGTCCTCCTGTCAAGGAATCTCTGGCATGGGTTGTTTTGTAGGTTATTTTGTTTGTTTTGATTGAGTTTTTTTGTTTTTTTTAATCTTTTTTTTTTTTTGTTTTTGTGTTTGTGTGTTCATGTGCACATGCTTTTGTATTAGTGTATGATTGCTATAGGAAAGGATTTGGGCAGTATTAACCTATGATTTCTTTATTTAGGGAAGGCCAGGGGTGAGGTTTTTAAGGGTCAGAACTTTCCCTGGACCTCTTAAAAGTTCCTGAGAGCCTGTTTGGGGGCTTGATTTATGAAAAGGGTAAACTACTCCCTGTCATAAAGTACCAGCTCTCTATGCTGCTATATTTTAAGTATTTTAAGAAATTCTCCTTTGAATTGTGGGCTGATTTCTTACGGACAGAAAACCAACAGAAAAGATAAGGACCCTACCCGTCTTGTAAGCGCTTCCTCTTGCTACAACAGGTACATCTCAGCCCACCTGCTTAGGGCAGTAGGGGAGCACAGTGGCCGCCTGCAGTCCCTGTAGGGAACCGACCCCTTGGGTTTTGCTGGCTTATTGTCCGCCTCCCTCCATCCCAGTTCACTTAACAGCTGGTGACCTAATAGGCCCTGTCCACCAGGGTGGTGGTCTGATAGACCTCGGTCCAACCACTAGCAACCAACACTCGAAATCCAGGCCTAGCTTTGGCTTCGTATGCGGGCAAATAACGACCAGAAAATTCTGTGTCATGCTGCTAATGACTTTGATTTTATTATTGCCTTTGAACCTCACTTTTATACGCAAAATGACATGACCTCCCAGAACCAATCACAGACCCCAAGTTTCTCACCACTGTATACTGCTTCTCCACCTAGCATCATGTGGCCTGGGCCACATTGCTTGCCCCCTCTAGGGGTGGGGTCAGAGGAGCCCCATGACTCCCCACACTGTGCCCTGAGGGAATGCTAGCTGAGAACTAGCCCCTGAAATTCAAACCAGGATTTCTTCCCCCAAGAAGTATAAAAATATGTGTTAGTACCTTAAGAGAATACTTATATGTGTGATTCATTTAAGATAAGATGGGGTAGAGACATGAAACCCAGAAGTTTAAGAACACGCTGCTCGTCAGAGGTCACTGGGTTTTGATTCCACAAAAAAGCCACATGTTGGCAACTACATCCTTGTCTACAATTCCAGTTCCAGGGGGATACAACACTGTCTTCTGTGCTCTGCTGACACAGCATGGTAAGCATGAGTGGTGCACTTACACACATGTAGGCATCCAACATACACATAAAAAAAAAAAAAATAAAGTAAAAGAAAGGTACATCACTATAAAGAAAAGAAGATTTCTTTATTAAAATACACTCATGAGCCGGGCATGGTGGCCGCACACATTTAATCCTAGCACTCAGGAGGCAGAGAGCAGGCCGGATCTTTGTGAGTTTCAAGGCCAGCCTGGTCTACAGAGTGAGTAGCCAGGACAGCGGGGGCTACAGGGAGACCCTGTTTCGAAAAGACAAAAAAAAAAAAATACACTCATAAGAAGATGGCTAGAACTCAGTCATTAATTGTAAAACCTGTCATCAACTACTTATCTGGGTATCTATGGTTACGAGATTTTAAAAGCATGTAAAAATTGTCCTAAGAAGCAGACAAAACAAAAATATGTATGTATTCATATCGTTAGATATATTCAATGTTTTTTACCTTTTTTTTCTTTTTTTTCCTATTCCTCCTTCAGGTAAGTGGCACAGCAAAGTAATGACGTGCCGAGATCCCTGTGGACGGTGCAATTCAGCAGGTAGTCAGTTCAGGAGGTCAGCAAGTCATCACGATAGTCACAGATGGAATTCAGCTGGGAAATTTGCACTCTATTCCAACGAGTGGAATAGGTCAGCCTATCATTGTGACTATGCCAGACGGACAGCAAGGTTGGTACTGGATCTCTACATGAAGACTGTTTACACTCAGCACTGGCAAAGTTGGCTTACAAAAAGCTTTTTTTTTTTTTTTTTTTCTTTTTTCATTTGAGATTTTAGCCTTTTTGACATGCTATAAGTGCCAGATTTTATTTGCTTATGGAATATTAGAACTGGTTTTACTTTGGAGCATTTCGTAATTAAAAAAGAAATGAAACCTCTAAGTATTCTATTTGGAAAGCAAACTTAAAGTCTTGCCACAAATGGTGCACTAATAATTCAGAATCGGCATTGTACACTTTCTTAGAACATTTAATGCATTCAGATATCATATGAATAAAAAACAGTAAAAGAAAACCCTATTAACAACAAAGTTGAAGATGTATCACCATATCACCGGTGGGGCACATGTGGGAAGTCTGAGGAGCCTGGAAGTCAAGCTACTTGGAAGCCGAACACAGAATGGGAAGGTGTTGTGTGCTTGCTGCCAAGATGGCAGGGGGTCTTCCCTATAAGACCAGAAGCCTCCACTGCATCTATGGCTAAGGCATGGATGTTCAGTAAAACTGTGGCATTCTTCTCTGTGCCCTAGATGCCGTGCTCAGTGTGCTATATGAGCCATGTCCCCTTTCCAGTGATTTATGATCAGGCCCAGAGTCATAGAACGCCTAAAAGTATGGATTTTTATTTAAAAAAAAAGGAAGCGAGGAACTCTATATATGGGGACACAAGTGAACATTTGAACTAATTTTTCTTAGCCTAAGATGTTAACATGATGAAGCAGTTAAAATATGATTGGTTCTAGAAGGGTAATCGGGAAATTTATCCCAAAGGGGACAGTGGTTTGTTTTTGATTCAAGTGAATTTCCAAAAGGAAGAGGAAAATGGTGATCAAATTCCTAGTTGCAGTTTGTAAAGAATGAACTTTAAAGTTGGGTGTTGTAGCCCATGGCTTTGATCCCAGCACTTGGGAGGCAGACGTGGGAGGATCTCTGAGTTCAACACCAACCTGGTATATGTACACTGGGAAATATATAAAGAATGGACAACTTTAAAAATGAGCCAGAGGACATTAGGTACGTGGGTGATAGAAGCCTTTAGAAAAAATATCAATCTGCTGAGAGCAAGGATGACTGCTGTCACTGTTCTCTCAGTGTGGCGGCACAGCTTTGGAAGCCTTGACCTGGATCGAGCCTTTAACTAACACAAAAGCTCCAGGAAGAATGCTTCCAGCTGGGAAGTATGTTGTATCTCTCCTCAAGATAGCACTAAAGCAGTACACGCATGCTATATGCAAGACTCAGTGTAGGTTGTATCAGCACACGTAGGAAGTGCTGCACCCCATCCCATCAGCTTGGTCAAGGAAGTGAGGTAGTCGACAGAGTCCTCCATACCCTCCTCTTCACTCCTGCTTCACTGTAGCCTGCAGATATGTGGGATCTCCCCCCCAAAAAAAAAACCCAAAGCACTGCGCTCGTTCACCCCTTTGCGTTGTCCAGAAAATAGCTCCTAAGATCCATCCCCTGACCTGACAGTGTGTTGGTGTTCAGCAGAGCCTGCTTTTTTGTTATTTTTGTTAATGTGTAGGAGTGGGACTGTCGGCCTGTCTGTTGGTGCACCCGTTGCTGATGGCCAAGATGCCGCAGGGTCCGAACGCTGGAGTCCGATTCCCCTGGAACTGAGTTAAAGATGGTTCTTAGCTGCCATGTGGGTGCTGGGAACGAACCGAGGTCCTCTGCAAAGGAGTCAGTGCTCTTAAAAACCAGTGAGCCATCTCTCCAGCCTCACGGGCAGAGCCTTCTTAAGCCTAAGAGCATGCCTGGGTTGAGGAAGAAATCAGCTACTGAGAAGCACTTCTACCTGCTGCCCTTTGATAGCTCTCAGGCCGTGTGTATCTACTCTAAGAATATGTTCAGCAGAAGATAGCAGGAAGGATGTGGGTATGCTGCCTCGTTTAAGCATATGTGATGACACAGTTCTCAGGACAGAGGTGGCACAGCCTTCCATTCCTGAATCCTCCTCACCCCCTCTGCTTCTGAACATCTGTTAATGGAACATCTGTCCAGAGAGTGCCTTTCTGCCTTCTTGTCCCAGGGTAGGCTCGCTGAGGTCCTGCTAATCACAATGTAATCCTGGAGAAAAAAATGGTGCCCAGAGAGTGGCCAATGCAAATATTTTAAAGGCAATCTCTGTAAGGCCTTGGTGACATGCTTGCCCAAGCAGCCATGGGCTTGAGGGTAGCCCTACAGGGTTTAAACTGTGTGCTGTGTTTCAGTATAATAGTCATGGAAAAGGCTGAAGTCCAAAGTCACTTTGCCTGGCTTCCATGGACAGTCCCTAAAGTCTTTCAGTACTATACTGTTCAGTGAGGGAGAAGGCATGTGGGTGCCAGGTGTTTGATATCATCGTGAACAGACACCACTTTGAGACGGTGAGGAACCAGAGCGCTGTCTGTTTTAAGTATGGCAAAATTTTCCACTTGCTACTTTGGCTTCTGTGGGAAGTTCTTCCACCAAATTAACTGACTTGCCCACACAAGGGTCGGGGGAAAAAAAAAATAAGTTTATAATTTTCTAGCAGTAGCAAGAATATTTTAAGTGGAGCTGGGCTTGATGGTCCGTCCCTTAACCTCAGCAATCAGCAGACAGAAACTCTGCAGGACTGAAGCCAGCCTGCTCCACATTGTAAGTTCCAAGCCATCTGGGGATACAAAGACTGTTCTAGTTCCCTTTCAATTTGCTAGGACAAAACACTCTGGGGAGGAATGGGTTTATTTAAGCTACACATCCCAGGTCATAGTTCATCACTGAGAGGAGCCAAGGTAGGAAACTCAGGGCAGAAAACCTGGAAGCAGGAGCTGAAACACAAGCAGGGAGGATGTTGCCTACTGGCCTCCTCCTCGGTCCATGCTTGTGCCTGCCTTTCTTTTTTTAAAAATATTTTTTAAATTTTATTAATTATTTTTTAATTTAAAAAAAAAAAAAAATTTTTGTTTATTTATTTTTATTTGGATGAATGTACTGTCCGCATGTCGGTTTGTGCACCTGTGTTTTTGTGAAAACTGCTGTGGAGGTCAGAAGAGGCGTTGGATCCCCTGGAAACGGGAGTTTCAAGATGGTTTCTGAGCCACCATGGTGGGTGCTGAAGGTCGAACGGGGGGATTCCTCTGCCAGGCAGTCGGAGCTCTTAACCGCAGTCATCTCTCCAGCCGCCCCTGTTTATTTATTTTATGAATGTGTACATGAAATGTACTGTCTGCAGGTAGGTTTGTGCAACACCCGGGTTGTGCATAGCCACAGAGGTCAGAGGGGTGTTGATTCCCCTGGAACTGGAAGTTAAAGAGAAGTTTGCAGCTGGCCGTGTGGGTGCTGGGGAATCGGACCCAGCTCACTCCTGTAAGAGCAGTTGGTAGCTCAACCCAGGCTCCTCTGTAGAGCAGGTGGTGCTCTAACCCTAGGGGGCCATCTCTCCAGCCCCGGGGCCTGTTTTCTTTTGATACAATACAGAACCACTTGCCTAGGGGTAGCAACACCCACAGTGGGCTTGGGCCCTTCCCACATTACTCAACAATCAAGAAAATGCCCCCAAGACATGGCCACAAGGCCAGTCCAATGCAGGAAACTCCCCAGTTGAGCTCCCGTCAACCCAAATGGGTGTCAAGTTGACCAATTAAGCTGTCCAGCAGAGAGAGGTATCAGAGGTGTCTCAAAAACAAACAACAACAAACCCCCCCAAACTTAGGAAGATGCATTCAAGCAAAAGCAGGAGTAAACCAGAAAGAACAGATGGATTCAAAAACTCATGAACATCAACAGAATGGAGGAGGATCATGGCTGGAGAGATGGCCAGCGGTTTAAGAAAGCGCTGACTGCTCTTGCAGAGGAACCCGGTTTCATCCCCAGCACCCACATGGTGGCTGAGAACTGCTTTAACTCCAGTTCCAGGGAATCTGACAACCCTCTTCTGACATCTGCGCGCCTGCATGACACGGGAGCACAAACCCTACATGCAGACCAGTACAGTCCATACCATAAAAAAATAAATAGTTAAAAAAATGGAGGAGGATCCCCAAGGTTGATGTTAAAGAGAGACTTCAAGACAGTAGAGATGCTATAGACCTGGAAGGCAAATCCAAACAGTAGCCAATGGACAGGGTTCCAGGAAGGAGGTCACTGAAAAACAAAACAAAAAAAAAAAAAAAAAAAAATTTTTAAGTTTTTTTTTTTTCTCTTTCTCTTTTAGAAATCACAAAGGGCTAGAGAAGGCGCAGTGGTTAAAATACTGATTGCTCTTTGCAGGAGGACCCAGGTCCAATGCTCAGCATCCACATGCGGCTGACATCTGTCTAGAACTCCATTTCCTGGGGAGCCAATGCCTGACCTTCATGGACATTGCATGCCTCAGGCATGCTAACACAAAATGTAGGCAAATCCACGCATTTACATATAAATATAAAATTGATATAAAATTAAAGAAATCACAAAAAGTTACAAGATAGATAAAACAACAGCTACATTTTAGTGAAATTAAAAGACTGAGTGAGAACAGCCACCTTTAATCCCAGCAACGTGGGAGGGAGAAGCCGGTAAGATCTCTGTGGGTCAAGGCCAGCCATGGTCTACAGAGAAGTTACCAGCCAGCTGGGGCTACAGGGAGACCTGTCTCAACACACACAACACACACAACAAAACACAAAGACAGAACACCTAAATATTCCACATTTTGTGTGCTGTCAGAAAGCATGTGAAGACTATTCTAGTCAGAGGAGGAGGGCTCTGGAGGAACCGATAGTGAAGCATCAAGGAGAGAAGAGGGGATTGAGGGTTAGGGGAGGATTGATGGTCATCTCATTGCAAAGAACTGTATTCAGGGCTGGAGAGATAGGCCTAAGCGGTTAAGAGCCGCGAACCTGCTCTTAAATGCAGAGACACGGGTCCGATCCCCCAGCAACCCACATGACGGCTCAGAACCGTCTGTAAACTGCTCAATTTCCAGGAGAACTCCGTTCCAGGGGAATCCGAGAACCACTCTTCTGACCTCGCGGGCATGCACTAACGGTGCACAGACCTTCATGCAGCAACATTCATACACATAAATAACAATAAAAGTAAATAAATTAAATAAAAAAAAAAAGAAAGAACTTGATTCAGTTCCTAGGATCCACATTGTTGCACATAGTCACTTATGACTTTGGCTACAGGCAACCCTAAACTTTCTTCTGGTGCCAAAGTTACCAGGCATGCGTGTGATGCACATGTGCACACTGGGCAAAACATTCATGCACATAAACATGTAAAGTTAATTTGGGGGGGCTGGAGACATGGGTAAGTGGTTGAGAGCCATGGCTGTTCTTGCAGAGGAACCTGGGTTTTGGTTCCCAGCACCCACATAGTAGCTACAACAACCACCATAACTTCAGTTCCAGGGGAATCCAACCCCTGTTCTTACCTCTGTAGGCGTTGCACACACATGGTCCACTTACATATACCACAGCCAGTACTCATAAAAAAAAAATAATAAACGGCTTTTTAAAGGAATAAGAGAGAAAAAAATGGATTGTATCAGGAATGGAGGGGGGCAGTGCTCAGTTGGTAAGGCGCTGCTGTGCGAGCATAAGGACCTGAATTCAGAACAGCGGCAGCTGAATAAGAAGGCAGAGCTGGTGGCATGTGTCTGTGATGTAGAACTGGTCTAGGGGGTCAGGGGTAGACACAGTTGAGTCCTTGAAGCTCATTAGCCAGCAAAGCCTAGCTGTCCTAATGAGTCCAGGTTCAGCGGAAGACCCTGTCTCAAAAATAAGGTGTGGGCTGGCGAGCTGGTCAGGCACATGAGAGCACTGGCTGTGCTAGTCTGGCAACCTGAGTTTGATGTTTGGGAGACCTAGACGAACCACATGCACACAGACAGGCCCCCGCCCACACACGTGCAGATAGCTACTGCTACTCAAACATGTACATACACACACAAATGGATTACAGAATAGAAAATGGTCTCACACCTAAATCAAAGACAGTACATACACAAACCCAATTTTAGTTAGTGAACAAAATATATAAGAAGCGTTATATATATTTTTTAAACATTTTATTATTTATTTCTTAGAATGCGATTGAATGTACTGTCTGCAGTAGAGTTTTGTGCCCCCGTGCCATGCAATGCCGCAGAGGAGCAGAGAGGGTGTTGGCTTCCCCTGGAACTGGAGTTCTCCTGGAATTGGAGTTCTTTAAACAGACAGGCTGTGGCTGCCCATGTGGGTGCTGGGGATCATTAACGCCGGGTCCTCTGGAAGAAACGTCGGAGACTCTTAACTAAGCTAGGCCATCTCTCCAGCTCCACAGAACACCTTTTCAAAAGACTCAAATGGTCATTCTACTGTTGTTTTACATAAATTTAACATCAATAGTGTTATCTTTATATTGAAATCAATGAAAAAATGTGGTAGTAGTACATGGAAAGATGCATCGAGACCTCGAATTATGGCTGTTGCGATTATTTCGCCACTTCTAATGCTATGAATAGTTATTTAGTAATGAAAACCCTGCAGTGGGATTGGAGTGGTCTTAAGGACGGACTCTTTTATTGTTCAAGGACCGAATTTGTCCAATCTCCACGCGACCCCATGGACTGCGCATGGCTTCCACTCCGTTTCGGGCCTCCACCTGCGCTCTTCTTGCCCTCCCGTGTTTACGATCTGCCCCGGCAACTAGTCCCCCACTGCACGAGTCACATAGGCCAGCTACGAATCTGCAATATAATCGGAAATATTATGAAATAAAGCCGGGAGTGAGGCAGGCTTTACGTCCCTACACTTGTGACCGGATGACGCCAGAAAGGAGAGAGACTTTCATAAAAATAGTAATAAAAAAACAAAGCTGGGCGCCCCTCTAACAGCACTGGAGGGATAGTCTTGGAAGGTAGGCCGAGCCTGGTCTACAGAGTTTGAGTTTCCAGGAACTGGGCTACAGGGAGACCCTAGTCCAACGAATAGACAAAAAAATAAATATAAAATAATAAATAAATAAATCTACTAAAGAATGAAATAACCAGTAGATACTTTAGTAATAAAGTTTCAGCAAGAGAGCAATGAAGGAACAGATAATGGACATCATCCACAAGCATCACTAGCAGTATGGGTGTTGTAGGAGGGATTCCATGTTCGTGGGTAGCAATCAGCAGTAGTGGAACTGCTTTAAGTCTAGGCTGTTTGAGGTTGAAGTAATATGCACATTTTTTTCGTTTTAGTATTGACAGTACCAGCAACAGACATTGCTGAAGAAACTGTTATCAGTGAAGAGCCACCAGCTAAGAGACAGTGTATCGAAATAATCGAAAACCGGGTGGAGTCTGCAGAGATAGAAGTAAGAGAGTCTTATTAACCCGGTGGTGCAAATGCCGCAGCTACATATACCCCAAAATAAATTCAAAGGGTTTATTTTCTTTATTATTATTATATAGTCTTGTCATTTTTGATATTTAATTGCTTGGCAGTTTTTTGATACGAAAGAACTGAAAGTGAAATAGTATAACATTTTGTTTAATTCTTTTAGCCTTATACATATGGCATGCCCTCAATAAATATATATTGAATGAATGAATGAGTGAGTGAAGAATTACTGTTTGTAACCACACGTTTTGCCATCTGATGACCACTGGAATGCCTTTGGTTCTCTGACCTTCCGACGGTCCTTTATTTGTTCTTATTTAAACGCACACATTCCATTCTCACAAGTCACTAAAGGAAAATCCTGCTTTATACTGACTGAAAATTCCTTTTCTTTTTTAAAAAGAGATGCACAAATGCCTAATTGGTCTGGAAGTGCTCTTACAGAAAGTTGGTGTTTGTTGAATAGGTTGTTTGTAAATGCAGTAGATAACTGCTTATTTTACAGTTAAGTCTTCGAGGAAAAGTAAATTAATCTAGACTGTTGATGGGACCCAGCCTCCTTTTTCCTCTGTCCCAAACTAGTTTGCAAGTATAAACCGGTGTTAGTGTGACCAAACCATGATTACTTAGCAGTTTGTCCTCACATGACTACAAACAAAATTATGTCTGCTGAATTTAGAATGTATCAAACAGAGAGTGATTCTTGAATAACTTTGAAGAACAAATGCAGTGTAAACAGCACTGCCCTGTAAACCATATAAGCTGGTCTTGAGGAATTCCACTTCTGACCATCAACTTTGAGTTTCAGGTTTATTTTCTCCCAAGTTGGAATTGAGCTTAGCACTACTTCATTTTAGGGTCTTCATGAATAAATTGAGAAGTTCACACTCATCTCTACCTTCAATGTATGTATCAGACACATGTATAAATTTGAATGAGGTTTTTTTTTTCTTTTTATGGCAACTAATTCTTAATAAAGTATAAAGATGTATTCTTCCCTACCCATAAGATACTAGATGGGTCCCTCTGTGGGCCTAATCACACACATACATTATTGGCCTAAAAAGAATCGAATTAGGTGGACATGGCAACACATTCCTGTAGTCTCAGCATTTGGGAAGCTGAGGTAGGAGAATGGTACATTTCAGGCCAGACTAGGGTGCATAGACCCTGTCTTGTCTCATAAACACAACAAACATAAAGACTCTGTGGCCAATGGTTTAACCAGAATGTCTGGTAAGGTTTTAAATTTTCGTGTGATTTTTTTTTTTTTTAATTTCTCAAAATTTAAAGTGATAAATATATAAATAAGGCATTAATGTTCTGATCACAAACTAAAACAAGTTATTTCACTAAACCATAACATAACTATTTGTCTTTTAAAAATAATTTATTTAACACCGGGCATGGTGGCACACCGCCTTTTAAATCCTAGCACTGGGAGGCAGAGGCAGGGCGGATCTCTGTGAGCTTCAAGCAGCCTGATTCCGACAGAGTGAGTTCCAGGACAGCCAGTGGCTACAGGAGGACCCTGTCTCAAAAAGACAAGAAAAAATTAAATTTTTATTTTATGTTTAATGAATATATTGTGCTGGTGTGTAAGTGCACTGGGTGGTGCAAATGCCATGGAGGTCAGAAGAAAGCATCAGATTCCCCTGGAACTTGGAGTTAGGGATGGATTGTTACTGTCATATGAATGTTGGGAATTAAACCCAGGTCCTTTATTTATTTATTTTTTTTTTTAATGTTTATTTTATTCTCCGTATGTTAAATGAATGTATTGTTGCATGCAAGTCCTGTGCACCCGTGACGTGCAATGCCGCGGAGGTCAGAAGAGGGCGTTCGGACTCCACCCCTGGAAACTGGAGTTCTCTCCTGGAATTGGAGTTTTCAGACAGCTCTCGGCCGCCATGTGGGTGCTGGGGATCGAACCTGGTCCTCTGCAAGAGCGGTCGGCCCTTAACCGCTAGGCCATCGCTCCAGCCCGAACCCAGGTCCTTTATAAGAGCAGCCAGTGCTCTTCAAACACTTGAGTCATCTCTCCAGCCCCCTTAATGCTCTTTTGTATGTATATGGTACATGCATGGGTACATGTTTGTGTGTATGTGGTTACACAGATGTGTACATGTTTGTGTGTATTGTGTCTTCCTAGTAGGTTTTCCACCTGTTTTTTTTCTGAGACAGGGTCTATCCCTGTAACCTGGAGCTCAACTAGTTCAGTTTAATGCCTGGCAAGCTGTCTCCTAGGGATTCTCCTGCCTTTTTGCCTCCCCTGAACTTGGGATTAAAGTAGGTCACCAAACCCCGCTTTTTACATGCATCTGGGGTTCTAAACTCAGGTTGCCAAGCTCTACTTTGGCAACAAACTTACTGGCGGAGCATCTCCCCAGCCCTAATATTCTCTGTTGGAATTCACAGTATTAATCAAGTGGAAGCAAAAAGGAAGAATTTTAGAGAGGTGGACTTTTTTTTTTTTTTTTTTTTGATTATTCCGTATGTGTATGAATGTACTCCTGCATGCAGGTCTGTGCACCCCGTGTCGTGCAATGCCGCGGAGGTCAGAAGAGAGGTCTCGGATTCCCCTGGAACTGGAGTTCTCCTGGAACTGGAGTTTCAGACGGCTTTTCGGCCGCCATGTGGGTGCTGGGGAGCGAACCGGGGTCCTCTGCAAGAGCGGTCGGCGCTCTTAACCACTAGGCCCTCTCTACCAGCCCGAGAGGTGGACTTTTAGTTTCATATAAAGAGCAGTAAATTTTTTTTTTTTTTTTTTTAATTTTGGTTGTTTTTGTTTTGGTCTTTTTAGACAGGGCCTCCCTTTTACGTCCCATTGTCCTGGCTGGAACTCACTATGTACATCAGGCTGGCCTAGAACGCAAAGAGATCCACCTGTCTCTGCCTCCTGAGTGCTAGGATTAAAGTAAAGGGGTGCACCACCTCAGTTATTTTATTTATTTATTTATTTATTTATTTATTTATTTATTTTCAGCTCTTTGTTTTTTGCGTATGAGTTATGCCTACATGTATATAAGTGCACCCATATGGTGCAATGGCCTTGGAGTGGGTTCAGAAAAGGGAATTGCGGGCGTAGGTGGCGCACACCTTTAATCCTAGCACTTGGAGCAGAGGCAGGCGGATCTTTGTGAGTGTCAAGGCCAGCCTGGTCTACAGAGTGAGTTCCAGGACAGCTGGGGCTACAGGAGACCCTGTCTCGAAAAGACAAAAAAAAAAAAAAACAAAAGCCAGAAAGCACCATTGAATCCCAGATCCCTTGAAAAAGGAGTTAGGATAGTTGTTATCCACCATGTAGATGATGGGATATGAACCCCGTCTTCTGTAAGAGCAGCCAGTGCACCGCTTTAGACGGAACTCATGTAGACCAGCTGGCCTGTGAACTCATAGAGATTGGCTGCCTCTGTCTCCCAAGTGCTGGGAATTAAAGGCGTGTGCGTCCATTCCCCGTTTTGTTTTTGTTAATAAAACTCTGGTAGTGCAAATCTCATTTTCCATCAATGGAAATGCTTAAGCTAAGGCTGCATGACCTCTTGGGGCTAAAACCTAAAGAGACTTTGACACATCCAGAGAATACAAATGGTAGAGGTGGGCTAAAATTGTAGGATGAAGGGATGTTGGCCATTGTTTAGGTCACCCAGATAACTGTTTTCCTATCTACATGAAGTACTTCTTTTGATGTATACTTTTTTCTTATTTTTCTTATTATTATTTTATGTGATTTGTTTTTTGTGTGTTTGTGTATATGCATTGGTGGTGCCTTTGTGTGAGGCAGAAGAGGGTGTTGGGTCCCCGGAACTGGAGTTACGGACAGTTGTTAGCTGCCATGTAGGTGCTGGGACCCAAGTCCTAGTCCTCTGCAAGAGCAGCCAATTGCTCTAATGTTATATCGAGCCATCTCTCCAGCCCCTGTGAATATATTTTCTTAGCTAACTGTTAGAGTTACTTATGGGAAGAGTTTTATACAGTTTTTTTAGGTGGCATCTTGGCCAAGCTTTAATACCAAGTTTCTGAAAGTTCAGTGATTAATCAGTAAAGGTGTTTTGACCCTAAGGGGCATTTGGCAATGTCTGGAAACAATTTTAGTTGTGATACCTGTGGGTAGAGTCTGGGTTGGCATCCTCCAATACCCAAGGCAGCAATTAAGAGTTTATTTGGGCCGGGCATGGTGCGCCACCTTTAATCCTAGCACTCGGGAGGCAGAGGCAGGCGGATCTTTGTGAGGTTTCAAGGCACCAGCCTGGTCTACAGAAGTGAGTTCTAGGACAGCTGGGGCTTCAGGAGACCCTGTCTCGAAAAGACACAAAAAAAAAAAAAAAAGTTTATTTGGTTCATAAGTATCAGTAGTACTTAGCTTTAAATAAAACCATAAAGAAATATAAAGGTGGGGCTGGAGAGATAGCCTAGTGGTTAAGAGCGCCGACAGCTCTTGCAGGGGCCCCGGGTTCGATCCCCAGCACCCACATGGTGGTTGAAAACTGTCTTTAACTCCAGTTCCAGGGTAATCTGACACCCTCTTCTGACCTCTGCATGCAGTGCATGACACGGGTGCACCAACCTACATGCAGACAAACATTCATACACATATGAAATAAATAAATTTAAAAAAAGAATATAAGGGTGCTGGGCGCTGGTGGTTTTCACGCCTTTAATCCTAGCACTTGGAGGCAGAGGCAGGCGGATCTCTGTGGAGTTCAAGGCAGCCTGGTCTACAGAGTGAGTTCCAGGACAGCCCAGAGCTGGCTTCAAAAAGACAAAAAAAAAAAAAAAAAAAAAAAGAAATAAAAAGGTTGACTCCTGCACAATGTTATGTGGGTCCTTCTCTATGTCCATGTCCACAGGGGCAGCTATCTATAAACAAGGTGTAAGAAAACGTTTCAGAATCTTCCAACTAGCTATGGAAAAGCTTACCCAATAATCTCTGGAAAAAGTTTAAATTATCAAGAGTTAATCGTATCCATTTTGTGGATTTTACCTCTGCGTTGTAACTGAGGAAAATGAAATAGATTTCTTTTTAGGAGGAGCTATGAATTCATAAGCACATAAGTTGTACTGTGTATTTAAACTTATTTTCATCTCTCAGTGCATTGCTTGAAAATTTGAAGGGGGGTGTGTGTTGTACAGATGTTTCCTGTGGCGTTTAACCTGTTTGAATGGCAATAAATCTATCAGATGGGGAATGGTGTGGGGTGATCAGTCTGTTCTTGGGTAGTTACTGAACTCAGGAAAGACTTTAGTAATGAAGTCAGATATGAGTATGTCTATTAGTCAATTTTTTTTGAGAGTCTCCTTTTTAGGGTAGATTTGGAGGGGGTTGGTCAGTGATTGGGATCAAGCCTCATGGAGGGGGCCAAAGTACTACCCACTGAGCTACACCTCACTCAGCCCGGTTTATTATTTATTTTATTTATTTTTTAATTTTTTTATTTTTGTCATTTTTGAAACAGGGCTCCTTGTAACCCCAACCAGGCCTGGAACCTGTAGACCAGGCTGGCCTAGAACTCACAGAGATCTGCCTGCCTCTGCCCTCCCAAGTGCTGGGATTATTTTTTAATGAAAATATTTGTCCCTTTTACCTGGGGTGGATTGGGATCCTTAGTGTTGTTTTAAACAAAGTCTGATGCACCTTTTTCCAAATTTATTTTTTGTTTTGGCCTCCCTCCCTTCATTCCTTTGTTCTTTTCCTTTCTTAAGGCGGGGTTTTACTGTATAGGGCCTGGCTGGTTCAACTTGAACCAGTTCTCCCGTACTCAGCCTCTTGAGAGCTGGAACTATAAGGAAATATCACCATGCTTGGATTGTTTTCCTTCTGCCAGAATTTTAAGATTTTGTGTCATGGTGAATCATATTTTTTTCAATACTTTTTTTTTTTTTTTTGTCTTTTTGAGACAGGGTCTCCCCTGCAGCCCCCAGCTGGTCTGGAACTCACTCTGTAGATCAGGCTGGCCTGGAACTCACAGAGATCCGCCGGAGATCTGCCGTGCTCTGCCTCCCGAGTCCTGGGATTAAAAGGCGCTTGCCACCATGCCCAGCAATACTTTTTTTTTAAACCCCCTCTAGGGGCTGGAGAGAGGGATGTTTTTTTATGAAGAGGGCCAGATAGAAATATTTTTGGCTTTATGAGTCATCCAGTTTCTAGGGCAACTAGAGTTAGCAGCCATAAATAATGAAATGTAGAGTTAGCAGCCATAAATAATGAAAAAACAAGTGAGTAGGACTGTAATAAAGAGCTTTATTTATTTATTTATTTATTTTATTTATTTTCTTTTTTTTTTGGTCCCTTTTTTTTTTTTTTTTTTTTGAGGCAGGGTCCTCCTTTTTTTTGAGACAGGGTCTCCTTTTAGTCCCAGCTGGCCTGGAGCACGCTCTGTAGACCAGGCTGGCCTTGAACTTAGAGAGACCCACCTGTCTCTGCCACCACGCCTGGCAAGAGCTTTGTTTATAAGAGCATAATTTTTGTAATGTTTGGCCAATTGATTTTTTAGATAAACTCATAGCTCGGATACTTGGCTTACTTTTCACTTAAGAATTCGTATCTAGGGCTTGGTGCTGAGCATGACTCAGCAGTTAAAGGAGCTTGCTGCTCTTCCAGAGGACCTGAGCTTGGTTCCCACACCAACGTTGGGAAGCTGGCAACCTACTGCAACACCACCTCCAGGGGATCTGACACCTCTTCTTGGTTCCATGTCACCTGCATACACACAGGCATACCCATATAGACATACATACTCATAAATACATACATGTGGGCATACCTAGATAGACACATATACACATGGGCATACCCATATAGACACACATACTCATAAATACATACGTACGGGCATACTCATATAGACACACATACTCATAAATACATACATGCAGGCATACCCAGATAGACGCACATACATATGGGCATACCCATATAGATGCATGTACTCATAAATAAAGATAATTTAAAAATCTTTAAAAATATGTCTAAGGACCGGAGAAATGGTTCAGTAGTTAAGAACATGTACTGTGTCATATGTGCACACCTTTAATTCCAGCACTCAGGAGGCAGAGGCAGGCAGATCTTGGTGAGTGAGTCCAGCCCATGTCTAAAATCCAACAATAAAAAGATATTTTGCACTTATAGAGGACATGGGTTCAGTTCCCAGCACCCTTGTCAGATAACTTGGAGCTGCCTATGCCTCCAGCTCTAGGGGATCCAACAACCTCTTCTGGCTCCAAAGGCACCCACATTCACGTGCACATCTCACTCCCCACCCCAACACAAATACATTCCTATAATTAAAAAATGTTTTAAACCAGGCGTGGTGGCGCACGCCTTTAATCCTAGCACTTGGGAGGCAGAGGCAGGCGGATCTTTGTGAGTTCAAGGCCAGTCTGGTCTACAGAGTGAGTTCCAGGACAGCTGGGGCCACAGGGAGACCCTGTCTCGAAAAGACCGAAAAAAAAAAAATGTTTTCAATACCTTGTGTTGGGGCTAGCAAGATGGCCCAGCGAGTAGCAAGGCTTGCCTGTAAGCCTGGTCTCCTGAATTTGATCCCTTGGAGCCATCCATGTAAAGGTAGAAGGGAGGGCTGGGCACGGTGGTGCAGGGGCAGGCAGATCTCTTGTAAGGTCAAGGCCAGCCTGGTCTACGTCGTTGCAGGCTAGCTGGGGCTACAGGGAGACCCTGTCTAGACACCAAAAAAAAGGTGGAAGGAAGGAAATCAGCTCCACAAAATAGTACTAAATAGTACTCAGATCTCCACATGGACACTGTGGCACATATGCCTACACACACTGTGCACATATAATAATAACATACAATAATAGGCCTATACACACTGCACATACAATAATAACATACAATAATATACCTACACACACTGTGCACATACAGTAATAACATACAGTAATATGCCTACACAGACTGTGCACATACAGTAATAACATACATACAATAATACAATAATAGGCCTACACACACTGCACATACAATAATAACATGCAATAATATGCCTACACACACTGTGCATATACAGTAATAATAACATACAAGAATATGCCCCCAGGGTCGGGCATGGTGATAAATGCCTTTAATCCCAGCACTTAGGAGGCAGAGGCAGGCAGTTCTCTGTGAGTTCAAGGCCATCTTGGTCTACATAGCTCCAGGACAGGAGACTCTGTTTCCAAAAGACAAGAAAAATAGGCCCCTACACATTGCACACGCTAATAACAGCATGCTCACATACATTGCGCACACACAAAACAATAGAAATTTGTGTGTGTGTGTGTGTATCGTAATTACGAATGTGGGTCTAGACTCATTTAGGTTTGAATTTTATAATTTTTTGAGTGTGTAATCTTGGTCAGGTTATTTGACCCTTCAAGGCATAGGTTCTCCATCAATAAAAATGGAAAAATAAGATTTAAAGTGTATACTGTTACTTTTATGTGTATGAGTGCTCTGCCTGCATGTATTTAAGTGCACCTGTGTCATGCAGTGTTTGTGGAGGCCAGAAGAAGGCATTGGATCCCTTGGAACTGGAGTTACAGGCAGTTGTTACCTGCCTCGTGGGTCCTCTGAAAAAGCAGTCAGCGTTCTTAACTTCTGTGCTGTCTTTCCAGCCCCTTAAGTGAGATTAAAAAAAAAGTCCCAACTAGGCATGGTGGTAGGTATACTTCTTTAATCCTAGCACCTGGGAGGCAGAAGTAAGAAGATCTGACCTGTTAGATCAAGGCCAGCCTGATTTACATAATGAGTTCTGGCCAGCTGGGGCTACATTACTTGCTATCAAGATCATCCTAGGGCTGGAGAGATAGCCTAGCAGTTAAGAGCACCGACTGCTCTTACAGAGGACCCGGGTTCGATCCCCAGCACCCACATGGCGGCTAAAAACCGTCTGTAACTCCAATTCCAGGAGAACTCCAGTTCCAGGGGAATCCGAGACCCACTTCTGAACTCTGTGGCACTGCACGACACGGGTGCGCAAACCTACATGCAGACAGTACATTCATACACATTCAAAAAATAAAAATAAAATTTAAAAAAAATTAAAAAAAAAAAGATCATCCTAAAATTTATGCTGAGATAGAAAATAAACCAGTATAACAATCTTATGATAGGTAGAACAGAGATACAAATTTGAGTATTAGAAAACTATATATTAAATACTAAAGTTGTAACATATTGCTTCTAACAAGGCAGAATTAGAGAATTATCTTTGAAAATATAGCCGGGTGTGGTGGTACACACCTTTAATCCCAGCACTGGGGGGGGGGGGGGGGGCGCAGGCAGGTGGATCTCTGTGAGTTCAACGCCAGCCTGGTCTACAGAGCGAGCTCCAGGCCAGCTGGGGCTAAAAGGGAGACCCTGTCTCAAAAATACCAAAAAAGAAAAAAAAAGAAAAGAAAGTGAGGTAGAAGTTTTCTTAATGACTTGGGGTTGTGGTATAAGTACCTTCCCTATTGTCAGCAGTGTTGATCATCACCAGGATTTAGGGGTTTTGTTTGTTTGAGATGAAGTTTTATCATGTGGCTCTCACTAGCCTGGAAGTCACTGTGTAGACTAGGCTGGCCTTTAACTCACAGAGATCTGCTTGCCTCTGCTTTCAAAGTGCTGGAATTAAAGATGTATACCACCACACCTCGCCTAGGATTTAGTTTTCTTAGAATTCTTTTTAAAAATTTATTTTATTTTATTATTTTATTTTTTGTCTTTTTGAGACAGTGTCTCCTTATAGTCCTAGCTGGCCTAGAACTTAGTCTGTAGACCAGGCTAGCCTTGAACTCACAGAGATCTGCCTGCCTCTGCCTCCCAAGTACTGGGATTAAAGGTGTGCACCACCATGCCCGGCTTAAAGATGGTTCTTAGCTGCCATGTGGGTGCTGGGAATCAAACCTGGGTCCTCTGCAAGAGCAGTTGGCATTCTTAACCACTGAGCCATCTCTTTAGCCCCTGAAATACTTTTAATTTTATTTTATGTGTTTGAGTGTTTTGCTTGCCATGTATGGAAGTAAACCACATGCATGCAAGGCCTGCAGAGGCCTGCAGAGGCCAGAAGAGGCCAGCAGATCCCCTGGAACTGGAGTTACTGTCAGTTAGCTGCCACGTAGTTCCTGGAAACCAGACTTGGGTCCTCTGCAAGAGCAGCTAGTGCTTTTGCTGTTAACCACTGAGCCATTTCTCTAGCCCCTCTTAGAATTCTTTAGTGTTACATTTCTAACGGAAAAAATCCCCCTTCCCCACCTCCCAGGGCTTCACGGATGCTAAGCATGTGCTGAACTACCAAATTATAACTCCAGTCCCTAGAAAAGTACATTATTTATTAATAGACTAAATTATGTTTACTTAGCCCCTGTCTCAAAAAGACCAAAAAAAAAAAAAAAAGANCCTCCTGCTTCACCTTCCCCTATCCTCTACCCTCCACCCTCCTGCTTCACCTTCCCCTATCCTCTACCCTCCACCCTCCTGCTTCACCTTCCCCTATCCTCTACCCTCCACCCTCCTGCTTCACCTTCCCCTATCCTCTACCCTCCACCCTCCTGCTTCACCTTCCCCTATCCTCTACCCTCCACCCTCCTGCTTCACCTTCCCCTATCCTCTACCCTCCACCCTCCTGCTTCACCTTCCCCTATCCTCTACCCTCCACCCTCCTGCTTCACCTTCCCCTATCCTCTACCCTCCACCCTCCTGCTTCACCTTCCCCTATCCTCTACCCTCCACCCTCCTGCTTCACCTTCCCCTATCCTCTACCCTCCACCCTCCTGCTTCACCTTCCCCTATCCTCTACCCTCCACCCTCCTGCTTCACCTTCCCCTATCCTCTACCCTCCACCCTCCTGCTTCACCTTCCCCTATCCTCTACCCTCCACCCTCCTGCTTCACCTTCCCCTATCCTCTACCCTCCACCCTCCTGCTTCACCTTCCCCTATCCTCTACCCTCCACCCTCCTGCTTCACCTTCCCCTATCCTCTACCCTCCACCCTCCTGCTTCACCTTCCCCTATCCTCTACCCTCCACCCTCCTGCTTCACCTTCCCCTATCCTCTACCCTCCACCCTCCTGCTTCACCTTCCCCTATCCTCTACCCTCCACCCTCCTGCTTCACCTTCCCCTATCCTCTACCCTCCACCCTCCTGCTTCACCTTCCCCTATCCTCTACCCTCCACCCTCCTGCTTCACCTTCCCCTATCCTCTACCCTCCACCCTCCTGCTTCACCTTCCCCTATCCTCTACCCTCCACCCTCCTGCTTCACCTTCCCCTATCCTCTACCCTCCACCCTCCTGCTTCACCTTCCCCTATCCTCTACCCTCCACCCTCCTGCTTCACCTTCCCCTATCCTCTACCCTCCACCCTCCTGCTTCACCTTCCCCTATCCTCTACCCTCCACCCTCCTGCTTCACCTTCCCCTATCCTCTACCCTCCACCCTCCTGCTTCACCTTCCCCTATCCTCTACCCTCCACCCTCCTGCTTCACCTTCCCCTATCCTCTACCCTCCACCCTCCTGCTTCACCTTCCCCTATCCTCTACCCTCCACCCTCCTGCTTCACCTTCCCCTATCCTCTACCCTCCACCCTCCTGCTTCACCTTCCCCTATCCTCTACCCTCCACCCTCCTGCTTCACCTTCCCCTATCCTCTACCCTCCACCCTCCTGCTTCACCTTCCCCTATCCTCTACCCTCCACCCTCCTGCTTCACCTTCCCCTATCCTCTACCCTCCACCCTCCTGCTTCACCTTCCCCTATCCTCTACCCTCCACCCTCCTGCTTCACCTTCCCCTATCCTCTACCCTCCACCCTCCTGCTTCACCTTCCCCTATCCTCTACCCTCCACCCTCCTGCTTCACCTTCCCCTATCCTCTACCCTCCACCCTCCTGCTTCACCTTCCAGCTCTGTTCATTGGCATGTTCACAGTTCTGTCATTCAGAGGCAGTTCTAATATTAATTGTTTATCTGAATGCCTCTTATCTGTTCTTCCTGACCTTCACCTTTTTGGCTATTTCTTTTCCAGCATCTGGGAAGGGTATAAGAAAGGGGTTGAAAGGATATAAGGAGGCATTAGGGTGGTGTCTGGGCATTGATTAACCCAGAGACAAGGGACATTCTTTTATTGTATATCCTTTTGTTGAGCATTTTGCTTAATTAGAAATTTGTCGACTACTTGTATAATCACTCTGTATCTGGTGGATCCATAGAAAAAAGCTGGAAAACATGTTGGGTGTTGGATATGACTTCATTCCTGATGTAGGACAGCAGGCAGGATCACAGAAGAGCCAGAGAAGTGCGCGTGTGTGTGCGTATGTGCGTGTGTACGCGCGTGTGCGCGTGCCCTTCCATGATGGAGCTCTTGATAGTGAAGCAGAGGGAATCATGGGCAAGTGTCAGGAGGCATATAGGAAGCACCCCTCAGCCTTTCTTTCTCTGGGAGCTGCCTGCCTTCCACCGCTATGGTCATGTGCCTTGTCCAGTATGAACCTGGCTTGTAATTTATAGTTTTGCTGTGGCCCCCACCAGAGTAGTGGGCCTTTGTAAAGCAGTTACTTCATTCCTAAGACTGGAAACTTCCTGAGCCAAAGCCTGTGTGGATGAGCTTTTATCCATGTGCTTGCTAGAGGTATAGGAAAGGGTTCTTGGAGATGTCTGCCTGGTTTTCCTTGCTAGCTGAATAGGGGCAGAATGAAAAAGAAGGAACCATTTTCATTGGACTTAAAACCATACATTTTATACCCAACAATAAAGGTCTCTACTGTAGTTCATTAAGGAAAGAGCATTTTATTAGTTTGCCCAATGGTATGATTTAGCAAAACTAGACTAGCACCCTTCATGTTGAAATTAAGATATGTT
This sequence comes from Rhizomys pruinosus, assembly GCA_009823505.1. NCBI lineage: Eukaryota > Metazoa > Chordata > Mammalia > Rodentia > Spalacidae > Rhizomys > Rhizomys pruinosus. The sequence continues at coordinate 115,459 of VZQC01000348.1, forward strand.
GCTTGATACTGTAGAAGATAATGGATAGTTTTAAAATTAGTGATATTTGAATCCCATAAACCCAAATCCTAACTGTTTTGGGAAAGCTACATCATCTGTCAGCATCATTTTTTTCATCCATAGCATGGAATATGTACGAGTATGTTACTGAGATTCCCTTTGCTTAGCCAGGTGGGTGGCTCAGTAACATAGTTTGCAATTGTTACCTTTCAACGAACACCTCATGAACAGAGAGCCTGTGTTTTCCTTTTAACTCTTCTATAAGTTGTTCTAGTACATATAAAAATATAGGTACCTAGTTTGTGTTCTTTTATTCATATTTTTATTAGAAAATAATTATTTTGAAATTAGAACATAACCCATGTCTCATAATATGGAGTACAAAACTAGGGGTTCAAATACTTGTGAATTGACTTAAAAGACAAAAAGTGGAGAAACTACCAATAAGCAGCCCCTGTGGCCACTGCAGATTTCTTTTTTTTCTTTGAAGGACACATGATTATGTTAATGTACTTGTGCAAAAAAATGAAAAAAACTTTTTCTTTTAATTAGGAGAGAGAAGCTCTTCAGAAACAGCTGGATGAAGCAAACCGAGAAGCACAGAAGTACCGGCAGCAGCTTTTGAAGAAGGAGCAGGAGGCCGAGGCCTACAGACAGAAGCTGGAAGCAATGACACGCCTTCAGACCAGCAAAGAAGCCGTTTAGCCCACACGAACCTAATTTGATTTTACTTTTTGTCAAGAGAGAGTGCAGTCTCGAGCTGTACACTGTAAGGGTACAGTCATGGGATAGAAGAGGCGACAGATTGATAACAGGACCTAAGCCATGAGCTCGGATTTCTTATAATATAAAACTTTAGAAGTTATGAAATGTATTTAAAACTGAATTCTGTAAATAGTTTTTGAAGTTTTTCTTTTTACAGTTGCAAATGAGTTGATAAAGATTGTTGAAGAGATCCAAAAAGAAAAAATAACACAGTACAGTAAGCCACTGTTACGGTGAATTCTTTTTGATTTCAATACTGACTTAATTTCTCAGAAACAACACTTTTAAGGGTGACCATTGATTAGACCAAATGTGTAATAATTATGGTGGACTGATGCTGGAAGTACTCTGTGTGAAGAGAAGGTTTTTCCCAGGAACTCTTTGTACAGCTTTTAAGTTGTCTCAGGTTCTCTGAAAACATTTTTTTAGGAAGCAAAAATTTTATATCTGTTCAATTTCAGCTATACCCAAGTAGATTTACATGTATATGAAGCAAATATTTTTTAAAATTTTGTTTGTACATATTCTGCATGTTTTATAATTTTAAAACATCACTTGCTTAGGTATATTTCCCACAAAGATGATGAAAGTTACCAGAAAAAAAAAAAGAAAAAAAAAGGGGGGGAACAAAAAACAAAAAGAAAAAAGAAAGCACCATGTCATTGGGTAGGTCCTTAAAGCTAAGTGAGCTTGCAGCTGGCTTTACTGGGATGACAGTGGTTTTGGAAGGAGCAGCATACAAGGTAACTTCATTGTGGGGACGCGAGACTGTGCTCTGTGCCTTCCATCATGGTCTCCACATGAAAGCACTTCGAGGCTCTGGGTTTTAACATAATGTCTTTGGCAAACTCAATACACTGGGTTTCTGACCATTTCATGGACTTATCCCCCTCCTGAAGAGATTATTCTTATGGAAAATTGCTTTTGTATGTAGGACAAGAACTTTTTGTACTGCAGTGATGTTGTAGCCATGTTTAACGTAACTTTTGCTTTCCCTGTGGAAGCCCCAGGTCTGTGCTGTGACTAGCTCTCTCGATGTCAAATTCCACATGTATGGACATTAAACTCTGACAGACTGTTCTATTCTTTTTTTGTAAAACATAATTTCAGGCCCGTCTTTATTTTTTGTTTTATTACTTTATGAAAATGTTTAACCCTAAAACCCCTCTAGATTATCTGTATAAAGAACCAGTTACCCTTAAAACTGTACTCTGACCTACTTTTCTATTTTACAATTAAATAACTTTTCCACATATGTTCAGTGTAGACTTATGTTTTGACTGCATATTCTTCGCACATTAAAGCTAGGGGCTGGGAATATATAGCTCTCTACCATATGAAAATAATTAGACTCTTCATGCTGTGCCTTAAAAACCTTGCATAACTTCTTGGAAATTTGTTAGTTCTGTTACTGGGATTATCTATATAGTAGTTAATGTAATAAAAAGCTCTATGAATTATCAGCCTGATTTTAATTGCTATTCTGAAGAGCATAAGAAGGTTCTAAGGCAAAGTTAAGAACATTATAAGGAGCCAGGCAAGGTGTCGCACACCTTTAATCCTAGCACTCGGGAGCCAGAAGCAGGCGGATCTTTGTGAGTTCAAGGCCAGCCTGGTCTACAGAGTGAGTTCCAGGACAACTGGGGCTACAGGGAAACCCTGTCTCAAAAAAGGCCAAAACAACAACAACAACAACAACAAAAAACTATAAGGAAGAGATTCTTTTCAACTTTCCAGTAAATTTGACATATATCAAAATTTGTTAATTTTGAGATGCAGGCTCTCTCTTGAGTTCAGGTGACCTTCCCTCCTTGGCCTCCCTGTTCTGGGACTATAGACTTTTGCAGCCATACCCAGCTTTGACAGAGACGTGGAGAAAGTACAGAGATCTCAATCTGTTGACCTAGTTGGTCTTGAACTTACAGACTCAAGTGATCGTCCTCCAAGTAGCTGGGACTACAAGCATACCCCTGTACCCATCTTTGGCATAAATGATCCAAAATTAGATTTAGGGCTAGGGCTGTAGCTTAGTGGTAAAATGCTTGCCTGATACACAGGAAGCCCTGGGCTCAGACTCCAGTTGACAAAAACAAAACTGCATAATGTTAACTTTTTCAAGTTTTAAGCCCCATTTTCAGTGTCATGAAACTATTTTTGTAGTTCTCAAAAGTCATTGGAGAATGTCTGGTTTGGATTTGTATATTCATTTATTCTGAGCAGGATGCTGGTGTGGATTTGATGCCTTGACATGCAGCGGTGGAACAGAGAAGGGCCACTGTGTTCACTCCAGAGAGCAGCTACTGTAGTTCTGTGCTTAGACTGGACTATCTCTGAAAAGCCTGATGAGAAAAGCCTCTGCAGCTGATTCGAGTCTTCTTCCAGTCTCAGGTTCTGCTGGAGACAGCCTGGTGCAAGACACAATTGTGCTCTCTAATGGGCCCTGATGGGAAAAAGAATTGATTATGATGTAACAGGTGTTCAAGTATCTTTGGAGAGGTTCACTTTTTTTCCAGAGTTGCTGGGTTGGCCTGTGTAATCTGTCATCGCTATCCAGATTCGCAGAACTGAGAAAACAATACTTAATCAAGAATTTGTAGTTAACAAGATGGGGGTACCTCCTCCCCCTTTCTACCTTCAACAGCTCTCAGGTAAGTTGGAAAAGCTTCACCTTCTAGTGTTGTCAGTATTGCTCTCTGCTGAAGATTGAAAGAAGTGACAAAGTATGCAATAAATATTTCCAGAAGTCCCAGTTTGTTTCCACTACTTAATGATGGGTTTCAGTTAGCAACTGCCTGGTTGCCATGCAGATGGCCCTTTGTAGTTACATAGTTACAAGTACCTGAGAGCAACCTACATACAGAAATACGGGATTCTGTGAGAGAATGAGAATGAAACCATTAACTGTACTGTCTAATGAATTTTCTTGTTTTCTGCTATACACTCAGAATGGCTTTTGTGTGTTACCTAGATACCGAGCCCATATGATGTTCCCTCCCTCCCCCCTTTCATTTTTTTTTTTTATATTTTGCATCTGGTTCTCATAACCTATCCTAGCCTATAACTTACTATGTATCTGAGGATGTTGTTGTTGAACTGATGCTCCTGTTTCTACAGATCCTGAATGGTGGGATTCAAGTGTGTACCACCACTCTACCCAGCTTTTTTGTCCCCTCCCCTCCCCTCCCCTCCCCACAGGCCAGCCTCAAACACAGGGATTCTCCTGCCTCAGCCTCCCAAGCGTGCCACTATTGCTTGGCTTTGTAGCATGTTGATTCCTCATTTACTTTCCCAGATGACTTCATGACATTTTTGTTGGCTTTTAGGAATTGCTTTTTTACATCACTCTTTCATGGACTGAATGGCAGAATAGTTGTACTTTTATATTCTGCCACTAGATTGCTCCCAGTTTTCCAGCTTCAGTTCTTTCCTTCCACCGTGTGAGACCCGGGGCTCAAATGCAGGTTATCAGGGCTGAGAACAAGCACCTGACCCACTGAGCCATCTTGCAGTCCCTCAGTTGGCTTTTTAAATATGGATTCTGGAAGCCGGGCGTGGTGGCGCACGCCTTTAATCCTAGCCACTTAGGAGGCAGAGGCAGAGGCAGGCGGATCTTTGTGAGTTCAAGGCCAGCCTGGTCTACAGAGTGAGTTCCAGATCTACAGGGAGACCCTCTCTTAAAAAGACAAAAAAGGATTCTGGGGAATCAAGCTCAGATCCTTGTGCATGGAAGACACTTTACTGACTAAGCCATTTCCCCAGCCCCAGATTGCTGTTATTTTTTTTTAGGGTAGTGGGAGTTGGGGGGCACTTTCTTGACATTTAATAGAATAAAATTCAAGAAAGAAGGGAATGAAGAGGAAATGGAAATGAACACATCTGTAATAAATATGTATACACATGTTTAGCTAAAACATATTGCTAATGAAAAGTCCATGTTTTGGTATGATTGTTTATTATGTTATTTATTGGAAACTAGAAGAAATTCTTTTATTTTTTTAGAAGAAATTCTTGACCATAACAGATATTGATGCATTGATAAACATAATTATTGGTGCTTCATTCTGATAATATATATTTTTTAATAACTCAAAATTTGAGTTGTTGGGCTGGAGAGATGGCTCAGTGGTTAAGAGCACTGGCTATTCTTGCAGAGGACCCAGGTTCAGTTTCCGTCACTCACATGGCAGCTAACAGCCATCCATAACTCTAGTTCCTGGGGATCCAAACCTCTCTTCTGACCTCCAAGGGCATTGCATAATGTAGGCAGTATACTCATACACATAAGATAATAAGTTTTTTTTTTCAAAGTTTGAGTTGTTTTGTGTTTTTGAATACCTGGGAAACCTTGAAACTTGACTCAAAAATACAACAGGAAGGAAAATATTTTCAAATGAAACCACAAAATATTAGGAATCTTTATACCCATATGGATGGGTTCCCAAGGTATTAGTGCTTGCAGTTATATAGCAAACAACCAAAAAAATTGTATTTACCTGACTCCTGCTGAATAAACAACTCCATCATGTCAAATCAATTTAGGAATGGCTTAACTAATAGGCTTGTTATTTCATTAATATTTACTGTACTTGGATTTCATTATAGATAGCTGGACAATTGTAGTTTTAAGCCATGCTTGCTATTTACTTTTTCCACATTAGAACACCTGATGCACATAGATTCAGTTTGACGTAAGCTCTCCAAATTCATTCCCTAGTTACTCTGTTTAAACTCATGGAAAACGGCACTGTCACTGGAAATCTAATTCCAAATTAAAATCTAAATATCAATATTTTTGTGGGTTCTTAAAACTAATTTCCCATGTATAGATAATACACATGGCCTTGTGCCTTCTGATTATTTGATGCTCTGAATTTCTTTTAAAATAATTCACTTTGGGGCTGGAGAGATGGCTCAGATGTTAAGAGCACTGACTGCTCTTGCAGAGGACCTAGGTTCAATTCCTAGCACCCATATGGCTAAGAACCGTCTTTAACTCCAGTTCCAGGGGAATCTGCCACCCTCTTCTGACCTCTGCAGCATTACACGACACGGGTGCACCAACCTACATTCAGGCAGTACATTCATACACACATTAAAAAAAAAAATTCACTTAGGAGCTGGAGAGATGGCTCAGCGGTTAAGAGCACTGACTGCTCTTGCAGATGACCTGAATTCGATTCCCAGCACCCACATGGTGCCTAAGAACTATTGTTAAACCAGGCGTGGTGGTGCATGCCTTTAATCGTAGCACTCGGGAGGCAGAGGCAGGTGGATCTCTGTGAGTTCAAGGCCAGCCTGGTCTACAGAGTGAGGCCAGCTGGGGCTATAGGAAGACCCTGTCTGAAAAAAAAAAAAAGAATCCACTTAAATGATGATAAAATATCGACTGTAATCTGGATAGTGTGGTGTTCCTAAGCT